>JABTXL010006068.1:113165-132939 GCA_025134845.1 Neodon shergylaensis
TGTGTGTATGTGCATATATGTGTGTATGAATATGTATAAATTTATTTCTTTTTCTATAGTTAGTATATGTGGTAGGTGTTTATGTGTGTGCTCATATGTGGGAGTGAATTGTTAGTGTGCATGTGTGTGTGAGAGAGAGAAAGGAGGGAGAGAGAGAGAGAGAGAGAGAGAGAGAGTGAGAGAGAGAGAGAGAGAAAGTCAGATGTTGTTCTTAATCAGTCCTCTGTGGTATGTTTTGAAGCAGGGTCTCTCACTGAGTCTGAAGTTCACTGCCTCAGCTGGGCTGGGTACCCAGCAACACAGGGATCCTCTCATCTCTGCCCTGCATCATTGGAGCTACAGATGGGCACCACCTCACCTGCCTTTTTTACTTGGGTTCTGGGTACCAGAATTTGAATCCTAGCCTTTGGCCCACTGAGCTGTCTCCCCAGCTCATAGGAGGCTTGTGTTTTATGAGCCAACTGTATTTTAGAACATATGAGCCCTTTGTCTGCACTTATGTTATGGCTCAGACAAGATTTGGGTGTGTCCCTCAGAATTCCATGTGCTGAAAATGTGGCCTCTCATGTGGCAATATTGAGTGACAGAAAATTTGCAAGTTTATTTTATAGTTCTAACAGGTAACACAGCTACTTGTATACCCTCGAACGTCTTCCTCTACTGAAGAAGGTCATCCTCTTGGTCATAAACAGATTTTTCTTTGAGCTGTCAGTTTACAAAAGAAAAAAACATGGAGACTTATTGTTAATTACGAAAGCTCAACCAATAGCTTAGGTTTGTCTCACTAATTCTTATAACCTATTAAGTTAACCCATTTATATTAATTTTTGCTTGGCTCATAGCTTTTTACCTCTCTTCCATCTTGCGTCTCCTGTTTCCTCTCCTTATCCTCTGGTGTCTCTATTGTGTCTAGCTTCTTCTTCTCTTTCTTTCTTTCTTTCTTTCTTTCTTTCTTTCTTTCTTTCTTTCTTTCTTTCTCTTCTTCTTCTTCTTCTTCTTCCTCTTCCTCTTCCTCTTCCTCTTCCTCTTCTCCTTCTCTTCTCTCTCCCTCTTTCTTTTTCTCTTTCTCTCTCTGCCTGAAAGTTCTACATGACTTCCTCTTACCTAGCTATTGGCTACTCAGCACTTCATTAAATTAGTCAGAAGGTGGATTGGCAAGATACATTTTCACAGTGTACAAAAATTATTCTACTACATTTTTGTCTTAATGAAAAGGAAAGGTTTTAACTCTAGAACAGTAAAACTATATACAATAAGAACAATTATCAGGTATTGTCTAAATAAAAAGGGAAAATTTTGACTTTAACGAAGTACAACTATATATAGTAAGAACAATTTTCAAGTAAGAATCTCACATTTACAATGTCTAGTCTATATGTATTTAGCAAATTTTGAGAAAATGCTATATTATCTATCCTATCTTAGTAAGTCCAGTGCTTTATATCTAATACATTTTATGTTATAACTTGTATTATTAACCTAATGTAGCGGCATAAATGAATGCAGACAGATTATAATAATATACACAGCTTTAATGGGAAAATAGACTTACAGAACCACAGGTTCCCGCGGAGAACAGGAAAGCAGAAGGGGAAGTTGGGAGCATGTTCACAATCTTTATAAGTAAAAAATATCCTAGGGGGACCACGCCCCCTTCTAGCAAGGTGATTGGCTGGGTCTCTCCTACAACCTAAAAACACCTTTCAGTCCTTAGAACATTTTCTTAGGAAAGAAACTTAAGCTTTTATGTCTTAGAATCTAATACATTTTACATCTACTTTGTAAGTTTCTTTTCTGAATTTGGTAACAAAGAAAACTGTAACTATCTCATCTTTAATTTCATCAAAGACATGAGAAGGATAAACTATTATTTGAGTAAACAGGAAGCATAGAATAAATGACTTCCAAAACTATAAAAATGACAGAATTAGCAGATTGCTTGGACAGTCATCCAAGGTTCCTCTGCAACATCAAGGAATCCATCTCAATCTACAGGCCTAAAATATCTGACAGACTTTTCTGTGAAGAGGAATTTTGAAGGCTGTCTTATCTTTTCTTGGCAAAGTTTGGCAGTTGTCTTTTGTTTCCTGTTTGTCCAACTTGGACAACATACTGTTAGCAGTTGAGGCAAAGACAGTTTCTTGTTCAAATGGCTAGTTTTTGCCACAAAGAGAGAAAACTTCATATGGAGGCTCTTTGATGACCATAATCCTTTTTTGAAGTAAATTAGTGCTATCAGGAACAAACGTGTCTCCCTGTCATAAAAAACTTTATGTTATAAAACATTTTAAATGTCATATTCTTTAGGTCTTTGAAGTGTTTAAAGATCATATACCTAAAATATTTCTCTTTATGACCTTGAAAACATACCTATCATGACTAAAAGTTTGATTGTTATAGATGACTATTACTCTGTATTTCTTTATTATGCTCAATAGATTTCAAGGACTAAAACTTTAAATTATACTTTTAAGTGAGCTGTATAGGTACAATACTTTAAACAATAGCAGAAACATATATACAGTATAACAAAATTAACCTTAATAAGCAAAATTCCTTACTAATTTAAAATATTTGAGACCAGTGGTTGCTCAAAAGTAGACTCAACAATCTATCCTTTTATCCCATCATTTCTATACTATACCCCCTCTTTCCATTTAGAATCTAATCTCCTCTGTTTAGTTTTCTCCATGATCACAACCAGAACTTATTTGTAACCAACCCCCAAATGATGGCAAACATTTATAACCTACCAAACAATCATAAACCACTCACCTCACCTTTTGGGAATATGGGTGCTGTGTTCTCTAGAATGCTTCTTATTGTCTGTGGGTGATGCCTTCTTTAGGGAGCCTGAGAAAATTGATATAATGTTCAAATTCTGGGAAAATTGTCCATAATATTTGCTGTCCAGTCTCTGGGCAATGGGAAAACGTAAGGCTTATCTTCAGTCCTAGCTAGAATAGTCTGTGAGACTGGACCATCTCAGCCAGTAGCCTTGAAGCTCTTCTGGTGCAGAACTCTGAGGAAACTGCAGCAGAGGCACTCTGAGAGGCTGAATCACCTGGGCCACCTGTTTTCATTGGTATCTTGTCCCCTTGCTCTGAAAACACATAAAATTTCAAAGATAACATACATATGTAAATTAACATAAGCATGTACACAAGTCAGCAAGATGATTTTTTGTTTTATGTTTGATCATCTAAAATAAACTATCTTATAATTTTTCTAGTTTTTTTTATTATGTCTGTAGCCTGGATTTTCAGGAGGTCTCCCTGATCAAACCTGATGTTTATCAACCTTGAAGTAACTTACAGCCTTTTGTTTTCTATGGAAAAAAAACCATAGCCTCTTCCCAACATTTTCTGGCTTCCATTTTAAAGTTAAGGCATTCCTAAAATATTTAGGCTGGTTTAATTTAGCAGTCCCCCTTACAATCCCATGTCAGCAGCTGTCACGTGTGCATCAGCAATCAAAAAGTTCAAATTCAACAAGACACCATATAGGATCAAGACGATCTGTGTATCCATCTTTATATGGCTTGTCCTTTTTATATCATTGTATTCTCTCATTAAAGACTTTATCTTATTACTTATAAACTATTTTTTCTATGACTGTATATACCCATTTTCTTTTTTTAAACCTATACACAGTTTTAAATATATTATATTTTTTTATGTGTCTGGACCTGGCTTTACTAAACACCTGAGCCATTCTTTGATTGCATGAGATAAATCTTAGATTGCTATGTCAGCCACTGGTGCAGCTCAGCTTAGTACATGGTGCTAGTGCCTGGCGCTGGCAACTGGTTCCCTCCCACAGGCAATCTTTATACACCGACCCTGCCCAAGAGACCTCAGTCACTAGGAAGCTGCATTTGACTTTTGACTCCATGTTTTTGTTCGTTTTCTCAGGCCTTATGTGGATACATATATATATGTGTATGTGTATATATATATATATATATATATATATATATATATATATATATATGGCTGGACATTGGGTGCCATGTGTAGACAGATTTTTCTTTGGGTCACCACCTCACTAACAGCAACATGGAGACTTAATATTGATTATGAAAGCTTGGCCTATAGGTTAGGCTTGTCCCACTAGCTCTTACAACTTAAATGAACCCATTTATATTAATCTACATTTTGCTTCATGGCCTTTTGAGTCTCTTCCATCTTCCCTCTTTTGTTTCCTCTCCTTGTCATCTGCTGTCCCTCTCATGCCTAGCTTCATTTCTCCTTCTCTCACTCTCTCTCTGCCCAGAAGTTCTGCCTAACCTCTTCCTGCCTAGCTATTGGTCATTCAGCTCTTTATTGAACCAGTCAGAAGGTGCCTTGTCAAAGACACATCTTCACACTGTACAAAAAAGATTTCGTCACACGTTTGGGAGGGACACACATAGAGGGAAGAGGGAGAAAGATTACACCCACCTAGCCAGCCAGACCAACTGATCAAAGGGATGATGTCAACAGGAGCATCTTTGTGGAAGATGTTTATGAGGGTACCATCTTCTAGAGGGGTCAATTCTGGCCGGAGGAGTTAATACGCTAACTGAGCATGTGTAGCTCTCAAGCAAGGCCAGAGCACATGCTTGGTCTCTTCTACAGGGACAATGTTTGCTTTCTACCTCTCAACCATGCTCAGATCCAGTCAGGGTGGAGGTCCCTCAGAGGCTGAAGAGATGGATGGAGCCACTCAATTTTGGACTCCACATTTTAACAATGTGAGCTAAACAAACCTTATTTCTTTATCTATGTACTAGTACTAGACACTCTGTTATAGCTGCAGCAAATGGACCCAGTTCAACACATCATAGCTGGGTACAAAGCATTGTGTGTTGATTAAGGTAAGACAAGCTGGATGTCAACTGGTAGTCACAGCACTGCATGGAAACTACAGGAACCACACAGCAGCTATTCCAAGGGCCAGAATGCCCTTTACTCCCCCGGCTTTGTCCGTGTTCCTTAAAGACCCAGGCTCCTTGGTGGGCTTCCCGTGCAGTGTGGCTCTTTTCAGTACTTCTTATTCCATCATTACAGTAATTAGCAGGTCTGAGGTTAGCGTCCTCCTGCTGAAATGATGTCCGACATTCTTACCCCGCGTTTCCCTTTTCAGTCTAAGCTTCTCGGGATGAGGACCTTTGAAAACAGGCTTTTCAAAATCCCAGGATACGTTTGTAATTTTAAGTCTCCAGTCAGGGAGCCACACACAAGAGCTCAGAAGTCATAGAGCTCGTCCCCTAGGCTCCTCCACTCCTGCCACTTTTCTGTTGAAGTCTTCGCTGTAGGCCAGAGCAGCAGTTTGCCCAAAGTCCGGGAGATTAAATTATTCACGTGGAGGCGATGTAAAGACTCTAAAAATGCTTAATGAACTGTAAGTGCCAAGTGCTTCCTCCAGATAATGAGAACAGTCAGTGGCGAGACCGAGGGGCTCAGGGCAGAAAGAGGCAGTCGAAGGGTAGGTGGAGGAGAGCATGGAGGTGCAGCAGGCCCAGAGGAGTGCTGAGAAGTTCAGGCAAGTGCAGCAAGAGTGGTGTGAGAGGGAGGGAATGTGCCAAGGCGCCTTGCCATATCCAGTCTTTCTCCATGTGGAGAGATAGGAGAAAGTGAACCCTGCCACTACGGGGTCATGCAACTCAGTGTGGCCCATAGGTAGCAGTTGAAAGTGACATGTGAACATGATTTAATTGCCAGTGCAGGGGTCCCCAGTGTTTTCTCTCCTGCTGTGGTAACCATGGTAACCATGGAAGCAGAGGTAGAGATGTAGAGTGGAGGACTACCTGCCCCAGAGAGTCACTGACCTACCGTGAAATTTGTGTGATCGTCGGGTCCCCAGAAACTCGGTGGTCACCCTCCTGTGGGTCCTCTAGCCTTCCCTGATACCCACAGCGTGGTGGAAGTTGTGTCTTGAGAATGGGAATCAGGTGTTTGATGAAGAGGGACCAGAATTATCTTGGTGTGGTACATGATAATTCCCTGGGGACTAATTCTACACACTACCTTAAGAAAAAAACAACCAACCAACCAACCAACCAAACAAACAAACAAACAAAACCCCAAACATTTAGGGCTGTGGATGAGACTCGCTAGTAGAATGCTTACCTAGCATGCTGCTCTGGCTTTGATCCCAGCACCGCATACACCAGGCTTGGTGGTGTACGCCTGTAATCCTAGCAGTCAGAAGGTAGAAGCAGGAGGATTGCCACAAGTTTGAAGCTAGCCTGGTCTACTGACCTAGTTTGCTTTTTTGTTGTTTTTGATAAACCACTGACCAAAAGCAATCTGAGAGAAGAAAGGTCTTATGTGGCTTTCACATCCTGGTCACTTCCTGATCACATCCTAATCACATCCTAATCATATCCCGATCACATCCTGATCACATCCTGGTCACATCCTGGCAGGGCAGGAGCAGCAAGGAGGAGTGCTGACTGCTGCTCACTCGAATGGCTCGCTCTCCATGACTTGCTCAGCCAGCTTTGTTACACTGCCCAGGACCACCTGCCCAGGAGTAGCAACATCCACAGTGGTCCAGGCTCACCTATATCAGTCATTAATCACACTGCCCCACAGACATACCCGCAGGCCAGTGTGATGGAGACAATCCATCAATTGAGGTTCCTCTTTCCATGTGACTCCAGTTTGTGTCAAGTTGATAAAAACTAGTGCATATCTATGGTGAATTCTAGGCCCGCCATGGCTACATAGTGAAATTTTGTCTCAAAAATTAATTGAAATTCAGTTGTATGGGACTGGACATGAATATTTACAAACATTTCTTTAGAATGTTGCTCAGGTGACTTCCAATGCCACCTGGGTTAGCACAATGGACATGCTTCTGTTTTCTCCCTGAATGCTCAGAAGTCCAAGCTCTATTTGGGGACTACAAAGGAGAAGCTTGTTCCAGGGCTGAAAGGACTTTTGCTGTCCCTGTCTACTTTCTATTGCTGTGATAAACACCATAATCAAAAGTGCTAATTCCACCGAACGATAATGAGACCACTACCTCAGTTTAAAGACAAATCTGAAACAAGATTGAATTAAATACTGGCCAGGTGGATGGGCTCTGACCAGATCCATACCCAGGTTCCCAAGAAATGGCCCAGAATCAAGTATGGCAAGGCTTAAGAAGGAAAATCCATAATTCATTGAATTTCCCATCAGGTTCAATCTCCGGCAAGCATATGTCAAGACGAACTTCCTGCCTGTGAACCTCCCACCCACTGTGATCAAGCATATCCGGTGCAGATGGATCAAACAAACCTGTTTAGGAGAATGAAGAACAAGTGTCTTGTCGCCTCCCATAAACAACCTTCAGCGTTTAAAAAACTGTCTGTTCTTGGGCAAAGGGGTTTGCAGACCGGAGGCATTTTTGCTTCATGGATCTCTTAGGCATAGTAATTAAAACTTAAAATGTAACTTTGGCTCTCAAGAACAACTTGGGAAGGAAAGGGTGTGTCTGGTTTACAGCCTACAGCAGTTTGTTGTGGAGACAAGTCAAGGCACAAACTCAACGCAGGAGCATAAAGTGCTCTTCCAAAGGTCCTGAGTTCAATTTCCAGCAACCACATAGTGGCTCACAACCATCTGTAATGGGGTCTGGTGCCCTCTTCTGGCCTGCAGGCAAACACACAGACAGAATATTGTATACATAAAAAATAAATAAATATTTAAAAAAAAAGAAAGAAGAGACGAGAAAAGGAAAAAAAAAAGAAAGGAAAGGAAAAATGCACCCATGCATATGCCCATAGCCAATCTGATGGAAGCTATCCCTTGATTGGCATGCCTTCTTTCCACGTCTGTCAAGCTGCCAACTGCAGCCAATAGTGACACGTGTCTTTATGTCTGTAACCCCCTCACCCTGCCCATGTGATTAGAACATCTGTTCTTCCTAAGGTCTATATATTGGGCACACATCTCCAGTGCTATAGCTTTAAGAGGTAGGGCCTTCAAAAAACCATCAGTCACTGCTCTTGCAGATGGAATAAGTATCCTCATCAAAGATGAGTCTCACCTGCCCCTTCTACTTTATGGCTGAGCAGGGGACTGTGCTATCTATGAAGCAGAGAACTAGCACTCACCAGCCATGCCAGCTGCTGGCACCTTGACCTTAGAACTTCCCAGCCTCCAGACCTGGGAGCATACACTGCATACAGTCATAAAGGACACAGCCTGCGTTATTTCGCCTCAGTAGTGCAAAAGACCAGGACAAGACGGACAAAATAATTTGGTTCTTGGTGACATTAAAATCTGGAAAAGCCAGCAGTTCCCACCAGAGCCACTGTCCTGTTCCCACCATGAATGTCCCGGCATCGATGGCTCTGTCTTAGCCAGGTCCTCCCTAGGCTGCTCCATACCACCTGCCCTATGTGTGGCAGACAGAACAGGCACAGAGTTCTGCCCCTTCTAAGCAGTCCTGTTGCCACAGCCACAGCTGCCTTGCTGCTCTAACAGATCTGGTCACCAGATTAACAACACGGAGCCTGGCCGGGCGATGGTGGCGCACGCCTTTAATCCCAGCACTCGGGAGGTAGAGGCAGGCGGATCTCTGTGAGTTCGAGACCAGCCTGGTCTACAAAGCTAGTTCCAGGACAGGCTCCAAAGCCACAGAGAAACCCTGTCTCGAAAAAAAACAAAACAAAACAAAAAAACACGGAGCCTGTTTGTCGCATCTTCTCCCTGTCAATGGGTCTGTGGATCTCGGTTTTCATCAGAGACTCGTATGTTCATAAATCAGCCAACTTCAGAATGTAACAGAATGCTACCCAGCGGCATGTCTGCTCACAGTCTCTCCCCTTGGGCCCGCCTTCCTCTTCTCTTTTCCAGGCATATTTCTCGTGGCCTTTGTTGCTTCTCTGAAGCAGTGTCTTAGTAGGTCATGCTGTCCTTGAACTCACTGAGCCTTGACCTTGACTCCTGCTCTTTCTACCTCTGTGCTCCAAATGCTGAGGCCACTGGTGTGGGCTACTGTACTCTGACTGAGCCACATCCCAGCTCTCTCCTCCCGCTATTGGCTTTTGAAACATTATCTGTTGACTTACTTACACTATCAAGTTTGACACTCAGGATTCTTACATGAGCCCTCCCGTCATACCACTGTGACAGAGTCACCCTCCCTCCCAGCCTCACAAGATAGCTTCATCTCACATTTGTATTAAAAATAAGAATATTCTAATTAGCATTTATGTTCTAATACATTCTGTTTGTGGAAGAGCAGTGTATGAAAACAGTTTCTTTCTTGAACTATTTTTAATTTTCTTAGAGTTAATAATTATCTCTATTTACTTCTCCTTTTGCTCACATTGTACATTTTGAGAGGGATTGGAACTGAATGGATGTGTTCTATTTGCTGCGCTCAGCTGAAAACCACAGCACTGTTTTCTACTAAGTGGGGATGTAATTCTTACAAACGACTCTGTGATGTTTCTCCGCTGAAATTGAGGACGGACTTTTTCAGCATTAGTGACAACGCATCTCTGCACTTTGGCCTCCACCAGGTGTCTGGTAATACCGAACCTTTCTTACAATTGTTACACCCAAGTTTCTGGTCCTCAAATGAATCCACGGAGCCAGATTTCTGATGCAAATTACATGAAGATTTTTAATTCAAACTCAGGTTTGAACCAACACCTTTCCAGCACCCCAGCATGGTGGGTGCAAAAAGTGTGGCAGGGAGCCCTGGAAGGGTAGAACTTTGAAAGGAGAAACGCCGTAATCAGGGGAGTTCATGTCTTGGGACTGGGTAAGAAGGGCATAGGATAAGGTAGTTTCTGAAACCATTGGTCAGTTTTTGGGTACAAAAACCTAACAATGAGCCATAAATTATTGACAAGTATCTTCAAGGACAGGATGCCTCCTAGGAATATCTGGACCTCATTAAACTTTATGGTCCTGCTCCCTATCTTTTTGAATACCTGTTCATATTTGTGCTATGGCAACACATTTCTGGAGCTGAGATCATCCACACCCCTCCCCCAGCTCATTATATAGCTTAAGATGAAGCCCCTTCTTTAAAATTGAGTTTGCAAAGTTAGGTTCTCCCACAACTGTACATAGAAAAACATGCTTGCTCTCTGGGGGCAAGGGCTGAGAACCAGAGATTTTAAGAAGTCTTTTTCAGTGGACAGGATCTTTCTGAGGACAGGCTGTATGTTCTTATACTGGGTCTCCCCGAGGACAGGCTGTGTGTCCTCAGACTGGGCCTCTCCTGAGGACAGACGGCTGTTTTCTCAGTCTGGAAGTCACTGAGGACAGTTGGTGTGTGTGTCTGTTTTAGACTGAGGTTCCCTGAGGATGGGACCATGGCTACTCAGACTGAGGCTCCTGAGGACAGGGCCATGTTCCTCAGAGCACATGGAAAGCAGTGTGTCCTCTGTTCTCAAGTGTATGCTCCAGTCCCAATTGGAGCTAAGCCGGAGTTCCGTTTGTGAGTTCATCCAGTGTCAAGAGTCCGAGGTCTGTGTAACTCACCCACACACTGGATTTCCTGGAGCCTTTCCAGCAGAGTTGTTTCTGTCCCTCTTTCTTCTGCTAATGACCTTGGATCGCAGGAAGCAAAGCAAACAAACTCCTGGGAAACACCCATGGGCTCTGCTAGGTTGGTGACTCCCACTCAAGATCTGACTATCTTCAAGAGATACAGCTCTCAGGCCCTGCTGGGCCCTAAGCAGACTCCTCCCTTCCCTTTTCCTCTATGAGTCCTTTTCATTTCTTTGACGCTGTCTGTGCAGAGACTGTGGCAGGCATGAATAATAGATTATCAACCTGGAGCCTCTCCAGCGAGAGCCTCACTACCAGTGTAGACACATTATGTAAGCAGCGAATTACAGCAGCTTCAGAAGCAGTGCTGTGGGGGAGCATGTGAGGAGGAGCGAGCAGGCAGGGGTGGGGCTTGGGGCTCGGGTCGGTGGGGAGCCCCACTCTAGGCTGGCTGTGTCCAGCTAGCTACCATCTGCTCTTTAAAACCCCACACAGTAGCCAGAGGGAAGGTGCTGAAACCTCCCAGGGGGATAGGAGAATGCTGTGGGGGAAGAAAGAGAGAGCAGGGTATATCATAGAGACCCGTGCTGAGTGCTGCTGAGACCCATTGCTTACATACACACTCCTACCATGCAACACTGGTTAGGGCTAAGACATGAGTGGTCTGACTGGAAGATGTCCCCAATTAGACCCATAAGTCATCGAGTGCAGAGGAGTAAGCCCCTGGCCTTTCTCCCAGGAGACCCCAGGTTTGCCCCTAGTCTCTAGATCTTGGGATACTGACTATTGCCCCAGACAGCCCATCTCTAGAATCTTCAGGTGTGGATTCTCCAGGTAGGAAATCTCAGAGCACCTCACTGACAGGACACTGAGGGTAGGAAGATGTTGGCCATTGTGTTCGTTGTGGTTCTGGCTGCTGTAATAAAATACCTGACAGACCGAAAACCAAATAAAATACCTGACAGAAGTAACTTAAGGAAGGAGGGCGTATTTTCACTCATAATTTAGGGGTACACTTCACAGCAGTGAGGAACTCACAGCGGCAGAAGAGTGAGAAGATTGGTCAGGTTGTATCTACAGTCAGGATGCTCAAAACAGTGAATATTGGTGCTCATCTTGCCTTCTTTGTATTCAATCTTAGACCCCAGGTGGTGGAATGCTGTTGTTCATGTTCAGGGGGTCTGCGTTCCTCAGTTAAGTCTTTCTGGAAACACCCTCATAGATACCAAATGGTGTGAGAAGTCCTTCTGTCTATGTTTTGCTTCTGTGTTAATGAATAAAGCTATTTCGACCAGTGATTTAGCAGAATAGAGCTAGGCAGGAAAACTAAACTGAATGCTGGGAGAAAGAAGACAGCATCAAAGAGAAGCCATGTAGCCGCACCAAAGACAGACACCAGATGGAACTTTACCTGGTAAACCACAACCACGTGGCAATATACAGATTAATGGAAATGGGTTAATTTAAGATATAAGTGTTAGCTTACATAAGTTAGCTACGCTTAAAATATTGGCCAAACAGTATTGCAAATAATATAATTTCCATGTGAATATTTCGTGGTCTGGGCAACTGGGAACAAAGAAGTGGCCTCCCCCAAAACTCAAAGGTATGTTTCCATGGTAATTATAAGCCTTCTTAATTTGTCAGTGAAGATTAATCACGGCTTCAATGCTTTGAAGAGCCATTGTTCAGAAGCAGGGCTCTGGACTTGGTGGTCACGAAGACGACCTTGCAGATCTTCCATGGGGAACCTAACTGACTGACAGCCCAGATGCTGCATTCAGAAGGCGCAACCTCTCTCCTTGGTTCACCCCAGCTTCTGACTGACTAGGGTGAGGTGGATCCATTCCTGTGAAATGAGAGTGCCATCATGGTGGTTGGCTTGAGTTTCTCTGTTGGCTTTTTCCCACTGTAGCAGTCAAAGTGTCTCTGTAGCTGACTTTGCCTCTTTCTTTCAGATGTGAAGGTGGCATCAGGACCAGGAGAGTCTCACATCCCAGCCTCTTCCACCTTCCCATATATTCACACATTTCTTTTCTCCTTTGCATTTTTTTTTCTCAAAGAACCTAGACTGAACCAGTCTTTATTCTCCAGTCTCTGGATCAGGTGGGAAATCTCACCAGAGGACACTACTCAAAGTGTGGCATTATCTGTCTTGGTTGTAGTTGGATTGACTTGGGACCTGTCTCAGCAGTGGGAAATACAAAGGCCTCCAGGCTGAAGTAAGCTTGAACCTCTGTTATTTTGGGATAAGTGGGAGTGGAGGGAGATAGGCCAGCTAGATCTTGGGGTCCATTTTTGGGATGTAATTCTCAGCATAAAGCATACTGGAGTCTTCTAGAGGCCAGGCATCCAACCCTCATAAAGTTTTCCTGTTGTCCTTCCTTTTTCTGGCCTAACTGCAGTATCACACCCAGTTGGTTTCTTCCCCAGGTGCCTCTGGTGTTATAGGGAGAGGGCCCACTTGTTTTCCCCTGCTGCCCAGCTAGCTTAGCCCCAAAATAACCACACAGAAATTGCATTAATTAAATCACTGCTTGGTCCATTATCTCTAACCTCTTATTGGCTAACTCTCACATCTTGATTTAGCCCATTTTTATTAATCTGTATATGGCCATGTGGCAGTGGCTTACCAGGAAAGATTCGGCATGTCTGTATCTGGCAGCTCCATGGCGTCTCTTTCCTACTCTGCCTCTCTTCCTCCTAGCATTTAGTTCTGTCTTCCCTGTCTAAGTTCTGCCCTATCAACTAGGCCAAGGCAGTTTCATTATTCATTAACCAATAAAAGCAACACACAAACAGAAGGACCCCCTACACCACTCTGGTGCCTTCTTCTGCACTGCCAAATTCTAACAAAGATGGGATAAAGTCTAATGGCTAACAAGGGCTCAGAGTAGGGTCTAAGCCCAGAGTTCATGCATGGCCTTACTTGATGAGGTGGTCTGAATGAGAATGGTCCCCATAGGCTCATGTATTTGAATGCTTGGTCCCAGTTGGAGGAACTATTTGGGAAGGACTAGGAAGTATGGCCTTATTGAAGGAGGTGTGTCATTGTGCTGTTCTCTGAGGTATCAAAAAACCCATGCCATTATCAGTTAGCTGTCTCTGCCTCATGACAGTGATGTGGGATTCTCCTCTGTATGCTGTGATTACTATTGGTTAATAAAGAAACTGCTTTGGACCTATAGCAAGGCAGAACAGAGCTAAGCTGGGAAAACTAAATTGAATGCTTGGAGAAAGAAGGGCAGAGTCAGGAAGAAGCCATGTAGCCCCACCAGAGACACATGCCAGAACTTTACCAGGCAAGCCACAGCCACATGGCAATACACATATTAATGGAGATGGGTTAAATTAAGATGTAAGAGTTAGCAAAAAAGAAGCTAGAGCTAATGGGCCAAGCATTGATTTAAATAATATGGTTTCTGTGTGGTTATTTCAGGGCTGAGCAACCAGGAACCAACAAGCACCATCCTTACAACACATTGGCTTGCCAATGTGGTTGACTAAATCCACACAAAACCTAAGAAAGCTTGGAAAGGAATTCTAGACACTAAAAAACAAAGTTTGGATGCATTTTTTCCAGATTGGCTCTGCTTGTTGGTGGCATGCTGCATTTCCTTTAAGAGAGGTCTTCCTGATTCAGCAGTAGCAGAAAAAGAAACCGCACTGTTTTGAAATGGCAACTTCCTGGTTTGCCAGCAGGAACAGCTCTGAGACTTTTGGATGGTTCAACTATGGAGCATTTGAATGGGGTTTGTGAGCCCAATGCTTGTAGTCCCCCTAGGAGTCAGGGTTGGGAAGAAGGTAACTGAAATGATACCCACTGATCAGCACTCCCCGCCTGGGCAAGCAGCAAGATCAGGTCTACTAGGCATGCACAAGTAGAAGAGCATGATGAATTCTTGTTGCCATACACAGAGATATATCCATACCATGCAGCGTGCTGCATGGCAGATTTAGCATTTACTCAGATAATAAGGGTTTATATGCTGTAAGGTGCTACCCAGAGTTGAAGTGATGAAGATGGCTCCCACCCAGCAGTTCAAGAATCTGCAGTGAACTACCTCCACCATGTTTAAAGACTGAGAGAGGCAGAGGCAGCACTCAGGGCTGCTGAGACCAAGCTTCTTAGCATATTAAAAAGTGCATTTGTGTTTCATTTGTGTTTGTGCTTTCTGTTATTATAAAAAATGATGCTGTGAAAATTTATGCCACAAATTTTTAATGGTGATAATTTAATTAATTTCTCTGTGTCTTAGTTTTCAAAATTGTGGTATATGGAGCATGATAACTTTATCAAAATTTTCTTACAGAATTCATGAATTTATATGTCTTTAAAACTGATTAACTTGGGTAAATGTCATGAATTAGAATGGTAAGAGTAAATACAGATTTTTTTTTCTAAATAAAAAATAAAATATGACTATATACAGAAAAAAGTGCTCTTGGCCAGAAAATGATTTCATATATACATAGGACAGACTTAGATATAAAAGACCTCTAAATGAGACACAGTGTGTTTAAAAAATGTATGTAAGCTTGGGAGAGAGAAGAAAAAGAATAAAGAGACAGTAAATGTAATATATAAGAGTGCAGACAGTCATAGATTAAAGGAATAAAGATAATAAAATAAATATTAAACTTGAGACAGTCCTTTGGAGTTTCTGCTTCATAAAAGAGTCTGACAGACATTCTTCAGGACACAGAAGAAAGTGACTGACAAACTGCCAATACAGCCGGAACTATCTTTGAAACTTCCTGCTTCATGGAAAAGTCTGCAAGCCACTATGGACCTGTACGCTGAAGATGGATGCCCCAATGGTACAGAAGAACTTTGGGTGACTGTCCAGGCAGTGAGATGTCTCTGTCATTTCTAGAGTTTTGGAAGTTGCTTACAATGAACTTATTGTTTACTTAGGTAATATTATATCCTTCTGGAGTCTTTGGTGGAGTTAAAGAATAGATAGTTATTATTGCAGTTTTCCTTAGTTATGATAAAATATAAAGTAGATATAAATATCGTAACTGTAATTTTTGCTTGATAACTGTTTTTATTATATGTAATTTTACTATGTTAAAGTTAAAACCTTTCTATTAAAGCAAAAAAGGGGAAGTGATGTGGGATTTCCCTCTGTTTGCTGTGATTACCACTGATTAATAAAGAAGCTGCTTTGGACCTATAGCAAGGCAGAACAGAGCTAGGCAGGGAAAACTAAATTGAATGCTTGGAGAAAGAAGGGCAAAGTCAGGGAGAAGCCATGTAGCCCCACCAGGGACAGATACCAGAACTTTATCTGGTAAGCCACAGCTACATGGCAATACACAGATTAATGGAGATGGGTTAAATTAAGATGTAAGAGTTAGCAAATAAGAGGCAAGAGCTAATGGACCAAGCAGTGGTTTAAATAATATAGTTTCTGTGTGATTATTTTGGGGCTGAGCAGCCAGGAACCAGCAAGCCGTATCCTTACAACATGACTGTGGAACAGTTACTATTCCAGTATCATGCCCACCTGCTTGTTGCTATGCTCTCTTCCATAATGGTTGTATACTTTAACCCTCTGAAACTATAAGCCCCTAAGTAAACACTTTCTTTTATAAGTTGCCTTGGTCATGGTGTCTTACCATAGCAATAGAAAAGTAACTAAGACACTTGATCATTGACTAGCTCGCAACTTTGGCCATATTAATCATATTAATAATTAGCCCTGTGAAGCCTTAGTGTCTTCACCTGCAAACAGGTAATATCTGTAGTCATGGTAACAGTATGGGTGGAATGCCTACTATATTCTGGAAACCCTCGTGAGTGCTTGAAGTATATTATGAGAGCCCTGGGTATAAAGTAGGTACTGTACTAATTTCCAGTGTTACAAACAGACCAGCTCCAGTGAAGTTAATACTCTTGTCTCAAGTAGATCTAATGATCTTGCTTCCCATTGCCTTGAATTCTTTGACCCTTGTGCTCCTCTCAGAGCTGCTAGGTGGGCTGTATGAAGAGTCTCAGTCCTGCAGAGTTCAGCACATTGGCTCCAGAGTCCTCTAGGTGTGTGCATGCATGCATGTATGTATATATGCATGCATGCCTACATGTGTATCTCTCTGTGTGTGTGTGCCATTATTTTATTGGCTTTTTTATTGGGCATGTATTTGTCTTGGACCTCCTTGAATCAAGCAGTGTGCTGAAAATATCAGGGAACAGAGTGGACTTGTCCTCATAGTCCAGAGTGGAAGACAGACATTAAGTGGATGATTATCCCATGATTAATTATAGCCAGGGACTGTGCTCTAAAAAGGGAAGCAAGGACACTGTGAGAAAATAGAAAATGAAGCACAGAGACCAAGCCTAGGATGGAGGTGTGACGCTGACATTTGGCTCTTGCCAACCTCCCTGAGATCTGCGTCTCAGGGAGCACACAGCCCTGTCTGCAGAAAGAGTGCAGTCTGATATTACCATATGGAAAAGCACTTGTTGTGCCCTCCAGGGGATCCGGGCCTGATGGGAGGCTACTTTTGCTTCTGTCCTTAGAGGGTATCAGCCTGATGAAGGAGCTGCTACTGAAGTTACTTGCTTATGTGACAGAGAGGGCATCTGCCCAGGGCTGGCTCAGGGGGAGAAGCTGAAGTTAGCGAGCAGGTCACCAGACAAGGCAGGATCAGAGGCCACAATAACTTAGAAGGTTATAGCTGGGGTAGGCATTTAGGGAGGGCTGTGCAGATTCAGGCTGAGGGTACCCACGCAGGGCCTGAATTCAGCCATCTGATGGAGAGGAGGAAATGGGCAAAGGAGAATGTGAAGGAGATAGCCAGGGTTGGAAGGATGGCTCAGCCATGAAAATGCTTGCCTTACAAACATGGAGACCTAAATTCAGATTCCCCAAGAACACACTTAAATATTTAGAGATGAAAGCCGCACAAACCTGAAATCCCAGAGATGATGAGATGGGAGGAGGAAACAGGGAGGTCCCTGGAAAGTCTTCCAGGCAAATGAGAGATCCCATTTCAAACAAAGGGTAGAATGTACCTGAAGGCTGACATCTGGGTGTCATGTGACCTCCACACATGTGCTCCTGCACCCTCAAGAGCACACATAAACAGGCACGCACACACACACACACACACACACAGAGAGAGAGAGAGAGAGAGAGAGAGAGAGAGAGCAGCATTTAATCCAGAACTTGTGGTAAATACATAATAAATAAATGACCATTGTTGTTTTGAGTGAGCCAGGGTTCGGGTGTCATTAAATAATACAAGAACCGTGTATGTGCCTTTGGCTCTCCTGCCCACTCCATCAGCAGAGCTCCACTGTGGGAGCTTCTCAGCAGGTTTATCTCCACCTATACCTGGCTTAGACTTGGAAATTAAAGAGAAGCCAAGGAGTCCCCGAGGCTGTGACGATGTGCCCTGTGTGTGAATGGGAACTTATCAGGGCTATAGCCGGGGCTGCTTCAGCACTGACGGCACAGAAGAGAGGAGTTTTTCCCTTTTTAAGAGAGAAGTTGGGGGAGATTTTCTAATGAATACTACCCAACCATAAAATCATGTCAAAAATGAATCCGATCTGACAATAAAATAAAAGTGAAACAAATTACTACGTTCTCATATTTGTGGGAGAAATTAATTTCATGTTTAGAATACTAATTGATCCAAGAAAGGTCTAAAACTGTGTGCAATTGTGGTAAGATCCTGGGAGTCCAAGGGCACTGCAGAGGGCTGGGAATGGGGACCAGCCTGGAATCCACCATGTGGATGGGTTATAAGTCACACTTCGCTTCCCTCCAGTGCGTATAGCTCCTTAGGCTAGTGTTACACGACACCTTCCCACGTTCTTCATAGCCCTCGCATACCTAGGGACAGCAGTGGGACACCCTTGTCAAACGCTTACCTAGGGACAGCAGTGGGACACCCTTGTTAAACGAGAGGTAGCTCAGGGCAGAGCTGTGTACATTCAGACTGAGACTCCCTAAGCACAGTCCTTGAGCCCCTCAGACTAGATAGAACTCGAGGTCCAGGAGGGCAGGCTGTGTCTCCTCCCCAAGCTGTGGGACCCTGAGGGCAGAAACTCTTAAAGAAGTCCATGGTCTCCATCAACATGAGCAACTAGGCGACCTACTCCCAGAGACAGCCCGGCTCCTGGGCCATGGGTGACCCACCCCCAGAGACTCCCCAGCTCCTGGGGCATAGGCGACCTACCCTCCTCCAGAGACTGCCCAGCTCCTGAGCCATGGGTGACTTCCCCCCCCCCCCCCCCCCGCACCAGAGACTGCCCGGCTCCTTGGCCATGGGGACCTACCCCCCAGAGATGGCCCAGCTCCTCGGCCATGGGTGACCTCCCTTCCAGAGACTGCCCGACTCCTCGGTCATGGGTGACCTACCCCCAGAGACGGCCCTGCCCCTTAGCTGCACAGAAGTAAGAAAGAAGCATGGGCGTGGTTGTAACATAGCGAGTGCACTGGTTTACAGATCAGAATGTGAAGAGCATGGCATTTCCCTCCCTCATCTTTCGGTTTTAACACCTCACACTAGAAAATGTTTCATCCCCAGTTTTCGCCAAGCATTTACATTCGTAGATTGCCTGTGGGTGGTAAAATAACCCAAAGGCTGGCCCTGCTCCTGAAGCTCCTTGATGACTCACACCAAATTGAGACCTGATTGCTTAAAGGCTGTGGCACTTGTCCTGCTGTCCCAAAGTGACATCTTTTATTGATTTGCTTTTCATGGACTGACAGTCTCCATCAATTCTTTCTCCTAATCCTTTATCTTCCATTGATGACAGGTGTTCTTTTAAAGAATATTTTATTTATTTTTAACTCTGTGTGTGTGTGTGTGTGTGTGTATGAGTGCATGCCCACACATATATTTCTGTGATCATGAGTGCAGTTGCCCACAGAGGCCAGAAGAGGGCACTGTGTCTCCTGGAGCCAGAGTTACAGGTGTTTGTGAGCCTATGACTTGGGTGCTAGGAGCTGCACATGGGTCCTCTGCAAGAGCAGTACGTGTTCTTATCTGCTGAGCTGACTTCACAGCCCCACTGGAAGTGTTCTTACGCTCATTTGATGGGTGAGGTGAACAAGGCTCCATGAGATCTCATTGCAGCTAAGAGTATGAAATGAGAATTTGATTGAGGTTAGATGACCTCTTCCCTCCCCACTCTACTTCCTGAGCTCAGAATCATTAATAAAGCTGGTCTCCTCCTACTCCACAAACCCATAGTTTAGTCAAGATTTGCAAAAGAGCACACACACACAGGCACACACACAGGCACACACACAGGCACACACACACAC
>JABTXL010006068.1:135243-158145 GCA_025134845.1 Neodon shergylaensis
GTGTGTGTATGGTGTATGTGTGTGTATGTGTGTGTGTGTGTATCGTGTATGTGTGTATGTGTGTGTGTATGGTGTATGTGTGTGTGTGTGTGTGTATGGTGTATGTGTGTGTATGGTGTATGTGTGTGTATGTGTGTATGTGTGTGTATGGTGTATGTGTGTATGGTATATGTGTGTGTATGGTGTATGTGTGTGTGTTGTGTTCACATGTGTTCTGTGGTCCAGCAGCACCAGCTCAGGTCTCCTCTCTCTGCTGCCACTCTGCTTTGCCAGCCTTAATTACAGCAATTTAGGAGACACACTGAAGATTGCAGAATAAACCCATCAATATTTCACTTAAGAAAGGACTCCTGTCGGATGGTATCAGAGGCCTATAAATGAGAAATATGAGACTTGTGTTTAGGCTACCTACCTACACACACATACACACCTCGGATGCATTGTCACACATGATCTCCTTTCTGTCACAGACTCTTGGAACAGCTGAGGGCTTTATTCAGCTTCAGTCAAGCTATTTGCCTAAAACACATTAAAAAAACCATGAGGAAATGTAGGCTTCGTATTCAGGGGCTTCCTGATGGTGGATGCAGGAGATACCACGCTCCCTGGGTGTGTAGTCAGAGGAAGGGGTGCTGGGTGGCTCCGATCTCAGCCATGTTCTCCAGAGGAGGTAGCTGAGGCATCCTGCACATCGAGGCATGGCAGCCCTATCTGAGTAGAGAGGGTGCCTCTCCCCAGGGTCCCTCTCACTTCCCTTGTCTTGCTCTTAGTCTCTGTGTCTGGAAGGTCTAAGGGTCTCATCTCTCTCAGCATCTTCAGCCCTTGGCTGAAAAAACATTAGCCATCATTCGGGTAGTGGAACCTGTTCAGCCTTTGTCATCTGTCAGCCCTGAGTCATGGATGTGATCCTAGGGAAGCCACAGCTCTAAGCTTCAGGCACCCCAGCTCTACTGTGTAAGGTCTGTGCAGAGGCACAGCCTCTGCAGTCACCCAGGTGGCAGCAAAATTGGGCCTTGTTCTGGGTACTGTGTCTTTAAAAGGGCATGAGGGAGGCTGTGCCGGGAACTTGGCTCAGTTGGGGAAGTGCCTGTGTACAAGCAAGAGGACCTGAGTATAAACCCAGCATTCACGTTAAAATTCTGAGAGTGGGGCCATGTGCCTGCTATCCCATGTCTGGGGAGGCAGAGACAGGACTATCTCCATCCGGATCTTGATTATGAGCTAACCTAGCCGAATGGGTGAGCCCGAGTCAGTGAGAGGCTTTGTCTCAAAAGGTAAGTGGAGAACACTTGAGGAAGACATACTACATCAACCTCTGAGCTTCACAAACTTCACACACACACACACACACACACACACACACAGAGAGAGAGAGAGAGAGAGAGAGAGAGAGAAAACAGGTCAATTCAGTTTGTCTAGAAAGAGATGACCAGGGTGCTACGTGCTATGACAGCCACGAAAGTGAACACAAGCAGACAAAAAGACCAGAAATACTTCCGTGTGGAGTAGCCACAACTCCAAGTCACTTCTTCATTGCAGAAAGAGTAGAGAAACCCCTGTCCTAGCTTGTTTTCTATTGCTGTAATAAATACCAAGACCAAAGCTACCTGAGGAAGAAAGAGCTTATTTCAGCTTGTAGTTCCTCGTGGAGGGAAGTCAGGGCAGGAGCCTGGAGGCAGAAACTGAAGTAGAGACCATGGCCACTGCTATTTATTGACTTTCTCTTCATGGATTGCTCAGCCTTCTTTTTTATTCCGTCCAGGATCACCTGCTGAGGAATGACACTGCCCTCAGTGAGCTGGCCCCTCCCACATCAATCATCATTCAAGAGATTGCACTAAAGGCCAGTCTTACAGAAGCATTTTCTCAATTGAGGCTGCCTCTTCTTTGATAACTCTAAGCTTGTGTCAAGCTGACAAAAAAAAAAAAAAAAGAAAAGAAAGAAAAACTAACAAAGACACCCCCTGAGGGAGGAATGGAAGTTATAGGAAAATTTTAGATTAATACAAAGAATGGTCCAGCTATCCGAACTGTGTGGCTGGCCATGCAAGGGGCTGCTTCCTAGAGGGGAGTCCTTGTCATTGCTCCTTTTCAAGAGCAACTGCTTGGCAGGCTACAGCAACTCAGCTCTCCCGCTGGGAGCCTCTGGGATGGATGTCATCAGTCTCTGGGTCCATATGGAGAGGCCTCCATCCGAACATCGGTCCCCTCTGCTCTCATTGCTTCTGCCATTGCCACCACAGGGAGAAGGCAACTGATGCGAGTGGCAGTTTAGGGAAGGACTTAAGGCAGGTTCTAACTTAAGCATCTCTCTGGTGACATAAAATACGTATTATTGCTATATTGCAGCATGATGTGCCCACAAGCCCACGTGACAGAAAAACTCCAGCCACAGTTACCACTTCTACCCCATTCTGTGTATCTTACTTTTATGGGTATATACACATGTGTGCGTGTTCTTGTGTGTATGGGTGCATGTGTGTGTGCATCTGTGTAGAGGCCAGAGGACAATTTTGAGTATCATTCCTCAAGACTCGATGATCTTTGTTTATTTACTTAATTATTGTAATTTAATTTTCTGTATCCTTGATAATTTTACATTGCAGATGATGAAATATCATATCTAGGCCTCATTTCCCTCCCCCCAATGCTCCCCATTTTCCCCTCAATTCTCTTTCCATTGTGTGCATGGGCACAAGATCAAGCCAGCCAAGATTCCAGCAGAAATGGGGTGAGGTGGTCTTCAGGCCCCACTCCTCATTGAGGGGCTATTGACGCTTCATAACATCTGGGGGAGGGAGAGCCGTTCTGTTTAAGATGTTTCTTTTCCTATGCTCATGCTTGGTTGTTGGGATAAAGTCTCTTCATAGACCTGGAATTTGCCAATTCAGCTAGGCTGGCTGGGCAGCAAGCTCCAGGAACTTACCTATCTCTCCCCTGGTCACCACACCCAGTTAAAAACAATTTTGTTTATTTTTAATTTCTTGAGAAATTTTTGTCTGCGTCTGTGTGCATGTGCACCAAGTATGTGCCTGGTGCCTGCAGAGCCAGATAAGGGCGCCAGATCTCCTGGGACTGGATTATAGATGGTCGTGATGCTGGGAACTGAACTCTGGTTCTCTGCAAACCCCATGTTTGCCTTTTAAAATGTGGGTTCTGGGGACCAGTCTCAGGTCTTCATGCAGTCTCCCCAGCCCTGTATGTGTTTCTTAGGGAGCTCGGAGCTATACATGGAAGAAGCATTTCTCCTTGATGATCTGAGCTCCCAGTACAACCCAACTTCCTGAGCTTAGAATGCACAGTGGGCGGCGCTCACTCTCTTTCACATCAAGAGTCAATGAAAGTGATGACAGGAGTTTGTAATCTCTCTCTCAACCTCTCTCTCTCTCTCTCTCTCTCTCTCTCTCTCTCTCTCTCTCTCTCTCTCCATGCACACACACACACCTCTCATTTAATGACCACTTACAGGACTGGTACGGAGCTTTCCCCTTGCCTAAGGTCACAGAGATTTGCTGCTCTGGCAAGTTGATGATTAAAGTTGACAGTCAGTCCTCAATCCAGAGTGATCTTCAGTCAGCAAGAGCTTCTCCCTGGCTCTTTCCATTAGGCAGCAGGTCCTGATGGCTGAGTTCTTCGGTATGCATCTGTAATAAACAAGCAGATGCCAGGTGTGTTACTGGTGACTTTGGCTGTAGGGCATTGACAGAAATATGGAAGAGAGTTATCCTCACTGACTCTTGAGGGATTCATGCTTGCAATCAGTGTACAAGATAACTTGTTGAAGTACGGATTCCTGTACCTCCTTTATATCAAGTTTTCAAAACAAAACCCCGAGCTCTGCTGCTCTAACCAGCTCTCCAGTGGTACTCACGTAGAAGACAAGGGCTGAGAGACTGTTACTCTAGGCTCCTTCAAGGCTACTCGGCACTCAAGGTTGGGCTGATACAGAAGCTAATAATTTCTCGGAAACAGCTGAAAAGCATCCTTCATCTCAGATGCCCTGTGTCTGAGTACTCCTAAGGCATCTCTGTCTGGCCTACAAAGTCCACACAAAGGCAGATGTCTCGCGCTTCCTTAAATGATCTTCACTTTCTTCTAGAGACAAGTGCACAAAACTGTCCAGTAGCATTCAAGGTAAAGACATCTGCCTCCTACTAAACATGTTTCCATAGGGTCTGGAAAAAAATCCATGATAATCCACAGGTCTACCAAACTGGCCCTGGCAGCGCTGAGTTGAAGATGTAGAACATTCCAGTTAATGATGAATTTGCATGTACACACACACACATACACACATACATATACACACATCATATGCTTACACATGGTGCTTTTACATGCATGCACGTATACCCCCACACATGCATGTGCAAGCACACACACACACACATACATGTACTCAGGTTGCTCCCATGTGGCAGCACAGTCAGCAGCTCCCTCATCTCAGAGACTTAAACAATCTTTTGGTTGGTTGTCTCAGTCTTTCTGCCCTGTCCTCTTCTGGAGGCAGCTGTTGGCCTAAGAGTTCTTCGTGCTGGGATGGTTACATTGGGTGCATCTTTGCCAGCCCCATCCAGAGATTGGCATCAGAAACGCTCGGCCTCAGTCACCACATCCCTCTCTTACAGCTCCATCTTTATGCCTCTGGACCAGTTTTCCCTTTTATTCAGCTTGTGTGTCTTGAGCTTGGGAACAGAGCCTCTACTTGTTAGGCTGACTCCTCCCCTTTAGGGTGGGCCTGGATGGTGGTTTCAGGCTGACCCTGTAGTTTTCTGAAGCCTGCAGTTTTGACAGACAGTTACAGGAACCCAGAAGCCTTCTCTGTGTGCAAGAAGTCTAATTTATCACGTAGTAATTGTTCCAGTAACCCTGCAGCTAGGCCCTAGGACCCCAGCAGCTTCGCTCCTGCCAGCTCCCCAGAAAGCACATGAGGTTCACCCTACAACCCTGCACCCCAGGCCTCCTGATTGTAGTCAGTTCAGCCTGGGAAATGGATCCCCAAAGTTGTGTGGCTTTCAGAGATAAGGATAGTCCAGAGGGCTACTGTACCCTTGCGATTCCAAATTCTTCCGCAGCCAAACGCCCTGGTGCCAGCTGAAATTCACGCCACAGCATGGCTGAGGAAGGGCCTTGGGTTTGGGGTTGGTAGACCTTGACTGCGGGGCCTGCTAGGTCCCAACTTGCTTCTTGAGCCAGGTGAGCCTGTTTGCCCGTTTTAGCCTCAGTTTCTTTGTCCATGGGCTGGGCTGGCCCATAGCACAGAAGCAAATCTTACTGCTTGCTGGGTGCCCCCTGCCTTAAGAGTTCCATACAAAGGTCAGTGTCTGGGGGTTCTGTCCACTTCCCGGGAGGCCCCTCCTGCGTGGCAGACATTGCTGGGCTCCCTTTGTCTCCTACTCACCGTCTCTCTGAGTGGTCCTTACCCCTGCTCTGCCTCTGTCATCCGGCACATAAACCTGGGGGTATCACAATATGCAGAAATGTGTCCTCCTCTGGCTGGGTGGTCATTTGCTCCATCCAGAGAACCCAGTCTTCATTAGTCATGCTGGAAGTGTGCCACACTCCAAAGCTCATGAGGCAGCAAGATGCCCTTCCCCACTTCATCACCTGAGGGAGGACATGCACCTGGGGTCCCTACCGTAGAACTTTCTACTGTGGTTGGTGTGGTGTCTACTCTATGAACAGTCCAGGGAAGGCAGTGATCTGCTGGGTGTGGGGAGACCTTCCACCCATTATAAAACAAAGAAAACAAAAATAATAACAAAAATATATAGTGATAGCTACATAAGACTAGACACACATTGGTCTTGAAGGGTACCAGGAAGGTCTTTGGGTGCCTCTGTTCTGGGAACAGAAATTTGGTAGGGTACCAAGTACCAAGTAAGAAATGGGAAGCAGAACAGCTCTTCCATTTAGTGAGTGGAAGACATTGATGCTCACACAGCATTGATCCTCTGCAAGATTCTGTCCTAATAGATCTCCACATAATCCTGTTAATTACATCTGCATGAAAGGTGGGGAAACTGAGGTAGAGAGAACTAAGAGCAGTCAAAAGCTTCATCATGAGCAAGTACTAGAGCTGAGAATCAAACAGAGATAGCTTGACTGCATAGGGATGCTTGGTCTCTCAGGCTCCACACCTCCAGGGGAGTCCACCCTTGCAGTTGTGATTTCATTCCAGTACGGCTGTTTTCATGTCCCTGTTCAATGCTGGGCTACGCTCACGAGTCAGGAACCAGCCCTGCTTGTTTCTTTTTGTCCTCCTGGCCCTTGCCAGGTGCCCAGTAACTATAGCTTCATGAATGAAGAAGTGAATGAGTGAGTTAGTGAATGGGAGCCACCATGACGGATGCCACCGGAAAGGGGTGATTGAGAGTGTGTTAAAGGACAGCCAAAAGAGCAAGCATGCGTAGGGAAGGCAGTGGGCAAAATGATGCTTGCAGGGGGGGGGGTGTTGCACCCCAACATGTTGCTGGAGAGTCAGCTACATCTGCAGTGATGACCTAGACTCCAGCTGCATGACAGCCCTTTGGGAGCCTTTATCACTCCCCCCACCACCAAGCAGGGTGGTACTCTGAAACAATGTCTTCAGGGTCCTCTGAAGCTCAGCATGCCACATAGCTCCCCCTTCTCCCTCCCACCAGCTGAGGCCTCTGAGCTGCATCCTTGTCCAGATTGCTGGCATTACTTCTAATCCTCAAACTGTACCTTCCCCTGGAGGAAAAGCCTCTTTTCATGCTGAGGTTGGAACGCTAAGTGTTCTGGAAGCAATTGGAAATAATCATGAGAACAAGCAGGGGGTAGTGTACAACAGGAGAGAAGGAGACTCCACTCCCCTGAGAAAACAACCTTACAAAGTCCCTGGCTGGAGAGATTTGAGGCTGAGGCAATGGGGTGACTTCAGCAACCAGGGAGGGGTGCTGGCAGTTGGGGCGGCCAACTCTCACCCGGCCAGTTTGTGCACATGCAGGCATGAAGGCATAAATCTTCAGAATGGTTGGTGTGTGTCAGTGGGGAAGAGGGGTAGGCCTGCAGTGTAAGACATAATGAGTTAAAGGAATCATTGGGCGAGTGAAGAGAAATATCAGGCATCAAATTGCAGGGAAGATTTCAAGTAATCATAAAGGGCTTTCTTCAAATATATTCACTGCTAAGAGCTACAGATGTCAGGAGAGGAAATTGGTTCACTTACAGTAATAGTCGTGAGGTTGGGGGTGGGTGGGCAGGAAGAGTCTTAACCAGACACCTCCTTCTCCCCAGGGGTGCTGGGTGTGGGGAGGAGGGCCAGGTTCAGGGACAAGGGGTGGGAGGAGGGTGTGGTTTCTCCCTGGAATTGAACTGATGACCTGTGCAGGCTGAATGGAGAGACAGCTTGGAGGGCGTGATAATCCCAACAGCTACCCTCTCTCTGAATGAGAGACAGCCAGCAGTTAAGGGATGCATTGGCCTGATGTGACCAGAGCTCCCTACTGGGTGTGGGATACAGTGGAGATACTTAGGAGTACAGTGGCTTCTCTGGGTGTCCAACCTACTGATGAGGTGAAAGCAATGCTCAAAGGTGGGTGGGAAAGATCTCCAAGACAAAACCGTGGGGATGAGAGCTGCCCATGACCACAGAGCGGTCGAGCTTCAGGGGCCATAGGGTGACCACTTAGCCTTCATTCCTGTCTGCTTCTCTGCTGCTGTGACACAACCCTTACCAAATAGCCTTGGGGGGGCAGGGAGGGTTCATTTTGTGTCAGTGAGTCCACCATTGAGGAAAACTAAGGCGGGAACCTAGGATCTGAAGCTAGAGACCGTGGAGGAACACTGCTTATTGGCTTGCTCAGCCACCCTTTATATACAGCCCGAACCTACCTAGGGACGGTGCTACCCACAGGGCGCTGGGCCCTCCTACATCAGTAAGCAATAAAGAAAATGTCTCACAGTCATGACCACAGACCTATCTGATCTGGACAATTCTTCAGCTGAGGTTCCCCCTTCGCAGATGACTCTAGGTTGGCGTCGTTGACAGCTGCAGCTGATGACAGACCTGTTTGCTCCCAGAAGCCTCCTTTCCCAGGATCCCTCCCTGAGTAAGACATTGCATTAACTGTGGCAGATCCCACCTTCACCTGAGCAGGGAAGCCCAGGGTGACTCTGCCATCTGGAAGAGCCCAGGCAGTGGGTTGAAGCAGCTCAAACACTTCTTAGGGGGGACACAATGTGATGGACAGTTTTGCAAAAGGCATAGGCAGATTCGGCTGACTTTATCATAATGACTTTTATGCCAGTTCCAGGGAACAGCTCTGGTCCTCATGAGGAGATGTGACGGGGCCCTGGCCATTGGTAACTGACAGAGGTGTCTGAATTAAGGAAGCCCCGACTTTAACAGCACATAGTTAATGCCTTTTTCTTCAGAAAGCAGAGGGTTCCTTAAACTGTGAGAATGTCCAGCCCTTGTGGTGGAGGGCACGAAACTGCTGGCATTCAAGGCTCTTTGCGTCTGGTTCTGTGGTTTTCCTATTAGCGTCTATTCATTGCACAGATGTTCTGCTGTGCTGCTTTCTGTATGCACCTCACAGACTCCGGTCATGTCCATCCCCTTTGACCCTCACCACAATCTTTCCTGCTGCTGGTCCCCTGTTTTCTTCTACTTTCATGTCTTGGTTTGTAAGTTTTTTTAATCTAGATTTTTTTATATGATAGAAAACATGAAATATTTGTCTTTATCAGATTAGCTTAATTCAGCCAGCATAATAATAATTTTGGATTCCATCATTTTTCTGCATGCTTTTTCTGATTTAAAATATATATATATATTGTGTGTGTGTGTGTGTGTGTGTGTGTGTGTGTGTGGTGATTGCAAGACTAGATGCAAACTTTGTATTCCCAAATGGGAGTTACAGGTATTTATATACCAACTGCTGTACATGCTGGCATCTGACCTCTGGCTGCTAATTTACTAATATGGTAGTATGTTTTTACTAATATTTACTGATTATTTACCATATTTGTTAATATGGTAGTAAATTATCTTAATCACCAAGCCATCTCTTCAGCCCTGATTTTATTGTAGAATACTATTTTCTACTATTCTTTTATGTTAATTTGGTTAGCTCTGTGAAGCTGGGCTGCCTGTCTAAAACATCTGATGGGCCTGATAAGGAGCAGAATGGCCAATAGCAAGGCAGGAGAAAGAATAAGTGGGGCTGGCAGGCAGAGAGAATAAATAGGAGAAGAAATATGGAAAGAGAAAAGATTGGGGTATGAGAAAAGAAGGAGAGAGGACACTAGGGGCAAGCCACCCAGCTACACAGCAATCCACGGGGTAAGACGGAAAAAAAAAAGTATACAGAAAAGGTAAAAAAAAAAAAGCCCAGAGGCAAAAGATAGAAGGGATAATTTAAGATGAGCAAAGCTGGCTAGAAACAAGTCAAGTTGAGGTTGGGCATCAAAAGAAAGACTAAGTCGTTGTATGTGATTATTTGGGAACTGTGTGGCAGCCCCTCCCCACAGAGCCAAAAGATCGAAACAACCAACTACATGATTTAGTTTCTTTTTAGTGCTTAAATAAAATTGTAGAGCCAGGGAGATGGCTCAGCAGGTGAAAGTAACTGTTGCACACTCTGACCATCTGAGGCCTGTCCCCAAAACCCACATAAAAAGTCAGATATGGTGGGCAAACCTCTGTAATCCCAGCATTACTGTGGTGAGTTGTGAGGAGACAGGAGCCAAGGCCAGAGGCTTAAAAGCATAGAACAGCAGCAGAAATAAGAGACCCTGCCTCAAAACAAGGGAGAAGGAGAGAATCCATTCCTGAAACATTGCCCTCTCACCTCCACATGCACGCTGGGATTCCTGTATGCACTCCCTTCCTCCCCCAACACACACACACACACACACACAATTTAAATGTCCACTGGAAATATATGCTTCATTTTATTTTTTCATCTCCTGTCAGTGGACATATAGGATGATTCTGTAATGTGAACATAGCACACAAATATTCCTGGAAGAATTCTCTAGGACTGGATGTCAGGTCTTTGAGATACCCTGGATTATTGCTTCCCAATTCTGACAAACCACAGTGCTGCAGTTTGTAGTCAGTGGGTCAGTGCTGAGGTCTTCTGCTCACTGACAGATAGTTAGAAGACGGTCTAACCACAGCAGGTACTCAGCGTGTGCGGAAGTCCCTGCTAGGCAACCCCCCATCCAGAAAGCCTTCCCCCAAGAAATCTGCAACACGCTATGGGAGATTTGTTCTGTGAAAGTTGGCTCTGTATTCGCTGCCTTTCTCACTGCTGGGACTGGAGCAACATCTGACAACTGATGCAAGGAAGATTTATCCAGGCCTCAGGTCTGGGAGGGAGGTGCCTATCAAGGTGAAGCACAGTAGGGGTCGTGGTGGCTGGGCTGTGTGGCTGGGACTCCTCACATCCCCAAGTGCTGGGAAATACGGAAAATGCCACAGTGTGACCCACGTTTCAGGGTTTGTCTTCCATGCTCAGTCAGATATGCCCAGAGCTGTCTCCTAGGTAAACCCAGCCAGGTTGGCAAAAGAGACTAACTCTCAAAAACCCACTCCTTGTCAACCCCCAAACCTGTCTATTTAAAATCATACCACCGAGTGCCTCCGTGAAGCTCCTGCCACGTGTCCTTCTTGTGTGCTGTCCTGTTTCTGTCAAAGGGATTTCCCCAACTCCAGAAAGCAAGGAGGTTGTTCAGGAGACAGTCACTATTCTGAGTGTCTGTGCCTCAGGCAATGCTGATGCATCTCCAAGCCCTAGGCTTTCTCTCAGGTCTCCCCCTCCTCTTCCGCTCTGCCTTGCTCAGGCCGCTAATTAAAAGTATCAAAGCCAAGCAGGGCTGTCTCATTACATGTCCTGTTTATGTGACTCTAATGTGCTTAGAGATGATTTGAAAGGCTGCAGAAGTTTCTCCACGTCCAGCCCGGAGCTGGCAGCCTGGAGATAAGAGGATTGGGAACCGGGCTCCAAATGAGTTCTAGCAAAAACCAAGAACACATTAATGTGGGTGAGGAATTAAAAATAACAGAGATGTTGCACATTTTTCTGATTAATTAGCTGTTCAAGTTAATTTTGCTGCTTGTAGAGACAAATCATGAGTCTTAATAGAGGTGCAATTTCCTACTGACCACAGAGATGCCGGGATGGAGCATCTGGGACCAGCAGAGACCATGTACAAGGAGACTCTAGAGGATGCTGCATCCACTTGGGACCAACAGGGACCACCATGTACAGGGAGACTCCAGAGGATGCTGCAGCCACTTGGGACCAGCAGGGACCACCACGTACAGAGAGACTCCAGAGGATGCTGCAGCCACTTGGGACCAGCAGGGACCACCATGTAGAGGGAGACTCCAGAGGATGCTGCAACCACTTGGAAACTTTCCTTCACTCCTGGGCTGAAGGGTGGGGTTGGAGCCAGCAGGCTCAGAATTGCCCTTTCTCTCCTTGCCCATTGAAGAGTGGTGATAATTCACTTCCCGAGGACAGGGACTGGCAGGAGACCATGAGATGCTGGATGGTCCCAGCATCCAGACCCCAAACTTACTGCTTCACCCATTCCCTCAGTCAGCAATTCCATCTTAGTCTGTTCCACATAGTAGGTTCTTTGGGAAGACTGAAATGAAGACGTAAGAGTTTTTTATTTAAAGGATTTGTTTTATTTTTATGTCTTTGTGTGTGTATCTCTGTGTGAATGTACATGTGTGTGAAGGGACTGATGGGGCCCGGAAGAGGCAGCCCACAATGCTCGTGTCTACACACATTCAGCACTCTCTGGGTTTGGACACACTAGGCCTTCCTATTTAAAAATAATCACATGTGTGTAAAGGCCAGGGATCTCCCTCAGGCATCATTCAGGTTTTTATATATCCACCTTTGTTTTAAAGCACCCTTGACCCCCTTTACTTTTTGCTTTATGTGCATTGGTGTGAGGGCATTGGGTGCTCGGAGCTGGAGTTACAAACAGTCTTGAGCTGCCATGTTGGTGCTGGGAATTGAACCTTAGTCCTCTGGAAGAGCAGCTAGGGCTTTTAAATGCTTCTTCATGTCTCCAGCCCCAAATCCACCTTTTTTTTTTGAGACAGGATCTCTCACTGGCCTGGAGTTTGCCAGGTAGTCAGGGAATCCAAGGACCACCTATTTGATCCTCTCCAGTACTGGGATTACAAGCACATCCCACCATACCCAGCTACTTCTCTGTGTTCTAGGGATCAAACTCAAATCCTCATGCTTGCACAGCAAGCCTCTTACTGACTGGATACTGCCTCAGCCTTGATTTTGAATTAAAGAGCAGACCAAGCATGGAAGGCCTCACTAAGCAGAATCAGAGGCAGGACGCTTGACTGGATGCCCAGCCTTGGACTTGCTGCGGAGTCACACAGGCAGGTCTCTGCTGCCATCCTAGACACATCTTTCAGTGCTGAGTTCTGCGGCTCTGAACTCTCTGCTGACCACCTTGGTCTTGCCTCCAGCTAGATCCTTCCCCACTAGAGAAAATCCTTAGCACAGAGCTTTGCTAGATAGGACGCACATGCTGGTTCTAGAAGGCAGGCGAGAGAAGCCAGAGATACCCATGGCTCACAGTGAGGAGAACTCTCCAAAGACTGTGGGACTAGAAAGCTGCCCCATGGGCAGGAGGCAGAGTGAAGTGGGCCCAGGGGCACTTCCAAAGAGCTCCATCCCCACCTAAGGGGACAGCTGCATTTGCTGATGGCTCAGCAAGGCTGGTTGCAACCCATGGCTGGCAGATCTTCCATCTTTTTAGAAGAAGTCTTAATCCAGCTCTTTTGGGAAACAGAGAGTATTCTAGCTTTCAAAGCACTGGTCTTGGATGTAAAATATTGAACGCTACTGTGTGGGTGAACAGTATGCGCCAGGGGACCCATTTCTGGCTGTGAACATGTCAGTTAGAGTTAGACGATCATAACAGGAAACAAACAAGGAACCAGAAAACACAGTGGCTTAAATAGAGCTAATCCTCTCTCTTAAAAAATATGGAGAAGCCTGAGCCAGCAACCTCTGCTGGAGCAGGCCTGAGGCAGCAACCTCCACAAGAGCAGGTACAAGGGGAAACAGGTAAGAAGGAGCAACCATCAAGGGAGCAGGCCCAAGCCATAGACCTCTGCCAAAGCAGGCCTGAGCGAGGAACATCTTCAGGAATAGGCCCAAACCAACGACCTCTGCCAGAGAAGTCCTGAGCCAGTGGCCTCCTCTGGAGCAGGACCAAGGCAGCTACCACCATAGGAGGGAGGAACTGCCTAGGGAACACGCCCAAAAGAGAGGCTGACATGGGACCAAGTCCGAGTCAGAGGCTTCTGGGGGAGCAGGCACTTGCAAGCAATCTCTGCTGGAGAATATCCAAGCCAGCAACCAGAGTGATCACCTAGGGAGCAGGCTCCATTCAGAGACCCCTGCAGGACCTGGCCCCAGTCAGGGACCTCCATGAAAACAGGCTGAGCCAGCAACCTCTGTGAGAACAGGCTCGAACAACCTCCAAAATTGCAAAGCAACTTCTGGAAGTGACAATCGACCTTGGGAGTGCCCAGTGACCTCCGGAAACACTGAGTGACCTCCAGAGTGACTGGAATCATAGACCTGACTACACCACGAGGAGAAAACATCTGAACCATGGATCCACTGGCACCTGGAAGATTGATCATCAGAGATATAGCCCCAACTACACCAATAAGAGGAAAAGGTGGACAGGCAAGGTAAGAACACTTTCAACATCATAACATGATACCAACAAAAGCTAGTGGCTCTACAACTGTAAGACTTGAGCACCCCAATATAGATGAATCAGAAGTAAATGACCTAAAAAAATAACTTTAGGAGAATATTTGAGGTCCTTAAAGAGGAAATGAAAAATTCCCTCAAAGAAATGGATAAAAAGACAAAAAATTGGAAGAAATCAACAAACCACTTGACGAAAACCAAGAAAAATCAATCAAATAAATGAAAGAAATGATTCAAGACCTGAAAACCAAAATAGAGACAATAAAAAAGAACACACAAACTGAAGAAACTGTGGACACAGAAATTATGAGAAAATTATCAGGAGCCAGAAATGCAAGCATAAACAGCAGAATACAAGAGATTGAAGAGAGAATATTAAGTGTTGAAGATGCAATAGAGGAAATAGACTCATTGGTTAAAGGAAACTTTAAATCCATAAAAAGTTAAACACAAAATATCCAGAAAATATAGGACACCATGAAAATACCAAACCTAAGAATAATAGGGATAAAAGGAGAAAAAGTCCAACTCAAAAGCAAAGAAAAAATATTCAACAAAATCATAGAAGAAAACTTTCCCAACCTAAAGAGATGCGTATGATACAAAAAGCTTACAGAATACCAGATAGACATTCTATGACAGAACCAGATTTAACCAATACCTAGCCACAAATCCAGCCTACACAATGCACTAGAAGGAAAACTCTAACCCAATAAAGTTGGCTACATCCACAAAACCACAGAAAATAGATGATCTCATAGCAGCAAATCCCAAAGAAGGGAAAAATACACACAATTAACATCACCAACAGCAAAAAATAAAATGATAGGACTTAGTAGACACTGATCATTAATATCCCTTAATATAAATGGACTCAACTCACCTATAAGAAGACACAGGCTAATAGACTGGATACAAAAACAGAATCCATCCTTCTGCTGCATACAAGAAACACACCTCAACCTCCAAGATAGACATTGCTGCAGAGTAATGAGTTGGGAAAAAAATTTCCAATCAAATGAACCTAAGAATCAAGCTGGTGCAGCTATCCTAATATCTAACAAAATAGACTTTGAACTAAAATCAATCAAAAGAGACAAAAAAGGACATTTTATACCAGTCACAGGAAAATTCTGCCAAGAGGAAATCTCAATACTGCACATCTATGCTCCAAATACAAGGACACCTTATATGTAAAAGAAGCATTACTAAAGTTTAAATCACACATTAAACTTAAACCCCACACACTAATAATGGGAGACTTCAACATCTGACTCTCACCACTGGACAAGTCTATCAGACAGAAAATTAACAGAGAAATAAGGAAACTAACAGATCTGATGACTCAAATGGACTTAACAGACATCTATAGAACATTTCATCCAGACATAGAAGAATATACCTTCTACCCAGTACCTCATGGAACCTTCTCAAAAATTGACCACATACTAAGTAACAAAGCAAACTTCAAGGATACAAAAATTTGGAATAACCCCATGCATCTTATCAGATCACAATGGCTTAAAATTAGAATTCAACAGTAACACTAATTTCAGAAAGCCCACAGACACATGGAAATTAAACAATGATCACCTGAATCATCAATGGGTCAAAGAAAAAGTAAAGGGAAAAATTAAAGACTTCCTAACATTCAATGAAAACAACCACACAACATATGCAAATTTATGGAACACAATAAAAGCAGTGTTAAGAGGAAAGTTCATAGCACTAAATACCTATGTAAAGAAGCTGGAGAAATTCCACACTAGTGAGTTAACAGAACACCTGAAAACTCAAGAACAAAAAGAAGCAAACTCACTCAAAAGAACTAGATGGCAGGAAGTAATACAACTGAGAGCTGAAATCAACAAAATAGAAATAAAGAAAACAATACAGAGAATCAACGAGACAAAGAGTTGCTTCTTTGAGAAAATCAACTAAATAAACAAAACTTTATCCAAACTAACAAAAAGGTAGAGAGAAAATATCCAAATTAAAAAAATCAGAAATGAAAAGGGACATAACAACAGATACAGAGGAAATCCAGAGAATCATCAGGTCATATTTTAAAAACATGTACTCCACAAAATTGGAAACTTAAAGGAAACAGACAATTTTCTGGATAAATATCACTTACCAAAATTAAATCAAGACCATATAAGCAAATCAAATAGATCTATAACTGCTAAAGAAATAGAAATAGCCATCAAAAGTCTCCCAACCAAAGAAAGCCCAGGACCAGATGATTTCAGCACAGAATTCTACATGGTTTTCAAAGAAGAACTGATACCAATACTCTCTAAATTGTTCCACACAATACAAACAGAAGGAACATTGCCAAACTCTTTTTATGAGGCTACAATTACCCTGATATCCAAACTACACAAAGACATTACTAAGAAAGAAAATTACAGACCAATCTCACTCATGAACATTGATGCAAAAATACTCAATAAAATACTGACAAACCAAATCCAAGAACACATCAGAAAAATCATCCACCATGATCAAGTTGGCTTCATTCCAGCGATGCAGGGATGGTACAACATATGAAAATTGGTCATTATAATCCACCATATAAACAAACTGAAAAAAAATGATCATCTCATTAGATGTTAAAAAAGCCTTTGACAAATACATCCTCCCTTCATGATAAAGGTCTTGGAAAGAGCAGGGGTACAAGGAACGTATCTAAACAGAAAAAAGGTAATATACAAAAAGCCAACAACATCAAACTAAATGGAGAGAAACTCCCAGCGATCCCACTGAAATCAGGAACAAGACAAGGTTGTCCACTCTTGCCATATAGTACTTAAGGTTCTAGCTAGAGCAATTAGACAACAAAAAAAGATTAAGGGGATACAAATCAGAAAAGAAATCAAACTCTCACTATTTGCTGATGATAAGATAGTTTACATAAGCGACCTCAAAAATTCTACCAAGGAATATCTACAACTCATAAACACCTTTAATAATGTACCAGAATACAAGATTAACTAAAAAATATCAGTAGCCTTCTTTATACAGATGATAAATGAGATGAGAAAGAAATCAAAACAACATCATGCTTCACAATATCCACAAATAACACAAAATATCTTGGAGTAACTCTAACTAAAAGAGAGGAAGACCTATATGAAAAGAACTTTGAATCTTTGAAGAAAGAAATTGAAGAAGACACCAGAAAGTGGAAAGATCTCCCAAGCTCTTGGGTAGGTAGAATTAACATAGCAAAAATGGCACTCTTACCAAAAGCAATCTACATATTCAATGCAATTTCCATCAAAATCCCAGCAAAATTCTTCACAGACCTTGAAAGAACAGTACTCAACTTCATATGGAAAAGCAAAAACCAAGGATAGCCAAAACAGTCCTGTACAATAAAGGAACTTCTGGAAGCATCACAATCCCTGACTCCAAACTCTACTACAGAGCTACAGTACTGAAAACAGTGTGGTATTGGCATATGGACCAATGGAACCCAATCAAAGACCAGGATATCAATCCACACACCCATGAACACCTGATTTTTGACAAAGAAGCAAAAAATATAAAATGGAAAAAAGAAAGAATATTCAAAAATGGTGCTGGCATAACTGGATATCAACATGTAGAAGAATGAAAATAGACCCATATATATCACCATGCACAAAACTCAAGTCCAAGTGGATCAAAGACCTCAACATAAAACCAACCACACTGAACCTCATAGAAGAGAAAGTGGGACTTACACTTGACCACATTGGCACAGGAGACCACTTCCTAAATACAAACCCAGAAGCACTGACACCGAGAGCAACAATTAATAAATGGGGCCTCCTGAAACTGAAAAGCTTCTGTAAAGCAAAGGACACAGTCAACAAGACAAAATGACAGCCTACAAAATGGGAAAAAAATCCTCACCAACACCACATCAGGCAGAGAGGGTTGATCTCCAAAATATACAAAGAACTAAAAGAAATTGATCATCAAAAGAACAAGTAATCCAATAAAAAATGAAGTACAAACATCAACAGGTGAATCTAAAATGGCTGAAAGAGACTTAAAGAAATGCTCAACATCTTTACCCATCAGAAGAATGCAAATCAAAATAACTTTGAGATTCCAGCTTACACCTGTAAGAATGGCCAAGATCAAAAACACTGATGACAGCTTATGCTGGAGAGGATGTGGGGTATTGCTGGTGGGAGTGCAAACTGGTGTAGCCCCTTTGGATTTCAGTATGGTGATTTCTCAGAAAATTAGGAAACAATCCACCTCAAGTCCCAGCAATACCACTTTTGGGTATATACCCAAAGGATGTAGACTCATACCACAAGGACATGTGCTCAACTATTTTCATAGCAGCTTTGTTTGTCATAGCCAGAACCAGGAAACAACTTAATGCCCCTAAACCAAACAATGGGTAAGGAAATGTGGTACATCAATACAAGGGAGTACTACACAGCAGAAAAAATAATGACATCTTGAAATTTGCTGGCAAATGGATGGATCTAGAAAACATCATATAGAGTGAGTTAACCCAGATCCAAAAAGACAAATATCATGTTACTCACTCATAAGTGTTTTTTAGATAAAAAGAAAAGAAAAATCAGCCTAAAATTCACAATCCCAAAGAACCTAGAAACAAAGAGGACCCTTAGAGAGGCATACATGGATCTAATCTACATGGGAAGGAAAAAAGACAAGATCTCCTGAGTAAATTGAGGGCATGGGGATCATGAGAGAGGGCAGAAGGGGATGAGAGATGAAGGGAGTGAAGCAGAGAAAAAAATATAGATATTGCTCAATAAAAACAACTACAAATAAAAATATAGAAAGAAACATGGGGGCAGTGGCCATTCAGGGCCGGAAGGATTCACTGGCACTGACTTCCTGTTTTGTCCCTCCATCACCCATGACCTCCATTCCTAGCTTTATCTCAGGGTCAGCTATGGTGGCTGGAGCTCTAACCATCACATCCACAAGACAAGGAACGAAGAAAGCAGTGTCTTTTTCATAAGTCGAGCAGTCTGTTTCTCCTCGCATTGCATTAGGCCAAACTCCAGCACAAATGCATGGTTAGTTGCCATGAAGGCGAGATGGTCTCCATTCAGAACGTTTATTTTCCAAAATAAATTCTACATTTGTTGGTATTGCTAGGGATCAAACCCAAGGCCTTGCACAAGCCAGGCAAGTCCTCTACCACTTGTCAGTCCTCAGGTGCCTAATTAAAAGCTTTTGTCAACAGCACCCTCATTTCCTCTATCTCCTTTTTATTCTTTCTTGGGTTATTTATTTTATGTTTATGAGTGTTTTGCATGTATGCATTTGCACCATATGTGTGCCTCGTGTCCATGGAAGAGATGAGGGCATCAGACTTCCTGCAACTGTCGGTGAGCCACCACATGGGTGCTGAGAACCCAATCCATGCCATCTGCAAAAGCAATAAAGCTCTTAACCACCGAACCATCTCTCGAGCTCTCCTTCTCCTCCTTCTCCTCTTCCTCCTCTTCCTCCTCCATATGCTTTATGGTTTAGATATAAAATGTCCCCAAAGGCTCTGCTGTTGAAGGTTTGGTTCACAGCAGATGGATCTATTGAACAGTGGCTGGATCATATGAACACTGACTTTACCAGTGTGTGACTGTGTTGAGAGCTCATACATGGAGGAGCTATTAGGAGGTGTGGCCCGGGGGAGGAAGTAGATTACAGGGGCTGCCTTTGGAGGTTGTGTTTTGTTCCCATGCTTCTTCTCCCTGGTTCCCAGCCACCATGAGGTAATGTGTTACTCCACCACATCATACTCTATCTCAACATGAACACACAGCAATGGTGCTAAGGGACCACGGACTGAGCCCTCTGAAATCATGAAGCAAAATCAATCTCCCCCTTTCAGGTTGTTTTTCTTGGATATTTGTCACAGTGGAAAAAAGCAGAAGAGAATCATAACTACATATTATTTTATAGTCTATAATACTATCATAAATACTATCACATAACTACCATCATAACTATATACATTGTTTCTTATAACTAACAAAATGCCTGACAGAAAGCTGAAGGAACGGTTTATTTTGAGTCTCAGTCCTAAGAAATGCAATCCTTCATGATGATGAGTGTGACAGGAGAATGAAGAGGAGGAAGAGACAGAGGAGGAGAGGTGAGGGAGGAAAGGAGGATGCTTTATTCACCGAGCCTTGTAACCCCCTAACCTGTGGGATGGCACCACCCACTGCAGAGTGACTCTTCCATTTTTAGTTAGTCCTCTCTGGAAATGTCCTCATGGGCCCACCCACAGCTCTGTCTTCTATATGCCCCTAAAACCAGTTAAGTTGACAAAAAAGTTTAACCATCAAAATAATTTACATAATCATCACCACTATTAACACTGTCATTATTATTAACCCTTCATTCACCATCACTACCATCATCACCATCATCATAATCAACTTCACCATCATTGCCACCATCACCATCACCACCTCAATATCAGCAGCATCACCTTTATCACCACCACCATCATCACTGTTACCATTATCACCACTATCATTGCCATCTCCATTGTCATCACTGGCAGTATCAGCTCTACCACAGCTAAAACTAGCCACCATTACACTACAATCACTCCTCACATTATCTGTCTTTGTTATTCCAACCAAAGATTATGCTTGTACTTTGGCCAGAGGCTACGAATAGTAAGTCCCATCCCTATGTGTAGGACACTAATTGGTCATCATGTAATTATAGTATATACCATCTGTTGATCATTTATCTTTAGAGGAACTGGTCTAATCGTTTACATATGTTAATTCTTTTCTTCTTGAGCAATCCACGACATTGCTTGCATTTCAGTGAGAGGAAAACTGAGGCACAAATAGGGAGATTTTTGGAAAACTGAATGGAATGAATGATCACAGGGAAAACACAAACCTTGTCCGGTCCTCTAAAAGAGGTGCTGGACTGGAAGAAGAGAGGAATCCCCTTCAATCTAAAATGGCCCATTCACTGGGCCAGAACAACTTTGTGAGCTATGCTGAGCTGGCCCCTCCCAGTGTCCAGCCTGTGCACAGAGAACCTAGGAAAACCTCTTTTTTCAGTTGTCATGGGGAGAAGCTGAGCCTGTCCTTGGTTCTAGTGGAGCAGATGAACAACTTAGGCTGGCTTTTTCTAGAAATGCTTGCACATGACTTCTTCCAAGATACCTTCTCTCAGCCTCAAGATCCAATGGCTCTCGGACTCCTCTGAGGCTTACAAATATCCATGAATCAATAATCATGTGCATAAGAGCCTTTCTGACTAGAGACTGTCACCCCAGAGAACAGACTCCCCAGAACCATTGATTCATTTTGGGGTCTAGCATCAAGCCTTCATTATTAGAGTGTAGCTGCGGTGTTTACGAAAGAAAAACAACAAAAATCTGGGTACGGGGCTGGAGATACGGCTTCAGTGGTCAAGAGCACTTGCAGAGGACTCAGCTCAATGTCCAGCACCCACAGAGATCAAGTCACCTGTAACTCCAGTTCCAGTTCCAGGGAGCCAGACATTCTTTTATGACCTCCTCTCATGCCAAACATACATCCAGATGAGATGCACAAACATACATGTAGAGAAACTCTCATTCACATAAAGAATAAAATCTAAAAATATAAATGAATCTCTGGCACTACATTCAACCCTCAACTATATCTTCTGAAAATGGGTACCCATTATACAATGCTCCCAGCACTGTCATGAACAGGGCACAGAAATCTCTTCCCACATGTAGGTGTGATCTATGCAAACCATCCGTTCTTGTAAATGGCTCTTCAAGGTAGAATGTGAACTTACCTACAGCTCATAGTGAGAACAGGAGACACGGAGAACTCTGGTCTCTTTGTAGCTCCTGTGGCCTCTAGGGATTTGTCCTCCGATGCCTGTTTAATCCTTTTCTCTACTTACTGCAGAGCTGCAGAAGGTTGAAAAACAGGGGACTGAGCAGGGATAGAAAGTGTGCTAAAAAGAACCCAGGTCTGTGTCTGCTGAGGGATTCAGCTTCCACCCTCAGGCACCCTGCCCCCTAGAAACCACAGGGCTATCTGTTATCTAAGTTATGCTTCTGACACATTGTAGTAACTGGCAGGGTTGAAGATTTATTTGTTTTTTATTTATCTGTATGTCTGTATGAGTGTATGCCAATGCCCATGGGAGCCAGAATTGAACACTGGGTTTCCCTGGAGTTGGAGTTTCAATTGTTCTGGAAATGGAACTCAGATTATGTGAGATAGTGGTGAGTTCTTATGCCCCTAGCCACTTCCCCAGCCCCACATAGAGAGAACTTGGCCCCAACATGTGTATGGTTATTTTGTTTGTTTTGTTTTGTTTTGTTTTTTAAGACAGGGTTTCCCTGTGTAGTGCTTGCTGTCCTAAATTGCTTTGTATACCAGGCTGGTCTCAAACTCAGAGATCCACCTGCCTCTACTTCTTGAGTGCTGGAATTAAAGGCATGTGCCACCACTACCCAGCATATAAAACCTGAAAAATTGACTGTGCCAGATGTCCACTGTCGTGGTTCATGGAGAAATAGACCCACACAGTTATTGGCAGAGTTGGGACTAAAACTCAATGCTGATTCTGTATTACAAGTTCCTCCCAGGCCAGGAGACTGAAGTCATTTTCTCTATGACTAGGGGCCTCTGAGGTTGGACCACATCTTCCTCAGGCTGGGGCTCCTGACAACAGGACTGTGTTGCACTAAGCTTGGACAAGCTTTTTGGTAGGATTGTATCTCTTACTGTATGAAAGATTCCCAATGGCCGCACTGTTTTTCCTAGAACTAGGATCACATATCCCTCTTTAATTAAAAACTTCATGCAGAGAATGGGGCTGTCTCATGTAAAACCACACTGTCTCCATTTGTATGCTGAGCCTAACCGTGCTCTCTGGGATGGCTCTGTGTGGCTGTGATGCTGAAGCATTGCTGCTGTCTTCAGCATTCCCCATCTACAAGACAGAATGCCGTTTCTTCCCCCAGAGAGTGGGTTCCCTAATGACGTGTTTCTAATGAAAACAGAGCAGCTGTCCGGCTTCTAAGGCTAGGTCCAAGAGGGTTAGATATCCGCCTTTCTCCCATCTTAGTCTCTGTCTTTATCCTCTCTCTCTCTCTCTCTCTCTCTCTCTCTCTCTCTCTCTCTCTCTC
>JABTXL010006068.1:158155-174045 GCA_025134845.1 Neodon shergylaensis
TTCTCTCTCTCTTTTTTACTTCCTATTAGAACTCCAGCAATATACAAGAAAGCACAGTACAGGAGAAGCCCATGCAGTTATTCCCAGGTGGCTCTTTCGTGAGAATTCCTTCCATAGGGAAATGGAAATGATGTCTGTTTCCTGCTCCTAAAGCCTCAACGCCCAACTGAAGTTCACTCTGGGGGACCAGTGAGTTTATTAGGCTTACAAAGCATGGGTGAGGGGTGACTAACAGGAGCATGTGTGACTTGAAGTAGCCACACTGGAAAATCTGCACCCAGTGTGGATGGTGATGTTCATAGAATGGCACAGGTGGGACCCCTTCTGTTAATTTCCCTAAGCTTATATACCCTAGCATCTTCCTGGGGTCCATGAAACTGTGAGCAATTAAGACAGGGCTGCATTCAAGCAGTTTGGGGGGAGGATCTGGACTCTCCAGGGAGGGTCCTTGCCCCGCTTTACCCCTCCTATGAGGGATGAATGAGCTCCATGGACATAGATTCTTAGAAGCAGGCACTGCTGATCTGACAAAGATGGCAGCTTCCTTGTTGGGAGCATTGCACACTATGATGGGTCCTGTGACAGCTTGTATTTACCACCAGGTACTTCAGAAAGGCAGGTGCCTCTGAGGTGAGGCTATGGCTTTGTCTCTGGTGAGAGATCTGAGCCAGGAACTCTCAGCTGAGCCTAGTCAACTTTCAGATTCATGAGAAAGGCAAGCAAAATTTATTGCTTCAAGCGACTGTTTTAAAGGTTTATCAGGCATCTGTTAATGTCAGGTCTGGTCAGCATTTCATGGATCTGCTTGCCCTGTTGCATTCTTCTCTGCGGGGCAGGTGGGCAGCTACATCTGGAATTCCTATGGGAGCGAGCAGAGTGAGGTGGAAGAGTCTAGAGAAGCCAAGAAAGACCCAAGTAGCTCTGCTGACTCTTACACTTGACTAACAAGTTAGAGGCTTCCTGTTACTCATCCCATCCCATCATAGAATATCTTCTACCTCACTCCTACACTCTAAGACAGGTCCACCCCAGTGTCAAGAGCAGATGGTAGATGTTCAGGGATGTGTTTTCCCAGCTTGCTTACAGTCTGGGAGCTTCTCAATGTGGAGAGGATGGGATCCCAGCCATCAGCCCTGGCCCCACACCTTACTCCCTACTCCTCTTCTTCCTTCCCACTCTTAGTCCATCAAGGATCAGCTGATTAGGAAGAGCCCTAAGATATTAATCAGCACTGCACAGCAGGAATCCCAATGAATGTCTCTCCCCAAATGCCCTTGGTTTTTTGGAGACCATAGATGCCGGACAGTTTCCGTCCTTTGTTAAATTCCCAGACGCCTAATAGTTCAGGCTGGGCCCTTTACTGCTCCCATTCCATCTCCGTTCACCATAATCAACCTCACTGCTGGAAAAGCAGTTCCTTTTCTGCCTCCCCTTTGCTGGAGACTTCTCCCTAGAGACCCACATATATAATCTTAGGTCCGGGACTTCCAGATTGACACCATATTGCTTCTGATAATTGCTTCTTTGGGGGAAACTTTTCAGCTGTTTTAGTGGTTCTGCACCGAGACTTTGTGCAACTGTGCCATAAAGTTGCAGGTGATGGCTAGAGGGGTCAGTGGGGAACGGCAATTGCCAGGCAATCATGAAAAACAGAGTTTGATCCCTGAGACCCACATAGTAGGAGGAAAAATCTGGCTCCTGCAAGTTGTCCTCTGACCTCTAAGTATGCATTGTGGTACACAGGCATGTACATACACACACACAAGCACAGCTCATTTAATTTTTATTTTAAAATGTTAAGGGGCTCAATTAACAATATAATTAAAGAGGTAGGTGCAGATAGGTGAAATGACAGTGATGAAGATGATGTCATAAATGCCCAATTGCTTCCCTTTCCTCAGAAGACTCTGAGGAACCTGCTGGTCCTTCTGTGGGTCAAGGGTAAGTATGCCTGGGCTTGGGAGCCTCCTTGGGTGAGAGATGGTTCTCTTCTGGATCCCAGTGGTCTATGGGAAGCACAGAGTCACTTCTGATGACAGGTCCCCTAGACTTGCTTCTCATGCTGAAAAGCATGGGGAGTGTTTTCTTTAGAAAAACTTGGATCGATTACTTATTCTGCTGGAAATAAATAGACCTGGTGGCCCAGGGCCGAGATTAATGGAAACCTTGGGCTGCAGCTGGGAGGTTGGACTCCCAGAGCTGACCTGATGCCACTCTTTCAGCTCCTTCAGCACCGTGGCCAGCACCAGTGCAGGAGGAGGTGCCGGGAGAGGTCTTTCAGCCTGTAGGAACCCAGTTGCCTCCAAGCTCCAGCTCATGCCCTTCAACCCAAAATGAAGAGATGGTAGCAGGGACCCCTCCAGGAGATACTGTATGTGGGGGTCAGTGCCCTAAACTAAATATGAAAGTCAATTTTCATTCAGCCCCCAGAAGCTCTTATTACCTTAAGAGAAAAGGTTGGCAATAATCAGGGAAAATTAATTCCATTTTATTTTATTAGCTTTTAAGTTTTATTTTTATTCTTTAATTATTTATACATGATTGTACTCATTAGTGTGTGTATATATCAGTGTTATATGCTTCAGTTCAGTACCTGTTGCGGCTAGAGGGACATCAGGTCCCTTGTAACTTGAGTACCAGGCAGTTGTCAGCTGCCTGATGTGGGGGCCGAGCCATTTCTCCAGCCTTAGGTAAACTCATTTTTAAAGAAGTTTAAAACACACTGATTCTCAGTCTCTCTAAGCATTTAGGGGAGTGAGAATTACAGGATCTGGAGACTATGCAAGCACTGCTTGTGAAGGTCTTAGGCTGGCTCTGCACCTTCAAATTGAACCATTTTTGGAGTAGATGGACTATCACCTCCCTGCTGTAGGCTACACAGAAGGTGAGAGAAAACCTCAATGGGTAAAGGGAAAAAGTGAATGAATAGGCTTTAGGATCTGCCTTGTCTGTAAGACCCGACACCTGTCTTCTTGAATCCCAGGTACGCTACGATAAAGTCCTGAACCACTCCTGTGACAGGGTCCATGTGGGCAGTATCTTGGTACCCCACCTCTACCACAGTAGCCACAGTGAAAGATGAATTGGCAGCAAGTCCCTTCTGTGTAGGACAGTTTTCATGTTATCCACGGAAGACCCAACCACAAATCCGAGAAACATCCAAATCCAAGTCCTACTTCCCTTGGCTGCTGACCTAAAGCTGTCTATGTAGCAAGGGACCGATTCCCATGACTCCCTCTTCCTAATACTGGAATTATAGGATGATGCATGATGCCCGGGTTATGGTGTGTGTGTGTGTGTGTGTGTGTGAGAGAGAGAGAGAGAGAACGCAGGATAGAGATCAATAATGGATACCCTCTTTAATATCCCTACAAATTTTTGTTTAAGACAAGGTCGCTCACTGATCTGAAGCTAACTGATTTAGGTAAACTGGATGGCTAGTAAGCCTCAGGAGTCTTCCTATCTCCCCTTATACTACACATCATTACATTTTGATTTTGTGGGTGCTGGGGTTCCAAACTCAGGTTTTCATGCTTGCATATAAAAGACTTGGCCAATGGCCCTAAAACCTCGAGTGTCTCAACACCCTAAATCTCTTTTAGCTTACAGTTGTTACTTCTTTGGCTTCAGCTGTCCTCATTGTTTTTTAGACTTCCTGGGTAAGATGTTGCTTTCCTAGGAAGATGGCCAAATTCAGAATAGGCAGAGCTTCCAAACTTAGCCGGTGAATACAAAGCTCTAGGAGACACACTGTCCCACAACAGGTGTAGAATCCATGTTCCCTGCTTACCCCACAAGGCTGTTTGTTCCAGATTGATTTCTGTTGCTGTGACGAAGCACCCTGGAGAGTAGCTTGGGGATGGAGAGGGTTTATTCGGCTCACACTTTCAAGTCATAATCCATCACTGAAGGATGTCAGGCTTGGTGCTCAGAGAAAAATCCGAACCAGAAACCACAGGGTAACACTGTCTGCTGGCTCTCTCGAAGGTTCATACTTGACCAACTTTTTATACAGCCCAGGACCACATGCTCAGGTGCTGCCCACAGTGGGCTAGACCCCCCTATATGAGTTGACAACCAAGACAGACCCCCACAGGTGAGTCTGCATGTCAGTCTGATCTGGGGAATTCTTCAGCTGAAATTGCCTTCTCTGGTGATCTTGGCTGTGTCCAGTTGACAGTCAAAGCTTCCTGGGACACCACTTATGATTCTTTGGATGGGAAAAAAAGAAGCACAGAGAAAGCAAGCAACCTGCCCAGTGGCACACAGGTAGTCCGTGGCAGCTTAGAATGTGGCCTTAGAGCTCTGTGTCCTTCCTGCAGGGAGCAGAACTTGCTTCATTCTTGTCACGAACAAGCTCAAGAACCAGGATTCCCCGGTTCCATTCCTTGTGCCATGAGGCCAGCAGTCAGCAACTGGTCCTGAATTTTTACCAGTCCCCTCACTGATGCCCAGGGTTGATGGAGGTGGGTCTTGTATCTTATCTGTTGCTTTCATTGGTTAACTAATAAAGAAAGTGCCTTGGACCTCATAGGACAGAAAATTAGGTAGGCGGAGTAAACAGAACAGGATTCTGGGAGAAAGAAGCTGAGTCAGTGAGTCGCCATGATTCTCCCACTCCAGCCAGACGCAGGTTAAGATCTTTCCTGGTAAGCCAGCTCGTGGGCTACACAGATTATTAGAAATGGGTTAGATTAATATGTAAGAACTAGCCAATAAGAAACTGGAACAAATGGGCCAGGCAGTGTTTAAAAGAATACAGTTTCCATGTAATTATTTTGGGGCATAAGCTAGCCATATGGGCGGCCGGGTGCAGGGAACCTAGCCCGCTGCTCTTATTACAACAGAGTGGCCATGCGGGCGGCCGGGTGCCGGGGACGCAGCTCAGCTGCTCCTATTACAACGCAGGGTACACCCATGTCACTCCTGCCTGCTTGCTTTGTTATGTCTCTGTGGCACAAGCCACACCTTCTCTCCTAGCAAGTCCAACAGCTCAGAAGAGGGCTACAACCTAAGGTCAAACATGGAAAATTCCTGCTTTATGAGTCTTGGTGACTCAGAGGTGGCCGTGCACTTGAGCACAGCAGCTGTGCATCATTTCTCTGTGTTATACTTTCTGCCTTGTCCTTTGAATTTTTAAAATTCCTTTTTCTTCCATTTGCAGATTCTTTGACTTCAGTTCTCTTTGTTCCTCAAATTTGCTGAGGAAGAACTTTGCGATTTCAAAGGCCTTCATTCCAGTTTTCTTTTGGTCTTGTCTTCCCTTCCAATTACCAAGCATCTTCTTAGGTCCTTTTCAGATACACCTGAAGTGCACAATCTGCTCCCTGTTGCAGACCTTTGGGGTCCAGTGGCCTGTCGGTCCATTTGCATGAGAGCAAGATCAGGTGCTTACTCTCCACCTCAGGCACTCCCTGACTGAGGAAGCAAGCACGCATGCAGAACATGCTTTGTGCTTTGTGCATGTGTATACACCCATGTGTTACAGCATTCCTGTGCACATGTAAACAACTGTCCTGTCTCCACCATGTAGAGTGCTTTGTGCATGTGTATACACCCATGTGTTACAACATTCCTGTGCAGATGTAAACAACTGTCCTGTCTCCCCCATGTAGAGTGCTTTGTGCATGTATATACACCCATGTGTGACAACATTCCTGGCAGATGTAACAAGTGTTCAGTCTCCCCCGTGTAGAACTGAGGACAGGATAAAATAAGAATACTACCAAAGTTCAGCTTGGTGAATCTGTCAGTTTCCTTACAGTAATATAGGCGAGCGTATAGGAGCAGGGATGACTCAGAGACAGTTACGTTGCCAAAGAGTTCACTTCACCAATCACAGCTCATGACAGTTGGAAACCTGGAACACAATTCACGGCTTGAAGGCAGTTCAACAGGTGGAGACTGACGACCTCTTTCAGGCAGCTACAGTGGTCTGAGTCACTTCCAGGCAGTTCTGCTGGTCTCTCTTTTTGCCAGGAGGCTAGGTTGGTAAAAGCCTCTCCTAAGAAGTTCGGCAGTCCTTACTGTTTATCTATGCTTGAAATAGAGGGCCCTAGTGAATCTATTCAGTTTCAGGAGCTTCCTGAAACCTTTGAGTTGTTCTTTTCTGGAGCTAAAGGATCTTCCCTGAAGGATGGAATGTTTCACCTCCGTTTGGAACAATGGTTCTCAATCTGTAGGTCTCAGTCCTTGGGGGCTCAGATGTCCCTGTCACAGGGATCACATATCAGATATCTCAGATATTGACATTATGATTCATAAGAGTAACAGAATTACAGCTATAAAGTAGCAACAAAATAATTTTTAGTCGGTGGTCACCACAACATGAGGAAATGTATTAAAGGGTTACAGCATTAGGAAGGGTGAGAACCATTGCTTTAGAATACCCTGTGTCTTGATGCTTTTCCCTCCAAGATGCACAGCTTTATCTTGGAGGAAACTACTGTTTGAAGCTGGTGCAGTCTCCATCACTGAACACGTGCTAAATACACTGGATGCCAGGTGCTGTTCTAGGTGTTGGGACACCCAGGTCACAAGGACAGACAAGGACACTGCTCCTGTGGATTTGTGCACTCAGAGCTCCCCAATACATGTTGTCTTCTATGTCCACACTTCCTGAGAGCAGCAGTTAGAGATTCCAGTTTCCTTAACTATGGCCTAAGATCCTTCTGGTAGATACCACTACCCAGGGGCAAAGAGACTCTGCTGTGCAGACACAAGAGGTCCTCCACCAGGAGACTTCTATAGAAGCCTCACTGTGCACATTCCTCCTCTTGTAGAAATGAGTGGCCACTACTCGGCCATTCCCCTCATGCATAAATGACTCTTCACCCATGGGTGCTCAAGAAAATAGGGGTGGGGATATTCACCATAGCTTCCTGTTGCAATTGAAACAATGAGAGAAAACAAACCAACAGCATATCCATCTGTCCAGAGAAAGTGATTGACAGAGCTACATTCATCAGCATGAACACAGCTCAAACAGGAGGTGCTGAAACAAAGAGAAACTAGTTGCAGGGATGTGGGGATGGGCAACGGCTCAGCAGCTGAAAGAACTTTCTGTTCCAGTCTGCCGACCTGAGTGCTGTTCCTGGATCCCATCTACAGGGCCAGATGAGGTAGTCACCTGTAATCCCAATCCCAAACAGGATGGAAACTGGAGGCAAGCGAATTGGCCTGGAACTTTTGTGGGCCAGCTACTCTGCAGTATTCTACACTTCAGCAAGTGAGACTCCAAACAACAGGGAACATGAGAAGTGGCTTCTGAAAGTTGCCCTGACCTACACACACACACGCACACACACACACACACACACGCACGCACACACACACACACACACACACACACACACACACGCACACACACACACATAGAGCTCTACAAGCTGTTTAGAGAGATCTTGAAAAGGTGTTGGAGACGGACATGACAAACACCAGATTTTGGAGCCTGACTATCCGGGAAGTATTTACAGTGACTCCCATTGGTGCTATCATGCCTCCCTCTGTGATCTTCTTCTGTTCCCATCCAAAGATTTCATTTTAAAAGATGTGAGCCTGAAGGGAAAACCAGGAGGCGGATTTATCCAGAATCTTACTAGAGTCAACCTTAGCATCAGGAGGGGGTCTTTCACTTTCATTTGATTGTCTACAAGTACCTGGGAAGTTTTGGGTTCTTTCCCCCAGATAATCATCTTCCACTTAGAGAAAGTGGCTAGCACTTCTTTGAAAAGATGTTAGTGATATCTGTTAGGTGGCTGGATTTTGTTGACACATTAAAAAACAAACAAAAAAACCCATTTGTGTGTGTGTGTGTGTGTGTGTGTATAAACATGTAAGAGTGTAAATTTCAGCAGACATCTTGCAGGAATCAGGTCTCTCCTTCCATCATGCAGATCCAAGAATTGAACTCATATTGTCAGGCTTGGTGGCAAGCTCCTTTACCTGCTGAGCCCTCTCGTCAGCCCTGCTTACTTGTGTTCTGACTTTAAGTTGCTTTGTGTAGCTAACCTGATGCTGTAGCCTGGGCCACCCTGCCTTTTTACCTTTTTGCAGTGTGAGGACATCTGTGTGAGATGGTGAGTGACACAGGAGGGACCTTCCCTGTAGCTTGTCAACCAATGAGAAAGGCAAGGTTGAATTTCTTCCTGTCTGAGCCACACAGGAAGCATCCCTGAGAGCCATTCTTTATCACAGGAGTGAGAAAACATCTAGGTTCTTTCAAGTTACTTCACATGGGTACCACTTCTCGAAACTGTCTCTTGTCACGTCCTTTTCCCATTGACACTGCCAGCCAGTGCTTGCTCTACCAGTAGCTATCAGCCCTCAGAGACCCCGGTAGTCTGATGCCAATCACAGAACTGTACAGTAGTACCTTCCAAAAGACTTACTGCTGTCCTGGCTGCCTTAAAGGAGAAGTGGTACCCAGTAGTGCTTGGTGGAGCCATGCCTTCCCCTCTCTCCCTTTAAATGATTTTAAGTTAAAGAATTATACGTAATTTGTCTGCTGAAGGTACCCAGCCAGAATAGGTGAGAGGAAGGAACAGTGGAGAAAGGTTATATCCTGATCAGCGTGGAGCCAGTTCCACCATCCCCAGACCCAGTGGCAGATTGACCCCTTCACATGTCACCAACACTGGTACTCTGTAACCTCCCATTTGTGTTATCAGCTAGAATCAAATCTGAGAAATTGGCAGGAAAACTGTTTCCTGGGACTTTTCAGTTAAACTCAGGTAAAGTGGGGAACTGGGCTTGAAGGTTAGCCATTGTGTTCACCCCTCTGCTTCAAACATCCCTCCTCCTTCCACACACCAGTGAGCGAAGCCCAGGCTACCGCCACCCACACTCATATCCACACACTAAATTCTTTATGTTCTGTGACCAAATTCCCTAACATAATGGTTTGAAGGGATGAATATTGATTTGGGCTTATAGCTTCTGAAATGTCAGCCCATCGTGGTGGGGGAGGCATGATGGGATAGAGACGGGACATATAACGTGTGCAAGGTCACATGACTAGTGGACCATTTTGGTCAGTCTTGAAAGCCCTAGATAACACACCCTGTATTTTACTACTGTCAGGCTTTGGTGCGGACCCCAAAGGAACTTGGCTTACATTCCATGAAGTTTCTCTGACTGCTGACAGAGGTTTATTTGGATCATACAGCTGGAGGTCTAGAGGAGGGGATTCCAAGACAGCTCAGCTGGGTCATCAAAGCCCCGGGATTTCGCTGTTGGTCCAGTCTGCCTAGCCACTCTCTTTTCCTTTAGCTTTTCAAGATGACAGCCCAACTTCCAGGCAGCAAGATGAGTGGGCATGTCTCCTCAGTTGAAATAGATTTTCCAACTGCCCTTCATAGGATTTCCCCTTATCTTACTGGTCAGAAAAATTTCATACTCAGTTCCAGAATAGTCTCTGGCCAGAAAGAAGAGAATTCTTGTCAGCCAACTCATCTCATGTTGCTACCTCATGACAGTCTTCCCCATGTGAGTGTTCCACAGTCACAACGGGTAGCCACAGACAGCAAATCATGCCTCAGGAGGTGGCCATATACTTCTAAATTAGCCAGGAATTAGCTGTCCCCGCGAGGGCATTTGGGAGCTAAGAGCAGACTCGGAGGTAGGAAGGGTAATGGACGTTACCAAGAGGCAATAAGTCCGGTACAGCCACACTACAGACAAGGCTCCGAAGTCTTCAGAATCTCCCCAGGATGGGAGACATGGAAACCCTGGCAGGCAGCCAGCCACGTTTCCAGGGATGTATAATGCCAACTCTGTGGTATTTGGCAGTGTTAGAAAAGAGGACTGTGGAGCCATGCATGGGATTTGAAAGGACTGTGTGATCCTGAACAGGGCACTCAACTTCTCTGTGCTTCCTTTGTCTTGTCTGGAATATGGGGAAAAATCATCTATCTAATGAAGTATTGGTGAAGATTAAGTGAATTAATACATACAATTAATAGTAATATATTACTTCACTTAATTATGTAATTATTCGATACATACTGTGATTAATTACATATTCATTATATGTAATTACTAATGCATAACTATATATGAATATTAATACATATTCCAGAGCCACTCCAAGGAAGAAACTGAGGCACAAAGGGCTTCAAGGAGCTGACCACTGGCCCCAGATTGCTGGTTAAAGGGCCAGGGTTCAGACCCAGGTGCATGGAGGCAGATCATTCGCTATGCTTACTCACTACGTCACACTCCACGTCTGCCATGCTCACCTTTCCATATCACAGAAGCCTGCTTCTCTGTGACACTGGGAAACATCTTCACCTGTGCCTGAGGCTACTCCATCCCCTTCCATCCCCTCATCCTCTCTCTTGATCCTTGGTCCCCCTCCATTTTGCCCTTTGGTGAATCCAATGGTGTGGGATCCTACACAAATCCCAGAGGCAAGGACACGGACATGAGTACCACAGATACCACTCCACCTCTCAGCTGAGCAGACTCTTCCTGGGCTTGTCTGAATCTCAGAGTAGGGGTCTCACATGATCCCTCTCTCCTCCTTGTCCACCACCATCAAGCTTCAAGTTACCCTTGAATTAGTTCCCACAGTCTCACCCCCATCTCAGCCAAGGGGACTTCCAGTAGGCATCATATCTTCCCATGAATAGCAAGACCTCAGATGACCTAGATTTGAGAATGGGATGGGCAGAGCCTATGCTCAGCGTGTCTGGAAGGGCAGAAAGGACTCCTGCTCCTCCACTTGGATGTATCTCCACACCACCTCCATTCTGAGGAGCTGGTGGAGACAGGGGTTTGAGCAACTGACACCCACTCACTCTGCCTTTGCCTAGATCTTGGCCTGCCTCAGGTCACCTCTCCCAGCAGGCCCATTGTGTCTTCTCTTGATCTCTGTGAACACAGTTCTGGGAGAAAGAACCACACAGCATGGGAATCTGAGCCAGTCTCCATCTTCAAGGTCAGCCTGAAAGGCAAGCCGAGTGGGAGGATGAAGGAGTCGCTCACTTGCCCCATCCTCACCACCTCCTCCTTAGCAGCCCAGTGTGGGGCCAGAGCGCCTGCCCCTCTTACAGCTTGTTGAGAAGAACGTGCTGCCTGAAGGACACTTTATAACTCCATAAAAAATCATGATGGGGAGAGAGTCAAGATGAGAGGCACTCCCTGAGGGGGTGGGGGGATCAGGCGGCGGTTCTGGGGCCCAGGCCCATTGTCCTGGCACTGGTTCCTCCCTCTAAGGAGCTGCTTTTAGCTCGGCCTTGGTGCTGTCAGCATCTCTTCCCATCCCTGGTGATTTTCCCCCACACTATTGTTGTTACTGTGGAATAAGGCAAGTGGTCCAGGAGGAGTGGGGAGGCTGCTGCAGTAGCAGAGATGGATATTGGGGGATCGATCCCTTTCCAGATGAGTCATAGGGCGATGCACAAAGAAAAACCCTTTGGTCTGAACAGGCAGATAATATTCCTGACAGAGCCTCTCTTCCACGGTGATCGGTTATGATTGGTAGGAGATAACATGTGGGGGGCAGAAAAGGCACGATGGAGGCAGGAGAGATGGGCATGGGACAGGCAGGGGCAGAGACACAGAGACTGTGAAGAGAGATATGCAAAGGGAGAAAGGGTGGAGACAGAGGGAGAGATAAATGGACCACCCAGCAGAGAAGAACAAAAGACAGGCACGCTTTGCTTTCCACATAGGATAAGTGTTGGGGAGGACAGTCGGCATAGTCTGTGGGCAATAAACGTTAACCAGGGCCTGGGGAGATGCCTCGGTGGGTCAAGTTCTTGCCAACCTGAGTTTGGATCCCAGAACTCACATAAACAGCCAGTCACAGGGGAACATAGCTATAACCCTAACACTAGGAGGCAGAGAGAGCAGGTGTCTGGGCTTTCCTGCACACCCAGGTAGCTGATGTGTGAGCTGGGGGCTCAGTGAGTGATCCTGCCTCAGGAAAGCAAGGTGAAAGTCATGAAGAAGATACTTGACTTTGTCCTCTGACCTCCACATGCACACACGCGTCTGTGCTGTGCACACTCACACTCACATGTGCAACATGCAAACACCTACTTACACACACACCCAACACACATGCATACAAAATAAATGAATAACAAAAATTAAAACCAACCCTGTGGGGTGCCTCACACCTTTAATCCCAGCACTTGGGAGGCAGAGGTGCAGGTATCTCTGTGAGCTCAAGGTCAGCCTGGTCTACAAAATGAGTTTCATGCCAGCCAGGGCTACATAGTGAGAGCTTTTCTCAAAATTAATAAAATAAAATGAAATAAAACCATTAATTAGGTATTCAGGTCATGTTAGACTTTGTTAAAAATTCGTCTAAACAAGTGGCCAGCTCTCATTTATCAATGGATTGCTCTGCATGAAGCTTCTTTATGAGGAGAAGGAGAAACACACTCCCTCTCCTCCCTCTCCCTCTCCCTCTCCCTGGCTTCTGCTCCCCCCACCTCTCACACAGACTCTCTCCCCCTCTACTCCCCTCACACACACGCTCTTCCTATCTTTCACACACACACACACACTCTCCTCTCTTTCTCATACACACATACACATGCACACACGCATGCACGCAGTGCACATATGCACACACACACATATACCATTCGTGAACGAGGAGGGGTAGGGGAATTTGATTTGCATCACATTCCGTGGCAGTCACATCAGGAGATCCAGATTCATACTTCACTTCAGAATTAGCGCTACTTGCCTGTATTCACCCAAGTAATTAAGAGGTAACCATGGGGGATTCAGTCTGGCCTGAACACTGAGACATATGACAAGATCAGACAGCTTTTAATCATCACCCTAGAGTGAAACATCCCAGGATCAGGTCCTTCGGAGTTGGTGAACACCGTAGTTTGAATGAGAAATGTCCCCTATAGGTTCATGTTTTTGCACACTTGGTCCCCAGCTAGGAGAAGCTAGCTTTGAGGCAGCCATTCTAGAGGTCTGAGGAAAAAAATTAGCTTTTCCAGGTCATTCTGAGAGACGCGCTGCCTCTGTGGAAGGAGTTCTCCAGTTAGAGATGTCACACCGGCAAGTTCTCCTGCCGTCCATGGGTAGAACTCAAGGGTGCTCTTAAACACCCTGCAGTGCCGGGGATGGTCATGGAGTCAGGAGCCATACAGCTACAAAAGGCCCTAGGACTGAGGCTGAGCAGCCCTGTTCTGGGAAAGACGACTTGGTTACCTTCTGCCCACACCCTCACATCCAAGGATGTTTGTTCATTATCTCTGCAGCGCACACAGGCCTTGTTTGCAGCAGATTGGAGAGGCATCATGGGGTGAGGTGGATCTGGGAGCTGACTGTAGATAATGGCGTCTCGTTGCTCTCTCTGCTTGGCTGGCAAGACCACCCTTTCCTTCCTAAGAGAAAAGATGTTTCTCCAGGGCAATCTAGGAGTTGACTTGAAACCTGAGGCCAGTTCTCTGAGATCTGAGAGCACTGTAGAAGTCATGCCCATGACCTTGGGTGATAAAGACTTGCCCTTGGAGGAAGGAGGAGACGGCAGCCCTGACGTTTCTTTTCTCCATCTTGGCCACTCAGTGTTTCCTCTTCTCCTTTCTCTTATCCATTTGCTATTATGATTCCAATTTGGCTAAGCTCTACCAAGCATGCATTTATTTCTCTTTTCTTTAGTTTTGGAGACAGATGTCTCACTATGCCATCTTGGCTGGCCTAGAACTCTCTGACCTCCTGGGTGACAGGCACGGCATACCACCTAGCCCCTCTCACTGTTTGAGTGACTCTCTTCCTCACGGGTGAACATCGTGTAGAACAAAGGGAAGTATTCCATCGTTTCCCCTAGAAACCTAGACCCCTCTGTAGATGGATCGCAACACATGTTGGTACTCTATGTCAGCATCGCTGGGGGTCTCAGAGTCCAGGCCCTGTAGACACCCATCCCAGGTGGCCTTAGGTGCAGTCCTCTCTTGATCTCTCCATTTGTTGACAAAGCCTTGGACTCATGGGAATTGCCTAAGAGCCCTGAAAGAGCAGCAGCTATAAATGTGAAATGCATGGATCAATGTTTATACTATTAAAGAGTGTGTGTGACTCGGGAATTGAGAGTGTGAACATTTGTCATAGGAAGTGATAAGAGCCTGGCTGGGGGAGGCATTTTCCCTCTCCATCTCTGTGAATTGTTAAGCTTCTTCTTCTGAAGGTGAGCACAAGTAAGGGAGCTGGAAGAGTTGGGGTTCACATGGTTTCAGACCCAGATACTCATGTCTTGCTCATTTTTATTCTGGTGGGGTTGGTGTGATTCTAGAAAAGTAGCGTGCTGAGGTTAAGCTATGATTAGTGTGTTGGTCTTCCAAGGGTTTTGTTTCAAATTTCGATCCTGCCCATTGCTAGCTTTGTGAATTTGGCTAGGTCACAGGACCCCCTAGTTATAAAGAACAGCAATGTGTCTTGGGAAGAGAACTCGGTCGATAAAAGTGCTTGCTTTGCAAGACGAGAACCTGGTTTTGACCCCCAGAACCCACATAGGAAAACTGGGTCTCACAGTGTACACTTGTACTCTCAGGGGAGTGAAGAAGAGGCGGTTCCTGGGACTCATTGGCCAGGTGACAATGGAGACTACACCCTCTGACTGTAAGGAAAGAGTCCCCCAAATGTGCTGACAGAGAAGTGGAGCTGGGAGGTTGCTCAGTCAGGAAAGTGCTTATTGTGCAGACCGGAAGACTGGAATTTGATCTTGTAGCACCTGTGCAAGTCTTATGTCATGAGTTTGTAGAACCATTGCTAGGGATGGTGACAGGTACATCCCTGGGGTTCCTTGGCCAGCTAGCCTAGCTGAACTGGTGATCCCTAGGTCCCAGCGAGAGGCCATGTCTCACGAAACAAGATAGGTAATGCCTGAGGATTAACACTTGAGGTTTTCCTCTGACCTACAAGTGCGTGCATAGGTGTACACACACACACACAAGAGACAGAGACAGAGGCACACAGAGAGGGTAAACATGCATAAGCATTGAGGGTTGAGGCCAGACAGCAGAGAGAGGAGAATGAGAGAGGAGACCTGAGGGGGAGAAATGGGCCTGAGGCTCCAACACAGAAAGTTAGGGAGTGGGTATGGCAGAAGGACAAAGAAACAGAGAGGCACCTGCCTGCCTTGGTTGTCTCTGTTAGTCCCTCTTCCTGCATCTGCCTCTATTATTCGGTTTCTGTCCTCCAGGGCTGGTCCTTAGCAGCCTGATTCTGCGAACCTGATTTACAAAGAAAAGTGGGAAACTGGGGAACTCTTAGGTGAACCAAACCCTGGATTAAGGCTCTGCCTTGCTCTCTCCCTGGCCATTCCAGCTGCTCTGTTGATCTCTAAACACAGCCATGGCAATGTGGCCACAGGGGACATGCTCATCTAGTCAATCCTCAAGGTGTAGAGGAGGAAACAGGTATGACTTAGTTAAGACAAGCATTTGCTGAGAGCTGGAGGAGGTACCAGCATACTAGGTTCCTGAACCTCCCATGAAGCAGAGCACAGCCTTGGGGGTCCTGGGCACTCCGTCTAGAGGGTCTTCGCCTAAGCACTCTTGAGCATCTTTAAAGCACGTCTCAGCTAAGCGTGTCTGATGTTCTACACAGCTAATAATCACTGCAGACTCTATTACTCATCTCACAGAATAGTGTCTGCGAATGATGCTGATTTAATTGTATGCTGAGAAAGGCTCAGAAGAGACCCATCACACAGCAAGATGTATTGACTGTCTGTAGTCCAGAAAGGAAAGGGGGGAGCCCTCTGACTAATGTCTGGGACTCTGGCTTAGCTGGGGGCATGTTGGAGGGAGGGAGAAGGGGGTTAGGGAGGGGGAATGAGAGAAGAGGGGAGGGGAGGAGAGGAGAGGAGAGGAGAGGAGAGGAGAGGAGAGGAGAGGGGAGGGGAGGGGAGGAGA
>JABTXL010006068.1:174145-184290 GCA_025134845.1 Neodon shergylaensis
AGGAGAGGAGAGGAGAGGAGAGGGGAGGGGAGGAGAGGAGAGGAGAGAAGAGGAGGGAAGGGAAAGGGGGGAGGGGAGAGGGGAGGGGAGGGGAAATGAAAAAGAATATTACCTTTGGACACATCTGGATATTCCAATGAAATTATATATCCCGCGAGTCACCTAGCTATGTGTGTTCATGCTTACACACATGTGTGCAAATCCAAGGGAACTCCCGTCTGATGTTCACAGTCAATCACTCTCAACATTAGTGGTCCTATGACCTTCTAGTCAAAGAGCCTTTGCTCACAATGAGATACATCTGCTTGGATCTTCTGGGAAATTGTCACATTATTTTTTTATTCTAAAATGAGGGGCAGACCATTGTGTATTACTACAAATGGCATTTTAATAGAAACAACTGCATTTGACCAAATAAAGTTGCAAGCACTGTGGTCTTGTTTCTCATCCATGGAGCTTTCTTCCACATCTGGCTTAGCAAGACAGCTGGATTCTCCTATCCATTTCTGTATCCAGTCTGCCTTGCTATCTCATGCTACATAGCTTCTGGAGTATGAGAGAGACCGAGAGTGAACAAGACATCACAGCAATATTACTTTTAGTTTTGGTGTGCATGTATGGGTATATGTGTTTGTGTGTGTGCATATGTGGTGTGTGTGTGTGTGTGCGTGTGTGTGTGTGTGTGTGTGTGAAGATGATCTCAGGCACACCCCTTAATGACTTGCCACCTTATTTTTGAGACAGGGTCTTTCACTGAACCCAGAGTTTACTGATTTGGGGCTGTCTATCAAACCACCGACCTTCTTCTCTCCTTGCCTCCCACAGCTGGGATTACTCCCTTGCACTACCATGTGCAGGTGGGCCATCTGAACTCAGGGCCTCGCTAGTTCAGCAAGTGCTTTCTCAACCGAGCCATCTTAGCAGCTCCTAGTGTTGACTTTAAATTGCTCATTTGTTTTGCTTTGTTTTGTCTCTGGGGCTAAGGCCATACTATGCAGTCCAGATTGGCCTCGAGTTGGGATCTTCCTGCCTCCATCTTCCAGGTGCTAGGATCACAGTTGCATGGGCCATCTCGTCCAGCTCTATACAGCAATGACTGCGACCTCATCAACTGCTCGAGGTTGGTAGAGCTGCTTTGACAGTGGAGTGAGCCCTGTCCCTCCCCCTTGCTCGTGCTTCCTGAACTTCTGTACACAACTGACGCTCTGACCAGAGACTCCAGCTTGACTGAGGAGCTGGAAACACCAGTACCCCTGTTAGATATCTCTGGAGCAGGACAGACCTTACACTGGCCCACTGAGGTTCCGCCACTTCTTAGCTGACCTGTCACTTGTCTCACACCAGAAGACTTTTGACTGATTACCATGTGACTACATTGAATTTAGGAAACCATTGCAAACTCCAAATAGCTTCAATAATAAGTGGATTTATTATTCAATGTAACAAAATGTCTCAAGGTCTAGGGCTTAGAGGCCAAACGCTCCCTTAATAAAATTCATTGATAAGTCCGGGCAGTTGTGGCGCACGTCTTTAATCCCAGCACTAGGGAGGCAGAGGCAGGTGGATCTCTGTGAGTTTGAAGCCAGCCTGGTCTACAAGATAGCTCCAAGACAGGACCCAAAAGCTTCAGAGAAACCTTGTCTCGAAAAACCTAAAAATAAATAAATAAATAGAATTTATTGATAAACCAGGTTGTTTCCATGCTGTTCCTCCATCAGATTATCCCATCAGCTTTGTGTCTCATGCTCACAATATGGCTGCAACCCTTCCAGGCATCACATACACTCGCCACACTAGTATCCGAAATACCAGCTTCTTTTGAGTCTCTTTGTATTCACGAGGAATATTTGTCCAGGAGGCTTTTGTACAGGCGAATGTTATTGTGCAGCATGGTATTGCACATCATGATAATTTCCCAATATTAATGTTTTCTGTGTGCTTTGATTGGTTCTGTTTTTTTTTTTTTTTTGTTACTCAAGAGTCACCATAATAAATAGCTACAAATTCAGGATCTTAGAGCCACAAAGACATATCTTTCCCAGTTCCAAAAGTAGGAAGCTGAATGCCAGGGCTCCATTGGACCTTCTGGTGGTTATACAAGGATGTTTTTCTGCATGTTCCACTAATTCCACCATTCCTGCTCCAGCATGTCCTTGGCTTGTTACAGCATTGCTTGGCCACTTCTCAGTGACTTCTTCCTCCATCTCTCCAAGCCATCTTCCCTCTGCCCATCCATGTGTGTGCTCCAACTCTCCCCTTCTGTGCAGACAACAGTCTTGTGGCATGTGACTAAGGGCTCAACCCTAAAGACTTCAACACAAGGGAGGAGAGTAAGGACAAAGGCGGAGGTGTTGACCCCCAGTGACAAGTGTTTGGGTGGCCACTGCTACAGGCTCGAAGCCCTTGGTTTTCCCTGGTCTTCATTTAATCAAAGGATCATGCTGGGGAAAGCCCCTGCTTTTTAGAAGAGCGATGTTATAGAAACAAACCTTGAAAGGTACCTGGCTAGAGCCCCTCTTCTTGCCCTATTGGAGCAGAGCCACAGAAAGGCCAGCCTGGCATATCTCTGAGCTCTGTTGCAGCTCCGTTAACACCCTCTCCCTTTCCCTGCAGCTCCCCATGGATCTCTGTACAGCAAGTGTAAAGAGACATACCAACCTGGAAACTCCATTGGCTGTCCCCTCCCCAGACTAAGATCTGTACCTGTATACATTCACACCCCACCCCAAATCTGTCCTGGAGATTTCCTGGGACAGATTTGGGAGGGGCCCTCAACAATGTATAGTTATCTGTGTGCATGCAGGAGGAGATCCTGCCACACCTGTATCACAAAGGAAATAAAGCTACGGCAGTGGCTTGCAGTGGACGACAGCCAGAGGAACATTCTTGGGGACCGAAAGCTACACATCCTGAAATGCAAGCCCCACAGAGCTTTGAGCAGCACTGGGCAGCGATCAAGGTCAGGGACATTCACCAACTGTACAGACAGAGGCTGGCGAGGAGGGGCGGGATATGGGAGGACCTCTGATGGAGGTAGGACAGGTGAGCTGACTTTCAGTGTGTGGTGGTCCAGTGTCTGGGTTGAGCAGTGCTCTTTAGAGGCAGTTGTGGGCTTCCCGGGTCCAGGTGGATCCTGTGGGCAGTGGGGGAAGCGGCAGGAAGCATGTGTCTGTGGGACTATAACAGTGCCCTTTCCTCCCTCTCCCTGAATCTGAGTTTGAGGGCAGAGTGGAGGTAGGAGAAATAAGTCTGTAAATAACACTTTCCAAAGAGCCACTCTGCTACTGTGTGTGTTAGAGAGGGTGCTGAATATGGCGAGAACGCTGTGCACCTGGGCTCCTTGAGCCACAGTTTTGGGTTTGTGCCCTTGTCTCCCAGTCCCCCGTCTCTCCTTGCTCTCACCCTAGGTATTCTGGTTTCTCCACTGGCCTATTGTGTTTCCTCCATGACAATACTTTTCTCGTCATCTTTTGCAGCCTGAACACCTGCCTCCTGTATGCGGGAGAGGTTAAGTGGAGACACCTCACCCTGTCTGCTGTGATAGAGATGCAGCAACTTTCTCCCCTAATCAGTCTGTCAGGTGCAATTAAGCTGAGGCAAGATTTAGGCTCTTCACAGCCTGGCCAATGCTTCCAGCCAACTCACGTGGCACACACAGATACACAGACAGAATTATACACATAGGCCACATGCATATATATGCACACATACACGGAGATAGACACATGCACCAGCACATACATGAAGGGAGACATTATACATACATGCAACTGCACACATACATGCACACATAAGCGCACATGTACCTGTATGTATGTACGCACAGATATGCATGTGTACACACACGGGTAGATATATGCACACACAAGCACTTGCAGGAATGCACACAGAGACATATATACATGTACAGAGGCACATATATACATATCTATATACATATCCATGCACACTTAGAGATAGACACATGAACCTGCATGTATTAGCACATAGACATATAGGTGAACATGCATGCACAGAGAGACAATGCACTCTTGTACACAGACAGACACATGTATGTATTCATATGTATATACAGGCAGACCTGTGCACACACACATACGTACAGTTCTCTTAGATTAGGCCTGGGGGTTTACAGCTATGACTGAGAGACTATTTAAACAGAGAAGGCCAGCACTTGGGTAGCCAGACCCAAAGTCATTTCTTCACTGATTCCATAAGCAGCTGCCAAGTGGCTCCTGTATGTCTGGCTGTGTCCCAGGATCTAGGCAGCACAGGGAACCAAGCAGGCTGGTGTGGCTGCCTGGGTAGGCTTCAGGTTGAGACCCCAAGTCCTCTCACTCTGGCACCTGCTCACTATCCCGAGCTCATGGCCTGGGTTCAAGCAGTGTCTGCTGCTAATGAGTAAATTAACATGTGACTAGCACTCTACAGGCCTCAGGATTCTCATCTGTAAAGCCACTGGTCAGGTAGCACTGGTCCCTCCCCATCATACTGCACTGAAGGAAATGCCTTCAGACAGGGGTGGACCGGGAAGTAAGTAACGACTCTATATCACCTGAGGTAAGAAGCTGACAGAGCAGGGGGAAGGAGCCCCAGGAGGACTAGCATCAGTGGGGGATGGATGGAAAAGTAGAAGGGGTCCTCCCTGAAACAGGTCCCTGAGGGCTGAGATCCCAAGACTCCAAGACACAGGGCAGGCATATTCAGCGCAGGAGAAATGGAGGAGGCCAAGCAGATTGGTGCCTTGGGAAGGAGGGCCAGGCAGAAGTACATCCGGGTCAGCCAGCACCTCTCGACAGAAGTGCATTTCCTCCCCAGGGAGGCTTCCTGTGCCAGCTCTCTAGCAAGTCAGGAGCTGCACTAAAGTACAGAGACCCCTAAAGTGGAAGATGCCAAGGCCAGTGAACTCTCTTGGTGTGTACACGCATAAATAAGTCAAGCAGAAAGTTCCAGAACAGAATGGGAACATCCTCAGTCTATGGGGCTCTCTGTCCCACAGTCCTGGTCAGGCTGGAGCCTCTAACATCCTGAGTCCATGGGTCTCTCTGCCCCTCACAGTCCTGGTCAGGCCCAAACCTCTAACATTCTACGTCACTTTACTCAAAGATGTGTCTTCTGTAGGAGCTCCTGAGATTGGGTCTGACACCCAGGAACACAATTGGTAGAAAAGGGATCCTTGGGGATCTCTGCTCTGAGAGACAGCCTGCCCTCAGAGGGCCCCAGTGTGATGGAGACCTGTTCTATCCTTGAAGAACCACAGTCGAAGGGAAGACACAGTTTGTCCTCAGAGAGCCCCAGTCTCTTCAAAGCATATCCAAGCTGAGGGACATGGACCATCTTTGGCAAGTGCCATCCTCAGGAAAATTAACCCAAAAAAATAAAAAAAGCAAACAATGAAGTCACAGAGATAGCATGTGTGAAGAGAGAACTGGAGATGAGAGCGCTTGGTGGGAAGGACTTCTGGTGCTGTGACCTCTCTGGGAACAGGTGAGCTGGGGAGACATTCCCACCTTTCACCCATGTCTAACCCTCCTCACCAGGACTGGGGAAGCCAGCCGAGCAGTCAGCCTCGTCTTCTCTTTAGCACGGGTGCACATGCATGTAAGGATACTATGGCTTCCAGAAGCTTCCCAGCTCTGAGGGGAAGAAGGACAGGATACCTGGGCTTTGGAGCTGACGGATTTTCACAAGAGATGGCAGGACCAGTGGGGTCCGGAGGTGGCTCAGGTGTTCCTCAGGTCCTTCCTTCCTTTCCAGCGCCTGCCTCCTCTTGTCCGTTGTCATTGTACGCTCCACTTCCTGTCTCACAGAAACACTAAAGAATGGAAAGTCATGTCACAGATCCACAGCACTTGCCCTGTGACCCCATCCTCCAGAACAATGGTTTCTGCTATGAGCCAGGAACCTGAGACAGCGGCTCTCATGGGAGGTGAACCCTGGAAGCAGAAGTGAGGGGTGCAGGGTGATGTGGGAGAGGAGGGAAGTTACTGTGGCTCAAATTCATGAAGCCACCACCATGTAGACACAGGTCTGGGCACCATGGGCCACAGGCTTCAGGCTGTTCCCTACTGGGGCATCACCCACCGCCCCCCCACTACTGATTGCTACAGGGCCTTTTGTTCCTGGCTTCTGGGTCTGCCCTGGGCTTGAGTCTAAAGAAGAAGCCCCAGCAGCACCATCAGGGACACAGAATGGGAAGACCACTGATCACATATGTTGTGGAAAACCCTGGTCTTCCAGGAAGCAGTTCTCTCCACTGGATCCCATGGAACCCTAGGAGGAATGCTTCAGTCTCAAGCCCACCCCAAGCTCTCACACCAGGGACTCTGTTTGGGGCATTCCTGTAACTCCGGTGTCTCTCATGTTGCCCTACGCACAGCAGATGTTTAGAAAGTGTCTGGTGCGGATCTGAGGGACCCCTTTGTCAGAAAACCTTTGTGGTCCATCCCCTTCCTCATTTGCACACGTACACACTTGTCTGTACACATGTGTGCAAGGGAATGCAGAGGGTGACACAGCAGGTTTCTTCATGAGGGGTGCTCCACCTTTTTATGCTGAACTTATTAGTTAGAGGTAGGGGCGAAAGGCGGGGGGGGGGGGGAGACTTATAGGTCTCAGTTCTCCTCTTCCATCCTGTGCGACCTGGGAACTGAACCTGGCTTTTCAGGCTTGGCATCAGCACCCTACTTGTTTGGCCATCTCGCTGATCCACCACTTTATTTGTGAGGCAGGGTCCCTCGTGAACCTAGAGCTCATGAATTTAGCTAGACTGGCTGGTGGGCAAGCGCCAGGGATCCTTTGGTCTTCACGCCCTGCCCCAGTGCTGGGGTTACAGCTATGTGCCAGTATGCTTGAATTTGCTGTCTGTTTGTTTTAAACATGGTTTCCAGGGAATTGAAGTCATGCTTGCAAGACAAGGATATCACTAACTGAGCGTCTCCCTATCCTTTAATTCCTTTCCTAATGGAGGGCTCTCAGTGTGCATAGAGACTTCTGGGGGAGGCCTGGGCCTCTTCAAAGCTCTAAGAACAGGTGTCTGACACCAGTGAGTGTATACAGTTTGCATGTTGATTGACTGCACGGTATTCAAGGAGATGGTGCGGAAAAGAGCACCCTGGGCAGGAAGAAGGAGGCTGAAGACACACAACCCTGTGAGCAAAGGCTAGGGCAGGGAGAGGAGGACAGCTATTCCAAGAAGGCCGATGGATGAAGATTCAAAGTGTCAAAGCCACCTGGAAAAGAGGCAGGAGATAATGTCTCATTGCCTCCTCAAATCAGCGGGCCTGTGAAATTTGGGATTGAGCTGGCCCTGACTTGAGAGACTGCTGTTGCAGCCTGTGCTTACAAAAAGATAACTAGGAATTCTCCCAGGCAAGATAGGTCTGCAGGGGAGACTTGGAAAGGACAAAGGGAGGACTTCCCCCACCATCCAGACGCTATAGTTTCATCAGTAAGAGTCTAAAATCAGTGGTAACAATACAAAATCTGCTGCAACACAAAGAGGAACAGGAGGTGAGGCCTGGGGCTTTGGCAGCCTCTACTCTAGCCTAGGGGATGACTGAAAGGGTAGGGGACATGAGAACTGGGGAAGAGTAGCAACCCTAGGGGCAGAGATGTCACATTACATCATCTTTCTAGAAATGTATTTCCTCCAGAAAGGACCGAGTTCACAGTAGTGGCTAGTTGTTAGTAAGGCAAACTTTTTAAAGATGTAACAGTCAGCCATTATTGCATTAATGCCATGTGACAAAACAACCCCCAACTCAGATGTCCATTATGCAGTCACTTATTTTCATATGCTATTTTAAAGACTTGTTTTACTTCAGATTATGTGTATATGTATATGTCTGCCTGTCAGTGTGTGTGTTTGCACTGAACCCTTAGTATTACTAAACAAGCAAAGGGAGGAAAACAGGTTCTCTGTTTCTGCCAGTCCATACGCAATGATTTCTCCCTCATCAGCAACTAGTCCCCAGGCTATTTATAGGCCACCTCCCATCTGGACATGATTGTCTGGCCCCACCCACAGGGCTGTGTTCCAGCAATGTCGAGTCTCCAGATCCAACATGATCTGATCAGGGCACTTCTGCAGCCCTTTAAGAACTGACCCGTTTCACCAGTGGGCTTAGAGCTACTCTTCCAGCAAGGAGCCTCAAAGTCGGTCAAACAAGACGACTTCAGCATCTATGGAGTTCTGAAGAACTGCTCATCAAGGGTATTTCAGGGTCAGGTGTCAGGGGTCCAGTGATGTAGTAACCCCTACACAGGGGGGCCTTGAAAGGGGTGCAGCCAGGGCTCTACGGAGCTTGAGGCAGAGAGATGACCAAATCACAGGCTGATTGCTGCTCTGTGTCTTTAGCTTTGGGATTTCTTGCTTGTTGTGTAGCTGTGCAGTATTGTGCTGTCTCTGCCAGGTGTCTCTCCTCCCGGAACCTCACAGACACAGTCACTGTGACGTCTCTGAACCTCATTTCCCTCGTCTCTTTCTCTCGCACACAGAATGCTCAGCAGAGACGAGCCAAATGCTCGCATCCTTTCAGGGAGCACATGTTTGTCTCTGGAAATCCTAAAATCCTTCTTCATGTCACAAACCTCTCAGTGTAAACACATTACGTCTGGAGAGCGGTAGCTACAAATGGATTTTAGGGGTGGGTGGACTCTTCTTCTCCAGGTTGATAACATCAAACTCTGATGGCCAGTACAAAAGGCAGACTTTTTCTTTCTGAGAGATGCTCTTGAATATTGAGTAGAGGCTGGAATGGCACAACGCTATTTTCATTTCCTTCAACAAACTATATGAATGCATTTGCCTGCAGTTGTATGAGGATTTTGGCAAGCAATCCTGGGTGGTCACTAGGAATGGTTCCCTCTCCAACCCCCCAGGTCCTTGCCAAGTCCCAACAGCCAGGCCTGGGGGAGGATATTAACATCTCCCGTCACCGCCCACATTTCCTGTAAAAGGTAAATGAGGAAGGACTCACCTCCCCCCTACATCTGTCCCCTGTTGTGTGACTGGCAGGCATCCCCCACATCCATTTGTCCCCACTTCCCCATCTGGGAGCTGAGCTGGTGTCTATTTAACACATGCAGATGACTAATACTGGAAGAGAAATCTCAGGGAACTCAGAGGGGGCTGCAGGCTCAACAGCTTGGCCCCCTTCCCCATTTCTGTCCCCACTATGGGGATGACACTTTCTCAAGGCAGAACAGCTTTGCAACATCTGCACCCATCTTTCCTTCATTCCGTTTTAGCCTGGCTGTGTGGCTCTAGGCTTCCCACCCAAGTAGAGCCCCTGCGCCTGGGTAGGGATGGAAGGAGAGATGAATGCAGGCAGAACAAACAGGAACAGAAGGTCTTTGGGTTATAATCTGGAGAAGCCAATCAAGAATGCTGGAAAGGCCCTGGACAGAGGTGACACCAGGCTCTTCTCATTCTTCTCTCCATATGAGGGGCTCACTAATGACTGTTGGGGCTGTGGCTGATAATATTGGTAGTATTCAAACCCAAGTTCTACCTGACAGCGCTGCATCATGGAGTATGCCAAGACTCTACACAGATTCTATTTTGTCAGCCAAGATGGTTCCATGTTAGTGTATCATGACCAACACAGCCCTGGAGGTGTGTGACACACCAAAGCTCATGGGTCTCACAGCTACAGGTATCTATGACAGCTGTTCAAGCCTAATAATGGCAACTCCCAGCTACCAGAGATGGGAGATCAGCTCCTCGTTATTTAGGTGTGTGGTGTGTGTATGTGTGAGTACGGATGTATATACCACATGTGTGTAGACACCCACAGAAGCCAGAATAAGGCATCAGGTTCCATGGAACTGAGTTACAGGTGGTTGTTAGCCAACCGATGTGGGTGCTGGGACCTGAACTTGGGTTCTCTGTAAGAGCTGCAAGTACCTTTCAGCCCTGGAGCAGCTCTTGTTCAACCCTTTGAGCTACTGTGTGGAGGGGAGGGCTACACTGAGGCCCAACAAGACCACAGACATAAGCCAGCCTCTGTTTCCAGGACCTCGGCTTGCAAGGCAGAGTTTCTCTATCCTAGTCCAGAGCTCACGGCCTCCAGCTGGCTCAAACTGAGGTGAGAACTTCACACATGATCCCGTCTCATTCACACCAACGATCCCGTCTCATT
>JABTXL010006068.1:206265-216441 GCA_025134845.1 Neodon shergylaensis
CTTCTTCTTCTTCTTCTTCTTCTTCTTCTTCTTCTTCTTCTTCTTCTTCTTCTTCTTCTTCTTCTTTTTTCCTCTGGTTGGCTCAAAATTAGCAAATCTTTTCTCACAAGTCAGTTCTGCCCTAATGCAAATATAACTACATTCTTCCTAGCTAACTAAATGTAAGCAAGAAAACAAAGGATAGGTGGGTAGGTAGATGGGTAGGTAGGTAGGTAGATAGATAGATAGATAGATAGATAGATAGATAGATAGATAGATAGATAAGATAGGTAGGTGGGTGATGATAGATAGATAGATAGATAGATAGATAGATAGATAGATAGATAGATGATAGATGGATAGATGGATGAGATAGATAGATAATACATTTATAGAGCAGGCAACTGTATTTTGAATCCTCAGTCCTCCCCAGTTGTGGTGATGATTGTGGACCAGGCACAGGTGGGTCAGCCCCAAGACAGACGTAAAGAAGAGACAAACTTCCTGCAATCTGAAGCTCGTGAATACTGCATGCCAAAACTGGGGGACATTAGGAAGCTGGCAGCGTTTGACTGGAGTGCTCCAGCTGCTTGGTTCTATGCCTAAGACTGCTTTGTGTTCTCTAGTTAACTACTATCCCAAGTTTTTGTCTTTTTCCTTACACCTCCTGTCACGCTCTTTTATTGGGACACTAATTCACACTAAAGTCTAAATGACTGCAGATAACTTACCTTCTCTTTTTACACTGTGTTTTACTAAGAACAAAATACATCAACTGATGGAAGCACGTATTCCATGCACTCATACACACATGCTTGCACATACATACACACACACATGCACACACCAGTGCCTAACAGTCAAAAGAAACAAAAAATACACAAAGAGATGTTGAATGATCACCAGATTGGCCACTCTGAAAGCACAACCAATGATATACAAGATATACAAGAACAGGGAGGCAGGGGAGGGTAGAGGGTGGTGTTTAGTGTACCCTGAGTTCTCAGCTATAGAAAATGTGAAAGCCCGTTTGTGGGAGGGTGACACTTTCCATGAAAGATGGATGAGTCTGACCAAGGGACATCAGTGAGGATCTTCATAAGACCATTGGATATTCTTTAATACATATATATAGTATGTGTTTGTTTACCTATGTGTACATATGTATGTCATATGTATACAGTACATATGGAAGCAGGAAGACAGCATCAGATCTCCTGGAGTAGGAGTCATAAACAGTTATGAGCTGCCATATGACTGCTGAGAACCAAACCAAATCCAAGTCCTCTGCAAGAGTAAATAGTGATCTTGACCTCTGAGATTTCTCTCCAGCCCCTGATTCTTACTTGTTCAGAATAGTGCTGAGCTGGGACCTGCATTTTGTAGCAACAAACTCCAGTGGGACCAGACAGGCAGACTACATTGACTGATAACATGGTCAAAGACAGGTGTGGGGATGATGGCCAGCCAGAACTGTCAACTTGATGAAGTCTAGAGTCACCCAGGAGACAAATCCCTGGGCATGTTTGTGGGAGAGTGTCTAGAATGGGTTAACAGAAGTGGAAGAATGCCCCTAACTCTGAGTGACACTGTCCCTTGGACTGGGATTCTGGGCTGAATAAAGTGGAGAAAGTGAGCGAGATCCAGTGCTATCCCTCTCTGTTTCCTGACTGTGAGGCACTGTGACAGCTGCCTCATGCTCCTGCCACCCATGCCTTGCCCCACCATGATGGATGGTTACCTCCAACTGTGAACCACAGTAAACCAGTCCTTCCTGCCACTGCTTCTTGTCAGGCATTTGTTACAAAACAAAGGAAGTTGCTAGTGTGCTGGGGAAGCCCAACATTTCACAGGCTGCTTGAGCCATGCCACGGCTAGCATGGAGGAATAATCGTTTTTAAAACACTCAAAATGTGAAGTGGAAGAAGGACCCTGGGAAAAGGATTGTGGTACTGGAGGTACCAGAGATGGAGTCCCTAGTTGGTTGGGCACAATAGGTTCACAAGAGGGTTGAAGGATGACTGAGGAAGGGTGGCCAGGGTGTGGCTCTCTCTGTTAGGGAATGCAGCCCACAGAGGAAAATGGTTTGCTCAGGGGAGACCCCAGGGAAATGGAACCTTCTTTGTGTTGATGGTGAGAATTATTGTGAGGAAGTTTGGGGGAGGAGGGTGTGTGACAGAGCTGGCAGGATGGAGACAACACCGTGGAGAGAAGGGCTATGCTTGTGTAGAACCTGGGACTACTCCTGCTTAGTGTCAGAGAGCTGGAAGGGGCTGTCGTGCAGTGGGGCAGGTAGTTCCATGCCCAGTGGTAGACAGGGACGTGCTGCTGTCTACTAAGCTGAAGTTAAGCAGGTGCAGTGGACTTTAGGGAAGCTGAGTATTAGTCTAATTCTAGTGGAGCAGAGATTTATTAGATACACACTACTAGATGCAGTAGGAGACAGAGTAAGGTCCAAACTCTGGTCCAACTTCATGTGGATTTTTCCCTGGTGCTCAACAGCAGGGGTATGTGGGCCGGGGCAGGCACTTTCCAAGTGGATGTGAACTAGTAAGGAGAAGAGGATGGTGGCCACTCTATAAGAAGGCAGTAAGCATGATGATCCCTGGAGCTAGAATTTAAAGGCATGAAAAACAGAGATGAGAGGAAGAGGGAGACAAAGGCAGGGGAAACAGGAAAAGGAAGTGAGAGGAGAAAAGTTGTGAGGGCTGAGTGACAGAAACAGTTTCACAGACAGGTAGAGTGCTTACAGCTTGCTCTGTGAATATGGTCCACAGGGTATCCTTAATGTGGTGCTGGCTACTTCTCTGCTTTCCTCCCTACCATCTCCATCATCCTTTCTCAAATCACTTAGAAGGGCTCTACCTGATTACAAAGGTACACCTGCAACCCTTTTCCTCCCACCAAATGGCTTCAAATTCTAGCTACACTCAAAATAGAAATTATTTAGTATTGCATATACTATTCAGAATTCTGCAAGCTCTTCTTCCCTTCCATTGACACAGGCAATCAAAGACAAGCTATATTTGATCTTAAATAGCAGGTATAATCACATCAGCTGAGCAGCTCCATTCACCCTGTGGGCCTCAATCCCCTACCTTTACCATGAGTGGGTAAAATGGGTGGTTTTAAAGTTTCTGGCCACCTCTGATGGTGTTTTGAAACATTAAACTCTGGCAAAACCCCTCTAGCTCAACCCTAACCCATCCACCGGCCACAGGCGCACAGGTTTCAGCACCAAGGCCAGCACCCACCAGCATAGGCAACTGCTTGGAAAAGGGCACCTGGTTTTCTGGACTAAGAAGTTATTTTAACCTCTCTAGTTCCAAGGGTCTCCAGAGAACTGTGCAATTTGCCTGGGTCAGGGCTGCATAGCCCTGCTTCCCATAACTGGAAATATAGGCACAGTGCTGTGAAATTCTTGACAGCAAAAGCAAAGGGGGAATTTCAATGAGGTTTATGAAGCATGGACTCTCCTGCTCTGATTCTCTTTGCCAGACCTTCTTAGCCCACTACCAATTCACTCAGTTTCGAGTACTCCATTTGCAGTCGTGTACTGGAAGTTGGAGCTGCATGAGGGGATCTCAGGAAAGAAGGGAACTGGCAGAAAGTGCAGACATGCATGGCTACAGGTGGCTTCCGCCAGGTATCACTTTTGTCTTTGGGACTTGATTTATTCAAGAGGCAGTTGAGTCAGGTGATCTCCAAGGCCTTACACAGATGATAATGGACTGGATTCTCTGAGAAGCAGAACGAGGTGTGGGTCCAAATGCAAGGGGTGAGTCGGGTTGGGGTGGGCAGGGAAATGACTCCATTATAGAGTATCCACTGTGAAAGCAACAGGACATGAGTTCAGTCCTCAGCAGCTGAGGAAAACTTTGGATGCAATGGTGTGTGCCTTCAATCCCAGGGCTGGGGATGCAGAGACAGGGCTCCCAGGGCTTCTAGCTGGCCAGTCGGCTAGAATCATCAGTTCCAGGTTGAGTGAGAGACCTTTCTCACAAAGCACAAAGTAAGGTGTGTGTAACAGGCCAAAGGTCAGTGTTAGGCCTGTTACAGTGTTACATACACATACACACATGGTGGTGAGTATGGCAAATATCCATGGGAAATTAGGGACTGAACAATAAAAGAAGCCATCACACGCCTGTAGATGAGCAGTTTGCTGCTGGGAAAAACTGAGAGAAGGCATGGGACATGTGTTCCAGAATAATCCCACTTTAGGGATCATGACAAGATCATCAATCATGCAGCTTCCATTCATTACTGATTGGGACCATGTCTCTGGTGCTAAACCCTAGCACTGCAGCAACTTTGGCATGAAAGCCAAGCATATCCTCACCACTAGGGAAGGCCCTCGGGCAGAGAAATGCAGGTGCATGCAATAAGAGGCACACGGGATGCGGGCAGTGCTGCAATGCATATTTAACATCCTCTAGATGGGATAGCTTCCTTTGGCCAAAGGAGGAGAAACAAGAACCATCCACCTAGGGAGGCGCAGTAAGGGAAGAGCCCTTTTCCCTTCAGACACCGGAACATTCTCTTCTCTTAAAGCCAGAACCTCCCATGTGCTGAATATTTTTCCTGGATTAACAAAACAGAGCACTTGTATTATAGTCTTAGACCTCTAGTTACTGTGAACCAGTGATCCCATATCTGTGGTCATTAACTTCCACACCTGCAAAGAGGGGATCCCACTTGTAGCCTGAATAGCTGTCACAGTAACTAAAGATAGTGGGTAAAGAGCCAGAAACAGGAAGGAAGAGCTGGGCTTTGAAGGGATGGGAGCCACCGATGGAGGCAGGTCTGATTCCCCAGTAGATTCCCCTCTGGTCCAGGTCACAGCATAGGAATGGAAGCAGGGATCTGGCTTTAAGTCAGTCCAGTCCATGCATCTAAAGAAGACACCATATAGTAGTGACTCAACAGAGATAAGTGTGGTAGTGGGGTACCCCTCAACAGGGATAAGTGTGGTACTGGGGTGCCCCTCAACAGGGATAAGTGTGGTAGTGGGGTGCCCATCAACAGGGATAAGTGTGGTAGTGGGGTGCCCAAGTCCTTGGGACAGAGACTTGGCTGCACATGCTGATTCCTTGTTTAAACTATCAGACATCAAAACGAATCAACTGATGGAGCAATAAGACCTAAACTCAGGAGGAAGGATCCACCAAATCTGAAAATTGTGTTCCATAATAGTCCCAGTAGGGGACCCAAAAGTGAGATATGGCCCAGGGAGGGGACCCTGATGGGATGGATGCATGTGGTGCTGACACAAACAATTCCAACAGCCACAACATCCATTCAAACTTTACCTGATGGAAATGGTAAATGTCTTGATAAAGCGCTCTCGTGGTTTGGGAATTCGACTCATGCGAGGGAGTGGCACAATCAGCTTTTCTGATTAAAGGATTCTTTTGCCTTGAACTGACACACATGGATTAGAATAAAGCTTGAGTATTCAAGAGTTTACAGGTATGAAAGAGGTTCTCCATCGGGGTAACCTCAGGATGAAAGGTCAGAGAGCCCACTACTGGAAAGGGGGTGGATTCAGAGAAGAAAAGAATGGGGTACCAAGTTGTGAGTGGGTGAGGAGAGAGAACAAGGCCAAGCCATGGGGTTGGATGATGGGCAGACTCTACTTGTGAAACGAGGGATTATATGGGTAACCTCTTAGGAGAGAACCAATGGTGGCTAGCCTGGTGGCTACTTGGTACCTGCCTTGCTGATTCTTAGAGTCCATACCTGGTGCTTCCATCTTAGAGGACAGCCTTGCCTCTTGGTAAACTTTCCATCTCTATCTCTTGAAGGGTATCAACAGCAACCCAAATGACACAAACCTCACAGAGCATCATGCAGTTAGGGACACATAAAGAGGAATGTTAGGATAGAAGACTCATCAAGGAAAAGAGGTACAGTGATAAACAGAGACAGTCTTGGGGAAAGACACAAGGAGGAGAAAGAAATAAAAGAGTTACAAGCAGACAAGGAAATGGAGGGAATTTGTCAGCAAGTCAGGTGGCTCTTGAGGTTCTGTGATGGATGGGCACAATGAAGATGGCTCTGTGGCGATGTGCTATGTGCCACACAGACAGAATGCTGTCTGAGACATCAAGGAAATTGTGCATGAAATGATCTAAGCATCTCTGAAAGGTGACACCATCCCAAGGGTGGCAGTCATCTGCCCCACAGTGTATGCACAACCCAGGAACCTACCCATCTTTCCTAGTCCTCAATTATACCCTCTACTTGGCCATGAATCACTCTATCTGTCTTTCCTGGGAGAGCAGGGTCTTTTTTACAGTAGAGTCTTATATATTGTCTATATTTGTAGTTTGGAGGGGTGTTTTGGGGATATCAGGGTCTCATGTAATCCAGACTGACCTTAAGCTCTTTGTGGTGCTGAAGAGGAGCTTAAGATTCTGATATTCCTGCCTCTACCTCCTCCAGTAATGGAAGTACAAGCACGTGCCACCATGCCAAGTTTTATGTGGTTCTGCAGATCGAACCTAGGGCTTCATGTCTGTCACACAAGCACTTTAGCAGCTAGGCCACATCCCCAGCCTCACATATTGTTTATATCTGGGAAAGCTAAAGGTGAGTCTGGAACGTATAGATTCTTTACAAGTTCAGGGAATGCAGGAGCCATTTGTGCATAGGGATGCTAGGCAAAACTATGAGGCAGTGCACAAGTGCAAGAGACAGATGTGAGGGTGAGGGTGTGAAGGCAGGGAAGTCTTGCTGGGGAAGATATAAAAGAAATATCATGACAGAGATATGTTCCAATACCACATTTCTCAAACTCATCTTTTCTGGGTGGTGTGGAAAAGACAAGGAGGATTACAGCTAAGACACACACTCCTCTAACCCAACCCTGCCCCTATCAAATCCGCAGTGGTTCTGATGGCCAGCCAGATCTGAGAACTGGGGCTGTAGAAAGCCTCCAGGCATCTACTGTTTCAGAAGTGCCTGATTTCTAGGCGAGCAGGATGCTAAGAGTCCTTCTGGAACCTCTGGAACAAACCCCTTGAAGATGGAAATATCAGAGTCCCTGAGGGATGGGCCTTACACAGAACCACTCTGCAGCTGGTACTCGGACTGGGACAACATTGCCTAGGCTGTCTGCATGGCACCCAGATGAAGTGAACCTCAGAGCACATGCTAGTGAACATGGTGCTCTGTCCAGGACCGCGTGGTGCTGAGGCAGCCAAGTGAACTTCCGGCATTGCAATGAACTGGGAGGATTGGGAGGTCCGCACTTCAACCACTGCAGAGGCCTCTCTGCCCGCGACCTGAACCTCAGTCTCATGGTCCCACCTCCTCCTTTGCTCTAGGCTATCTCCTACAGAGTATTATCCTACTTCCAGGCTGATTACAAATGACTGCCTTCAAAGATGGTGACCCCCTTGCCTGGCATTTAGTCTTGTGCTCTCTGATCGATTCCTGTGCTAAGAGACCTCAAAGGCAGAGGAGTAGATTAAAATATAATGTATTGCATTGAAATTTAATACCACACTATAGAATATTCAGCATATCTACATATTTGCATTCTCCCCTTCCCTCCTAGTTTCTTCTAGAGTTTCACAGTATATCATAATAGCTAAGCATTTATCACTGGTGTACAAAGGTATTTAATGGCTTGAAGGCTTAGAACAGCCTTCAACATACCGTCTGATCCAGCTGCCTGTGTCTGGCTCAAGAATAGTAACATTCTATGGGGCTGGCTCTTTTCTCTGCCCTTAAACTGAATGGAGAAGTGAGAAGGAAGGTTAGTGTAGACTGTTGAGGTGTTTTCATTTTACCTTTGACCTCCTCACTTGGCCTTTCATCTTCAAATCTCCTCCTTCCAGCTGGAAGAAACAGCTGTCTTTTTCTTTTACCCTGGCCACCCCTACTCCAACCCCTGCAGATTCCCTGGTCTCAGCAGCAAGCCCCACCCACTCTCCTGTTTTCATGACTGTCTCATTGATTGGGATCCAATCTTATGGGGAATGGCTGCAAGTTAAATATCAGTATGCAGAGGCTTCAAATGTGCAAGGATAGGTATTGGAGAAGAGAATCCAGTGTGTTGAAAAGAATGACAGTCAAAGAATCTCATTTAATTTGATAGCGCAATGAATATTTAAAGTTTTATAAAGAAATACAGGAAAGCAATCAGGCTTATTCAGGCGTATGCTCTGGAGAGCAGAGCAGCTCCCCATGTGTTGGCAAGATGGGGAAGGGAGATAGGGAGTGTCGGCGGGGATGGGTGAACTCCACAGACACAAATAGTCTTCTTCTTCCCATTCTTTGTATTGAGGAGGAAATGAGCTTAGGGGTGCAGTTTGGGAGGGGTCCCCAGAAAATTATCATAGCATGCTGCTGACACCCTAAACAGCTCCTTTTCAAAATTGAATTTCTAATACCCTGACTTTGGAGATTATCATATTGAAACATGAATTCCTTGGAAAGTGGCTCAGGAATCATACACGCTGTGTGATAAAGGCACCTGCCACAAATACAGGAAGGAACATAAATCTCTTGCCATGTGTGCAGAATGCCTGATTGTGCCACCTGACTGATGGAGTGGGTCATCAGAAACCTCCCAAACTGCCACTCTGTGAATAGTTCATTCATTACAGACACACAATAGATGTGCTTAGTATGTTATCAGCTTCTGTGTCAGATCAAGATACAGAATGGATGAGGGACTGGACGAGTTCTCCCTTCAAAAAGCATCCAGTCTTGGGTTTGGGAAGCAGCTCAGTTAGTAGAGTGCATGCTGCACAGGCTCGAGGACCCGAGTTCGATCCCATAGAACCCAGGTGATGAGACAGGCGTGACTACATGCAGCTCAGCTATGAGTTCTGGGGATATGGAGAGGAGATCTCTGGGGCTCAGGCGCTGCCAGCCTAGCTAATCCAGTGAGCTCCAGGTTCAGTGAGATCACTTCTCAAAATGAGAGGGTGAGGGCCAGCCAGATGACTCATAGGGTAAAGGTGATGACTGCCAAAGCAGACAATTGAGTCTGATCTTCAGGACCCCTAAAACGAAAGAACCAACTACCACAAGCTGCCTCCAGATCTCTGCATGGGTACCCCAGGAAGCATACCCCTACATACAAAACAAATAAAAATGTTACGGTTTTTTTTTTAAATTTTAAAGGTTTTTTTTTTGAAGATTTATTTATTTATTATGTATACAATATTCTGCCTGTGTGCATACCTGCACCCCAGAAGAAGGCGCCAGATCTCATTACAGATGGTTGTGAGCCACCATGTGGTTGCTGGGAATTGAACTCAGGACCTCTGGAAGAACAGTCAGTGCTCTTAACCGCTGAGCCATCTCTCCAGCCCAATGTTACGTTTTTTTAAGTAAGATAGCAAGTTTTTTGAAGAAGATAGCTGAGGCAGACTTCTGGCCTCCACACGCATGGACACACATGTACCTGAAATAAGTAAATAAATAAGAAAGTGAACAGTTAAATCAAAAGCTTCTGTGGAGTGACAAGCATGTGTGAATGCCCACAATGCATTGTGGTGCTTGGTTACTCATCACAGAGAGGCAACAAAAGAGTTAACTGGGCACAGACAGGCAGACAGGGGAGGGGGTGGCTTCAGGTTAGCCTGTGGCAGTCACCATAATTGCCTTGCCATGATCGGTTGAAGGATTACCTTTGAAGGTCTATGCTGCTGCTAAGAACATGGATACTTCATGCCTGAGGGTGTCTCCCTGCTTACAGAGACAATTTTGCTGGAAAGTTAATGTCCCTGGAAGTCTTCTGTCAATGACAGATAGCAAGTAGATGGCTGATCACTTCTGATCACTTGTTCTCTAAAGGACAACTTGGAGTATGCAACCTGTGTCCCAAGAGTCTCCAGTGGGAGGACATTCAATCTGAAAATGCTTTCTAGATAACACTCCTGTACTGAATTCCTCTTTTTCATCCTTTTCACTTTCCACTCCCCTAGTGACACGCCGCTCTAGGTCACCTCCCAAATAAAATCAGTGTGCTCACATTCCTCTGTAAAACATGTTTGGAAGAATCTGAAGTAGCTTAGGGCCAACAACTGACATCTGCGAGGAGGTGTCAACTATGAGGGAATGGGATTTGGATCTGTGGGGTGAGAACACTTGTTGCACAAGCATGAGGACCAGAACTCATGTAAACGCTGAGAGTGGTGACGTGTATACCTGTACCCCAGCACTACAGGGAATAGA
>JABTXL010006068.1:232314-258508 GCA_025134845.1 Neodon shergylaensis
TCTGCACCCTCCTCCCTCCAGCCTGTGCACCCTCCTCCCTCCAGCCTATGCACTCTCCTCCCTCCAGCCCCTGCCCCTTCCTCCCCGCAGGCCCTGCACCCTCCTCCCTTCACCCCCTGCCCCTCCTCCCTCCAGCCCCTGCCCCTTCCTCCCCGCAGGCCATGCCACCTCCCCCCTCCAGCCCTTGCTCTCTACTGGCTCAGCCTCCCACTCCAACTTGTCCGTCCTCTGTGTATTCCATGTGTTCATCACCACACCTCATGTCTCTCCCCTTTGAGACACTCTTGTTATGTAGCTCAGGTAAGCTTCCTACTTATGATCCTTGTGCTTTAGTTTTCCAAGTACTGGGTCCCAGGTGTGCACCTGGCAGTAAAGTGACATTAGAGCATGCACCCTAAAGCTCAGCCCTGCCTCTGGTGGTGAATCGGGCCTGCATGACTAGAAACAGACACTAGACAGTGAGCACAGCCCCCCAAACTGTTGGCAGGATGCCTGTGGGGGGCAGTGTGGTGAGTGCCTGTTTCCAGTCAGAGGCCCTTCCTTCCTCTGTCTCCTGTATGATGTGTAAGGAGGCCCACCCTTGTCCCCCAAGGCCTGTTTTCTGATGTTAGGACTCCCTCTGAAAGTTGACTCCTATGTCAGCAAAAGGCCAAAAGTCAGACCCAAGGCTGGGCATTGAAGGTGGACTTCTCTGAATTAGGTTCTTGTGGGCCTGCCCTTACCATCAGGCATCAGGCCCTGCGGTGACCACTGGGCCTTTTGGGAACAGAAAAGTCAAGGTTGCTGAGGAGAGCCATCTGGTCCAGATTGCTCATGAGAACTAGAGCAGACAGCTGGGAAGGGACACACACCAGCAAGTACATCAGGTGGCAGTCACTAGAGATGGACACAGGGGTGGCCACTGCTTCTCTGTCTTCTTCCGCTGTCACCCCTGAAAGGACACTTTGTTGAAACTCCCCTCGTCATTTGTCCCATGTGATTTAAATCTACACTGGGCACATACTGGGGTTTATAAATCACAAGAGGAGGGGCTCTGTTTATTACTTTTTTGTTGCCTCTCCGTCCAAAAAGTCAAGAAGTCGGTTCCCCTCTTGAGGGCGATATTGTCTCCACAGAGCCTGCATGTCTTAGGGCTCACAGACAGAAGCAAGGGATGTGGATTCATAGATCCAGGGGAAGGGGCTCACAGACAGAAGCAAGGGATGTGGATTCATAGATCCAGGGGCAGGGGCTCACAGGCAGAAGCAAGGGATGCGAATTTATAGATCCAGGGGCAGGGGCTCACAGACAGAAGCAAGGGATGCGGATTCATAGATCCAGAGGAAGGAAGAGCCAGAAGGTGCTAGAGGACAGGTTCCTGGTACCCAGAGAGTCACTGGGAGCTTCTCAACCATCAAAGCCCCATCCCCCACACAGTAGGAGTCTCAGATGGAGATGGGAGGTGGGCTAGGGTGCTCTGCCCTACAGCACAAGTCTTTTGAGCAGTAGCCAGAAGACAAGTTCAGAAGCCAAAGGTCAGAGATAGAAATATCCCATCCCTAGCTTGTTGCAACACCGAGGCCGGAAGTGCAAGTGGCTTAAGGAGCCTCCTGAAAGGCTCAGGCTGTGCTCTGTGGCTCCATGTCTGTGCTTTTCCTCTCCTTGCGTGGTAAGACTGAGCAGAAGAAGGCATGAGAGACCTGCAGAGGAGACACAAGGCTGTGGCCTGGCTTCTGAGCCTCAGAAAGCCAGGATGTCACTCATCGGATAGAGCTCGCTCCTGCCATTCGGAATATCCTCACAAGCCAAGGTACTGGGAACCCAACCAACATGAGGACCCAGGAGGTAAACTGAGTCAGAGAATGAGGAGCAAGACTGTGTGCCTGTAATTCACCCCTCTGTGCATTGTCTGTAGTAATGACTAATTACTAATGACTGCCCCATATTTACAGTGACGGCCAGGGGCAGGAGGGCTCAGCACGTTACTGTTCATTATCCTCTAGCCATCACGATCAACCCGGTGCAGCTGTACCCAAGGCACGACAGTGGTGGCAGGGACCTGGGCATCCCTCTGGATCCCTCCTCCTCTGCAGCTCCCTCCCAGACCTCATCTTCGCCTGTCTTTTCCTCTTCCCAGGGGATCAAAATCTCCTTCTTGCCCTAGATCATATCTCTAATAAAAACCCTGTGAAGGATGAGGGGTGTAGCTCGGTTGGTGGAGTGCTTGCCCAGCATTCTCAAAACCCAGCATTCCTCTCTAGCACCCACTAAGCAGGCTTGATTGCACACTGCTGCCATTGTAGCACTCAGAAGTGGAGGCAGGAGGATCAGAAGTTGTTGGCTACATACTGAGATCAAAGCTAGCCTGGGCTACATGACACCCTGGGGATGCACTATGAGGTCAAGGCCAACCTGGGCTACATGACACCCTGGGAATGCACTATGAAGTCAAGGCTATCCTGGGCTACATGACACCCTGGAAATGCACTATGAGGTCAAGGCCAGCCTGGGCTACATGACACCCTGGGAATGCACTATGAGGTCAAGGCTAGCCTGGGCTACGTGACACCCTGGGAGTGCACTATGAAGTCAAGGCTAGCCTGGGCTACGTGACACTCTGGGAACGCACTATCTCCTGATCTCTCTCCTATTGTCTGGGGCTTGTTTCCTATTCTTATTCTCCAGAGCCCACAGTGTTCTTCCCAGACACCCCTCCATGTTCAGTAGCTGCTAAAGACTGGGGGACAAAAGTGCACCCTGTAGAGGGTCTTGCTTCAGAACAGCTAAAACGAGGCAGCATTGTGGCATGCATGCTCTGGTCCCCAACATCTGCCATGTTTGTAGAAACTTGAGGAATGGACTTAAGTCCAGTACTCAATGTGAAAGACAGAGAAAGAGGGGGAGAGAGAGAGAGAGAGAGAGAGAGAGAACAAACCTGGGTACATATGCAGTGGTGCAGCTCCAGTGGGTGATGACTACAAGTCACCCTAACAGCAAGTGCCCTGAGCCCCGAAAGACTCTGCTTTGGAAGTTCATAAGTTGTGCATTTTCACCTGATCCTGGTTGTCCCTGTAAACACGGGCCAGGCCTTTTTCAGGCAGCCCCACAGAGCAGACGAGTTACAGAGGATGTGCAGAAAGCATGCCTAACCTTCAAAACTTTCATAGACCCCTGAAAATGCCCAGCAAGGGCTAATGGCAAGCCTTGAAAGGTCCTGGAGACCTAGGTGAACAAAGGTGACCCCTTACTATGATTCCCCTGTAAGAATCAACTAGAACACCCAGGAGGGTCTAGGGGCAGCAGGACAAGAAGTAGGTGGTTACCTGAGGTCATGGAGGAGAGAAAGGTTAAAGGTCTTCTACAGGATAACGACTGGAGGGTTGGTTATTGAGAACTCTCTGGGGTTGGCAAAGCCTAGAGTGAGCTCCCTGCCAGTAGGACACTTGCTGAGGGACCTGGTCCATTTCTCTACCTTTTTGCCCTCACCTACAAAATGGGGTCTGGCTGTTCTCCCCAGATCCTCCTGGGTCAGATCACTTATCTTTTTTGTTTGTCTGTTTCTGACACAAGGTATGAATATCTGACTGTCCTAAAACTCACTCTGTAGACCAGGCCGGCCTCAAACCCAGAGGTCCACCTGCTTCTGCCTCCCGAGTGCTGGGATTAAAGGCGTGGGCCACCACACTCAATCTGCTCGATAATCTTTTGATTTATAAGTTCATGAACTGCTGCTTCAGAGCCAAGGTTCCTCTGCTGACCCATTTCAGCCCCAGAGTGATGGAGCTGAAGCCTGTGACCTCTCTCTCATCCTCTTCTGCCAGACAGCACTGGTCAAATGCTTCTCTTGGCTTGGTGCCCTCCTCTGACAGAGTTCCCCTTAAAGGCCCAGCATCTAGGGTTGAAGCTGATGGAGGGCATCTCCTTTCTTGCTGACTCAAGTACACACAGTCACACACTCACATTGAAATACACCCACCTACAGATGTACAGACACTCATATCTGCATGCCCAGGTACACATAGAAACACTCCCATCTTGAAACACACATACACATGAGCCTGCTCCCACACACCTCTGTACACACGGGCACACACAAGGCATACTCCTATATTCTAATGTTCTGAGAGCACCACCACTGCTCAAAGAACAGCCTTGTGGTTCCCACACCCCACACTCACACTGCAGGCTGGAGGAAGCGGCCACACTCCGCACTGATGAGGGAAGTGGATGGAATGGAAGCAGGGGAAACAGGCAGCAGAGTGCACACAGGCATGCGGATTTCTCGTCACTGCAGAGAGTCACAGTGCCTGTTCCCCCTTTGAACCTAAACAGAGAATCAGGGAGCTTATAATCTATTCCTGGGCAAGTGATGGGAAGGGAAACTGGGACCAGCGAGATCTCACTGGGTGGTAGGGTCTCCTCTTTGTGGTGCAGGACGTATGTTTCCTCCCATGGTTGGCGGCCATTGTTCCTTCTTGGTTGTTGGTCTGCACCACCTCTACCTAAGGCAGAGAGGAGGAAGAATTGCAGTTGGTGTCAGTGTGTGTGTGTGTGGGGCTAGCCTTTTCATGGTCATCCAGGAACTTTGTCATGGGGGGGGGGAAGCCTTCTCATCTTCATCCAGGAAACTTTGTGTATGTGGGGAGTGCAGCAGGGCAGGCCTTCTCATTGTTATCCAGGAAACTTTGTGTATGTGTGTGTGGGGGGGGTGCGGCGGGGCAAGCCTTCTCATTGTCATCCAGGAAACTTTGTGTATGTGTGTGTGTGGGGGGGTGCAGCAGGGCAAGCCTTCTCATTGTCATCCAGGAAACTTTGCTCCTCAGCAGTAGATCTGTTTCTGTTTTCATGGTCTCAGCACACACAACCTCTTTCCTTGTTTTTGTTTTTGAGATAGAATCTTACTCTTGACGGTAGGCTAACCTGAAATTTACTATGTAACCCAGACAAGCCTTGAACTCAAGGAAATCCTCCTGCATCAGCCTCCCTCTCCAAAGTGCTGGAATGTGAGCCACAATGGGAGCAGGCTCCATGCTTTCTCCTGAGGACATGAGTCTCTTCTTTCCTGCGCCGTGTGAGTGAGTCTGCTCCGCCACTTCAAGCCTTAAGACACTAGGGAGCTTGATTTTTTGATTGTGCAGCCGAACCTCCTTTGTTCATATTTACCATGCTTTCATGGTACCTTGTCCTCCCCTGTTCCAGTGAGTTTCCCTGGTACTTACTGAATGTCTTCCTTCTGCCACCCAGCTGTCCAGATGCTCCAAAGGTAGTCACCTCCAGTTCATACAGTTTCAGTGCCCACTTGGCTTAGCTTGTTTTCAGTAGTCCAGTTAGGCCTTGGTGGAGTTGGGGATCCTCAGCCCTGATTGGTTTCTGAGTCTCTTCTTCATCTCTGTGTATGTGTGAGTGTGCATGTGTGTGCACGTGTGTGTGCGCGCACACCCACCCGCCCTTGTGTGTGTTCACAGGATTCAGTCAAAGTCACTTATGATTAACCGCATGAGGTAAAGCTGATAATGGTAGTGGTGAGTTTGATGGTGACTGTGTGTTGGTAGTGATAATGGTAAGGAGGTAATAGTGGTTGTAATGATGTTTTGGTTGTAATGATGACCACTGGTGGTAATGGTGATGATGCTGATTGGGTGATGAGATGATGATGTTGATGGAGTAGAGGCTGTGGTGCTGATGGTGATGATGGAGTTGAGGTGATGATGACAAGGAGGGTAATGATGATAGAATGATGAAGATGGAGTAGAAGCTGTGGTGGTGGTGGTGGTGCTGCTGCTGAAGGTGGTGATGATGATGGCTGCAAGGATGTTGGTGATGGTGGTGCTGAAGTGACAGTAATGATGAAGAAGATGGAATGACAAAGATGATGATGGTGGAGTAAAGGCGGTAGAGTGATGATGCAGAGATGCTGCCGTGGTGGCATTGATGGTGATAATGGTGACTGAATGGAGCTGGTGGCGGTGAGATGACAGTCTATGACAGTGATGCAGATGATGTGCTGGGTGGAGCTACAACCTCAGAAACAACACCCACGCTGCTTCCGAGATCCCGCGTCAGCCTGACTCTAAGCTGAGACCTTACCGTCTTACTCAAGTAGAAATCAGTGAGATAAAGAGATTAGGGGCATGGTCTTAATTTAGAGACAGTTGACCCTAAAGGAGTCATTTAAGCTTCCTTGAGACCTGAGTATTTGCGTCATCTGGATTGGACTGAGGAGAACTGAGGGGAATGACCGTGGAATGAACTCTGGATCCTCTGTCCAGAGTTACAGCTTCTAAGCACATGATAAATGTGGGCCCTTCATACCTGGAGGACAGTGCCTAGTCTCTAGAGAGGCAAGAATCTGGATGTGAGATTGCTGGCTGGGGACTGTGGTTGCAAGGAGGCAGGCAGGCTTCTTATACCTGAGAAGTCTTCATCTGGTAAGACAAGGCCAGTCCCTTGTCCTTAGAAAGTCTAGGCTATGATGAGGATTGGTGTAGATGAACATGGCATATTGTTAAGGATCTAGACACAAAAATTATGAACATGGCATCTTATGGGATATGTGTATGAGTATGTGTATGTCTAAGTCCACGTTGCTAGGGCTTCTGCAGGGTTCTGCTTCCTGGTTGTGTACATTTTAGCATATTACTGTGCCTTGGATTCTTTATTTATGAACTGGAAATAATAAAAAATAATACTAGCATCTACTTCTTAGGATTCCACAAAGAAATGAATTACTATACGGAAAGAACTTGGATCAATGTCGGGCACTGTGGGGCCTTGTGAACTAGCTGGGACAGAGTTGTAGATATGATAGTTTCCCAAGTGTGAAGAGGGAAACATTCTATCATCGTGACCACCCCTTAAAGTATGCGTTACTGTGGGGGAGTTTATGATATTTTCCATGGGATTCCAAGCCTTCTGGGCAGGAGTGCATACATGCTGTAACAACTGTGTAGCCATCAGCATGAGGGGAAATCAAGATGAGGACGCTGTCGAGGGACTCCTCTCCACTGAGGCTTTTCCACGGTGTGTTCGGTGGAGGGGGGGCGATAGGAGCAGAGGTGTGGGGAGAGGATGGCAGATGGGTTCACACTGCCTCCAGTGTGGGAGGAAGCCCTCCCCCACATTCCTGGCTCTACCTGCATGTCTGCACAAGTCTGTATAGTGTGGTAGAGGAACTGCGGACATGCTGTGTCTACAGGGCATAGCGTGCTGAAGGCTTGGGCATTAATAACGAATCTGGACATATATGGGGTATTTGGAAATTTTGCTCCAGCATGAGGTTCAACAATGGTCTCCAACCCCTGAGAGGACAAATGTGGACTGTGGGGGAAGGAGATTATGTGGCGTTGAGTAGAGACAAGATGGGGAGCCTCTGTGGAGATGTGAGACCTTTGACTTGAATTCCCTGTGTAGAGGTAGACCAGAAAGACCCGTATCTCCAGTACCCTCTCTGGAGCTGACACCCTCCCCAGTGCCCTCCCCAGGGGGATGACCCTGTTGATGGGCGAAAAGAACTCCTGAGCTCTAGAGGTGAAGGAACTGGGAAAGTTTCGAGAACAAGGAAATGCCTTCAGCCTTGCACCGCCCAGAAGGCTGAAGAGCACTTGTAGGAGGAGACTGTGCTGGGTAATTTTTGCCAGTTTGACACAAATAGGAGTCATCTGGTTAGAGGGAGCTCATCTGAGGAACTGCCTCCATCAGACTGGCCTTTAGGCATGTGTGTGGGACATTGTCTTGATTAATGATTGACGTGGGAGGGCCCAGCCCACTGTGGGCAGAGCCACCTCTGGGCAAGTAGCCCTGCCCTGTATAAGAAAACAAACTGAGTAAGCCAGGAAAGGAAGCCAATTACAGCACTCCCCCGTGGCCTCTGTTTAGTCCCCTCTTCCGGTTCCTGCTTTGAGTCACTGCCTTCACTTCTCTTAGTGATGAGCTGTCCCAGAAGTGTAAGTTAAAATAAACCCTCTCCTCCCCACATGGCTTTTGGTCATGGTATCATAGCTGAAGAAAGCACACTAGAACAGGACGCACATGGTCTGGAGTTTTTGGAACTGTGGGAGTAGGGAAGGGGCAAGAAGAAATCAGGGTATCGGTGTCCTGGGGGGACTTGGGATAGTGAGGAGTGTGCGTGTTCTGGAGAGAACAGGAGGAACCTGGGGACACGGAGATCTGAATGGGGTATCAGCAGGAGTCTGAGAGGAGATGTGGCGTCTCCACTGTCTGTACAGTCTACAGTCAGGCCATGTGACCGAAGCCCAGCCCAGGTTCCCTCTCCTGTGGAAGTCTAGGCCCTGAGTCCATTTTGAGCTTTCGAGTCTCTCTGACAAGCCCATCCATAAATCTCAGTCACTGAGCATGCAGATCAGAAGAGCCAGTTCCCTGGAATAACACCCAGATGGGGAGAGAGCTGCGGCTCGCATTGCAGGGAGGCTGGGACATTTGTGGGGGCCCAGCTCTTGGGGAGGTGAGTTATCCCAGGCCAGGCCACCCTGCTGCTCTGTCACTCGGCAGTCAGGCCAGTATTTACTGTATATTGGTTTTTTAAATTGCAGTACTACATCGATCCCCCTTTTCGTTCAGTCCTCACTCCCTGTGCCCCCCTCTCTCAGCCTTCCCCTGCATTGCCGTTCTTTCTCTGTCTTGCCTCTCTCAATTCGGCTTTTAATGCAGGGCGTTCTCTCCATTATATCCTGTTACCTGTGGTCCGTGTTTATATTGCCGTGTTTATTAGCACAGACATTACATCCTCTCCTATAGCTGTGTAAAGCCCCTTTGCGTGAGGTTTGACTAATCTCTGCACCCCACGACAGGGAGGAAGTATGGCATCGTCTCCATTTAAATGTGAAGAAATAGGCACTCAGAGAGGCTAATGGAGTGACCAGGTCATGCTTGGATTATACTATATCATAATAGTGGCTTCTGGTCATCAGAGCTCTCTGTGTGAGCCCAGAACTGCAATACAAGCTATCTCTGCCCCGCCCCAACTCTCTGGCTCTCTTTTCTCCTCGTGTGTGTGTGTGTGTGTGTGTGTGTGTGTGTGTGTGTGTAGGGCAAAGGAAGCCCTCAAGTGTCATTCACTTCTCAGCTGCCAGCTACTTAGTTTTTGGACTAGTGCCCCTTGCTTTCCTGGAGCTCACCAAGCTGGCGGGACTATCTGGCCAGCCAGCTCCTAGAGTCCACCTGCCTCTGCCTCCCTAGTACTGAGGATGCAAGAGCACCACCATGCTTGTTTTGTTTTATTGTAGGGGTCAAACTTGGGTCCTCATGCTTGCAGGGCAAGCGAGTGGGTCTTCTCCCCGACCCTAACGCTCCACTCTCATTGATTCTAGGGGTGAGGCCTGCCAGCTTGTTTCACTGGTGAGGGTGGGGCAGCTAGAGGAGTTAGTAGTTTAAGGTCACACAGTGAGTAAGATGACCCCAAGAATCTGTTCCTGTACCCACACTCTCAACCACTGTTCTCCCAGGTTGTGATTCTAAGATGGACTAGGGACATCAGGACCTTGGCCACTTGGATTCCAGGACCAGAAGAATGGGATTGTGTGGAGCTTAGATGCCAAGCTCAGCAGTTCCATCTAAGCGCTCTGGTCTTGGGCATCTCTCCCTGAGCCTGTTTCCCTTTGTCCTAAATCCCGGGAACTGCCCTGACTGCTGTATGAGTGAAGAGTTACAGCAGCCTGCAGGTCCCAGAACACATGTGGGTACTATCGTTTGCCACATTCCTTCCTTTGCAAGAGACATGACCGGCGTGCAGATGTGGAAACTGAGGCTCAAGGTTGTACTCTGCATTGTGGCAACTGTCACAGTCTGTTGGACTTGGGAATTCCTGGCAGCAAGACTTGCAGTTTTAAAATTAGGAGAGACGGGGGTCACCAGGTGATCACGGCATAGCAAGCATGCAACGGAGCCGGGACCTGAGCCCTATGTCAGTTACTGTTCTCACAGCTGGGACCCGACAAATATCTGTCAGGAAGCAACATGAGGGAAGAAGGGGTGGTGTCGGCTCACGGTTTGAGGGGTGCCATTCACTGTGGTGAGCAGGAAGGTGAGGCTGCTGGTCCCATTGCTCCACAGCAGGAAGCAGAGAGAAGCTAGTGCTTGGCCTACTTCTTTTCCTTCCCTCCAGCACCCCGACCCGTTTGTTGCAGGTGGGCTTTATTATTTATTTGTTGTGGGTTTTCTCACCGCAGTTAACCCCATCTAGAAACCCCCTCACAGACATCCCCATGCTGTCTCCTTGGTGTCTCCAGATCTTTCCAGATGAACTGTGGGGACATTGCCTCTCCTAGTGCTTGTGTGTGTGGAGCCCTGGTCAGCTTTAGAGACGCCACTGTGCCTTGATCCCACAGCAGCTGTGGATTAGGCACTCTTACCCAAATGGTAAGAATGAAGGAGCTGAGACACAAGGAGGTGAGGGCCCAGGCTGGTGTCACTCAGCAGCTGCTACCATGGACTTGGAGCCCGAGTCCTGACCACAGTGACACATTCTCCAGATCCCTCTGCACGGTTCCCTCCTTCAGGGTGTGTCTGCCCACAGTCTTCATCCCAGTGTTGGGTAGTCAGGATCCACGGGGACTTTTATCCACATCAGAGGGAAAAAAAGAAAATCAAAGCTCAGAAAGGTCCAGTGCTTCTGCTAACGTCACACGGTTTGCAAGTAAGTGAGAAGCAGGGCATCCAGTGTCATCTGGGTTCTCATCTGGGCTTCTGCTCCCGTTGCCTGATATGATAACCAGGCCAGGCCCATTACCTCCTGTCTGTGCAGGTGGAAGGCCTCAGTCTTCCCAGGCCAGACACACAGAGGGCAGGCCAGATGGGCAAGGCGGGGACCTTGGCTCCTGCATTTCATCTGATGGAGCTGTCACTGTCTGATTCTTCCCCAGCAGGGAGAGAAGGCATGCCAGCCCTCCTGCTGGCTACACATCTGCTGATGAGAGAAACCCAGTGGGCTCCAAAGCAGCTTCTCCATGGACATGGCTTCCTCCTACCCCAGCTGGGGCTGCAAGCAGGGCTGGCTGCATTTTCCTGATTCGACAGCAAAGACTGTTAATTCCAGGCTTGCTTCTAGGACAATGACAAGAGTCTATAAATTCTGAATGATGTTCAGAAGAGTGGCCTGGGCCCTAGGACCCATAAAACCCACATAGCCTCCTAGTCAAGGTGATTAATGGACCCATCTTCTGCCATTCCTTGCAAGAGAATTTTTTTCTCTCTAGCTTCTAAACATTCTCATAATCCTTAGCAGGACATGGTGGTCTTGGGGTCATTCATAGGAATGGACCATACCCCACTGAACAGGTGGGGAAACTAAGGCACAGAGTGGGTCTGTGATTTGGACAGTAGCCCTGGTTCCTTGATGTTCCAGGAAGCTCTCACCGATGTAACTGTTGGGTAGGTACTTGTGATGGACCCTGTTCTGAGCACACTACACTTGGGGCTCATTTGGTCCTCTGTTCCTCCATGAGACAACTCTTTTGTTGCTACCCTGGTTGTTAGAGTACATAGTGAGGAAACTGGCAAGAAGGGGTCTAGGGAACCCCTCAAGATCACACAGCTAAGCCAGGCTTTGACCCTGTGATGTCAGCAAACCATGTGGGCAACAGGACTAATCAGGACATTTGAAACACAAGCGCTATACAGAAGGCTCGGGGAATTGGTGTAAGAGTGGCCAGAAAGAGTGGATGACTGGAGAATCTGGGGACAGCTAGGTGATGCTATCTTCTGGATGCCACAGGATTGCTATAACCCATGAAATCACAATAGCATGGTTTCTCTCACAAGACTTGAATAAGACCACACTAGCCAACATGCCAACATGGGGGAAATTTTCAGAAGACCACCCCAAAAGAAGAACTGTAGGCAGTTAGTGGCCATTAGAGGAGGAAAAGCCAGATTTCTCTAGGGATAAAGCCCCCTGAAAGGCTTCCCATTCCAAGCATTTTTCCAGCCCTAGACACATGTCTATATGGTAACATTAGGTATACGTATGTATGTGTGTGTGTATATATATATATACATGTATATGTGTGTGTGTGTACAAAAATAATAATAGAAAAAGATCATAAATTCAAGATGGGGTGGGAGACACAGGAGGAGTTGGAGGGGTGGAAGTGTTGTAAAGATAATACTAATGTATGAAATGTTCAAAATTTTAAATTTAAACAAAAAAGTGTGGACTCTATGCCCCATGGCAGGGAAAGGAAGCTGCTACCCTAGGGGTGGAGCTGTAACTGCCTCTTTCCTGTCTGGCTCTCTGTGGCCTGCAGCTTCAGCACTTCCAAGGACAGGCAGGCATCCAGGAGCAAGCAGAGCAGGTAGAGTCTTCATGTAGTGCCACATAAAGAGGATCAGGACAGGAGTCTAGCACCAGAAGCCTCAACTCTCCTCAGACTCCAACTGGCAGGCAACTGGTGTCCTCCTTAGAACCTCCTACTTGGCTTCTGCCTTCCTCTGATGTGGCTTGGGGGAGGAGGTGCAGCGGGCAGCACATGGCTTCCAGGCCACTTGGTCTACTACATATACCAAGTCTCCAGTACTGGCCCCTGACCCTAAGCACCCTGTTAGAGGCAGGATGAATACAATGACCAGAGTGCCCACTGGGCAGCAGGGCTGCTGGAACCATCCACTGAAGAGCCAGAATCCTGGGAATCTGCTGTTTCTGGCGGACTGCACCCGAGCGCCTCCTATCCCTTTTAAGTGGGGTTTGGTCTGGCAGTTTATCTGCAGCTCAGCAGGACTTTCCCATCAGAGGGGAGTAGAGTGGAGGTTCAGCCATCAGAGAGAAGCAAAGTGGCTCTGCTGAGGGTGGGAGGGTCATTGCAAGGTGTGTGAGGAAGAGGTCCTTCATCTCAGCACCCCTCACTCGCATGTGGGTGGAAGGTGTTCTCTGAGTTCCTGGCATTGCTCCTTGTTGGGGACAGAGGCCACGTCTACTGGATCTCGCCCTCAAGGTGTGCTAGGGTTGATGGGAATCACCCTCAATGTGCTCTAGGGCTGATGGGAAGGCAGAGAGATGGACAGGTAATCGCCTACCATACACAATGATGGAGTTAGAGACATGCACTGAGAAACCCGGAAGGCTTCCCTTCCAGGAGGAAGTGATTTATTCCTAGCCTCACAGATCACTGTAGGAACCTCTCGTATGCCCTACCTCCCCGTTCCTGTCCCTCTAACTCCTGTACACAAACACTGCATGCCTTATCACAGGCACCAAGCTGCCCTTGGACAGAACAAACACTCTGTCACCCAGATGACTGCCCCCCTGCTTCCTTACCTGCTCTGTGCCCTCTCTCTCCCTCCTCCATCCAGGGCTTGCTGCCTCCTAGAATACATCTTGCAAGATGCCCTTTGCTATCTTTGGGCCTTGTGCTCCCTGGGCCCTTTGCCTGGAGTTCCATTTCTCTGCCTTCGGCTTGGCCCTCTTCTTTTTCCCCATCCTTCAGGTGTCAGCTTAGATGCTGATGTCCATCTAAGGTGGCTTGCTCGTACTCTCAGGGCAGCTCCCCATAGCACTTTGCATAGTCTCCATATTAGCGCCCCTGTTCATTGTACCTCTGCAACCTGGGAGCCATGCAAGGGGAAGGACCAGGGAAGCCCAGAGTGTCCAGGCACAAACTCGGCGACTCAGTCTAAGTAAATGCAAACCCAGACTCTATGGGCTCTCTCTGTTTCTCATTTCTTCATGGGCACTGTAGGGAGGATCCTAGTCCTCCCGTAGAGCTGTGGTTTGGGTTAAATGAGTTAATATATGGAAAGCACTTAAAACAGTGTCTGGTATATGGCAGGTTCTCAACAAACATTAGCTATCGTTATTATTTTTATATCCAGTGCTTAGAATAGTGCCTGACTCAATAAATATTTGATGATTGGTTGAGACACCTGGGGCTGAATCTTGAAAGGAGCGGAATAAGGTTAGTAAGAGGGAGAGCAGTGGCTGGAACCACCCACGGGCTTGAGAAATCCCTGGGCCCTACATTCTGCCCCCAGAGGGTAAGCTTCATCAGGCTGGGTGTTTTAGCTGTTGAAGCTTTAGAATCTCTTTGGAATTCCTATGCTAGCATTGGGAACTACAGACACAGGAAAACCAGTAGGGGCCCATGTCCCAAGGACATAGTGCACCAGAAAGCTTTTCTAGAAGAAAGCAGAGCTGGGGGCAGGGAGAGTGGAAAGTAAGGTCCAGGTGAATGGCCACAGCGACAGGCTAAATGACAGCCTGTCAGACAGTCAGGGTCTGACAATAGGACTCACGGCATCCTCCACACATAGCAGGACAGTTCCCCGCTGGCAATGCAACCCTGCCCGTCCCAACCTAACATCCTTCTCTGCTCCCCACTGCCATCTCTACTGAGCTCTTTGTATGACTTGTAGGGCTTTCCTGGTGCAGACACTAGGGGTCAGGGTGCAAAGATGGTCCACGCTGTGACAGCAATTCCAGACTAGACTGGTGCGTGTGGGGGCAGGGGGAGTGGTGGTGTAGATGAACCCAGACCACCACTGTTCTTAGACACAATCAAACTTAAACTCAGAGTATGTCACTCTGGGCTGGTGGAACTGGAAGGCCATACTTAGTCTTTGAGCTCCAAGCCAAACCAAACTCCCAAGTGAACGTAGGTGAATTCTGGGTCCTCGATCTCCTAATTCTGAGTGACCAACAGAAACCCTTCCAGGCTCACTTTCTTTCCTAAATTTACCATGCTCTCCTAACCCTGAGGTCTAAGAACCTTTTGTAAGTCTGCTTTTCCCTGCCTCCAAACTGGTAATGTTTGTAGCTTACATGACATCTGGAGACATCTGTTTCAGTATCAGTTTGTATATTTTCCTAATCTCTGTCAGCTAGTCCTGGATGTTGCTCACACTTGCTGAACCACAATTCCTGGCTACCAATTGTATGTATCAGAGCTGCCTCTGACTGGCAGAGTGACTCTCAACAAAGTGACCCCTGTCTTCCCTGCTGAAGTATGCTGCTTGCCAGTCCTTGGAGGCGGCCTGCTGTGGTTTCAACATGAAACACTTCCCATAGGCCCATGTGGTTCAACCCTCAACCCTCCACAGGTGGCGCTGCTTTGGGAAGCTGTGGACCCTTTCTGAGGAGGGGTCTGACAGCTTTGAGGTTCACAGTCCCACCCCCATCTTTGTTCTGAATCTTCTTCCTGATCTGCCCAGATGTGAGCAGACAGGGGAACACACTTTCCTGCTGCCAGCCTCTAGGCATCCTTCCTGGGCACTTTCCCTACTGCATCCCCTCAATCCCCGAATCAAATTGCTTCCCTCTTAGTAGTTTCTTACCAAACATCAGATCACAGTGACTACGTAACTAAAACATCCCATGGAGGGGATGTTCAGCCTGACCCGGCTGCTTGCTTGCTGGGTGACTTTGGGCATCATTTGACCTCCCGTGCCTCAGTCCCTGCCATGGTTAGCTTTGTCAGCTTGAGACAGACTAGAATCACGCTGGCAGATAATCTCAGTGGAAGACTGTTTACATTGGGCTGATGTGTGCGGAATGCCTTAATTAAGCTAAGGAAAGGGGGAAGACTCAGCCCACTGTGAGTGTCGCCATTCCCCAGGCAGGGGTCCTGACTGGGATCACAGTGGAGAAATAGAGCCACGCACGAACAAACAAACCAGGAGAGCAAATGCGCTGGCCTCTGCTCTCGAGAGTCAGTGTCTAGCTGGTAAGGCATGTTGTGCCAGGCTGTAACCTGGAACTGCACGCTGAACTAGGACTCTTTCTCCTCTAAGATTCTTTTTGTCAGTTTTTTTTTAAATCACCGCAGCAGAAATGGAAATAGGACAGTTTTTATCTGTGGGAGTGGAGATAGAAGCTCAGATCATTTGGCCCTCATACTCGCAGGGTATGGAAGCTGCTATGGATAAACCTACTGGCACAGAAAGGCTGCAGGACCTGTGGACACAGGCCAACGCCCATTTCCAGGCAGATGCCCAGAGAGGAGACTCATACCGCAGAATCACAATCCTTGTGTCCTAACTGGACTGTGCGGGAGGGTGTGCTGGCTGCTTTCCTAAGAAGCCAAGGCCACCCAGGCCAAGGCCAAGACCATGGCCAGGGCTGAGATTTGACTGACAGTGCTCTCTGGCCACATTTCTCTGGGGTGGGAGTCTGCAGCCTGGAGGTTTTGTCTGTATTCTTTGTTTTATGCATGAGGTATTGTGCGGTCCAGGCTGACATCACCTCTGTATGCAGCCAAGGATGACTTTGAAGTTTTGATCCTCCTGCCTCCATTTCACAAGTGCTAGACTTACAGTAGAATGTCACCACACCAAGTTTATGTAGGGCTGGGGATTGGAAGTGAGGCCTGATGCATGCTAGGCAAGTACTCGGCCAATTGAACTACAGTCCCTGTAGTTAATGGAAAAAACAAAAAAAAAAATAAAACAGAAACATATTCATGAGCCAGGTGAAAATGGAGGGAAAGGCTGGCAATGGAGAAAGAGAACGGTGTTCCTAGGTGAGGGACAAGGCAAGTCTCCAGCACCTCTCATGGCATCCACTCAGATACTGCTGTTCTTCAGCAGGCCTTCTCCTCGTCATTGTGGATTTTCATTCATGAGGTCAAGTCCTGGGAATGCCTGCTGAAGCTGCCTTCATCCTGCTGCCTCTGAAGCCCCTCCACATGAGTTGGTCATATCTGCAGGTTCATGCTCCATACCTGCTCAGGTGGGACTGCAAAGGACCACATAAGAAGTCTGCATAGAATGCATGTCCTCATATTGTGTGGACTGAGCAGAGGGTGTAAATCCGCCTCTCCCAGGGTGTTCCTTCTCTCCATGTCTTGCCCATGTACTCCTCATCTCTTCTGGAGCTGGAATTCAGAACAGGAATGAAAGGAAGAAAAGATCCAAGGTTTGCAAAGGGTTTTTAAACAAGGAAGTAGTTTTCTTTCTGCCCCCTCTTTTAGCTGGAAAAGCATCAGAAGGCCCTACCTTCTCGTTGCATCCTACTAGTGGGTAACAGATAGAGACCGCCATGTTGGTTTTCCTCTCAACCTTTGGGGTTGATGGAAAAACAAAGGGAAGAATATCTCTTCCTTTCCTCATAGAGCTAAAGGATTAGAGCATGATCACAATTCCCCCGTCTTCCTTCTTTCCCAGGAATCTCAGAGGCAGACCATACATCCTGGCTGGTCAAGGAGCTTGTCTTACCCTCTCTGACCCCCATCTCATATCTTACCTTCAGTACATGTGAAACAGGGGCTCCCAAGTCATAGAGTCTGGGATGTTAAATGGGTCTGATGTTCGAGCCCTCCTTCAAATGCACATTTTTTTCTCTTTGTGCAGTGACGTGATAAACGCCAAGGTGTATTGTTGAGGGAGGTATTGCTGAGGGCCCCAGCGGTTGGCCTTGACTTCCCACCTTCCACTAGATCACTGCCACAAGCTATTATGCAGTCTATTATTTTAGGTTACATTTTTCATATTTCTCTTCGTGTGTGCACATATGTACATGCATGTTTGAGAGCACAAATGCCAGGGCATGGGTATGGCTATCAGAGGATAGCTTGAGGGTGTTGCTCTTTGTTTCCACCATATGAGTTCTGGAATGGAACTCCAATCAACATACCTTGGAGCAGCGACCTTTGCTCCACTAACCATCTTGCTGGCTCTTGTGAGAAGAGTGTGGTATTCCCTCCAACTACAGGTCAAGTTTTTGTCTTAGAGCTAAAGGAAACTGCGAAACTTCAGATCAGTATCTTGGGGCTTTTCTTTGGATATACAGACACCAGATTATGTTTCTGTCTCCAACAGAGCCTTGACCCAGGTCTACCCAGTGCCATCAGAAAGTCATACATGTGGAGGGAATGCTCCAGACACTGAGATGGCATGACACTGCGTGGCACTGATGGTGGAGAGCGCTGTCAAGGTCACCTCCTGGTTATTTTAGAGTCAAGAGGCCTGTGGTAGTCATGCTGTGGTGTAGGCTCCTGCAGGTCACAGAGATGGCCATTGAGATCATGGTATATAGTGCCGTTCTGGTAATACCAGTGGCAGAGGTGACTGCCATGTATTGGTGTATGGTGGTGAAGATTACTGTTCTGATCATAACAGGGTAGGGTTGTGTTGCACTGATGGAGCAGATGACTGTTATGGTCATGGTGTAGCCTAGGGTACCAGCTGTGCAGATGAAGGGGATGACTGTTATGGTCATGGTGTAGCCTAGGGTACCAGCTGTGCTGATGAAGGGGATGACTGTAGGGGTCATGGTGTAGCCTAGGGTACCAACTGTGCTGATGGAGGGGATGGCTGTAGTGGTTATGGTATATGGCAAGGCTCCAATTACACTGATAGGGAAAATAGGCTGGGTTTCTGCTTGCAGGGCACAGATGGCTGTTGTTATCATGGTATAGGATGGAATTCTGATTGCATGAGGGTGAAGACAGCTGTCCTGGTACGGTGGTATTCTGATCATATTGATGATAAGATGGCTGTTGTGGTTATAGTTAGGTTAGGGCTCTGGTTGCAGTGATTCAGGAAATGACAGTGGGGACCGCAGCTTCTAAGTGTATGGATGGTAGGGCCAGCTGTATTGTCACGGGTCAGGGTGGGGTTCTGTTGGCACTAATGGTGGAGGTTGCTATGTGGTCACTGTGCACGGTGTGTGTCTTTGGAGTAACCAGGTAATGGCATGAGCTGGCAGGTGGTGTCCATGGTAACCACAGGGATGGTGAGGGTAGGGAAGGCTTTGAGGATAAGGCTGGAGATTATGTGGGGATTGCTGCTCCCTGGTTTCTATTCTTGTTTCTTGATGTTCTGGGAGACGACGCAGCCTGTGACATGGTTCCAGGCTCGTGGCAGATGCCTTGTGCCCAGAGGGGGAGGCTGCCATGTGGGATTCTGCTGCTTCCACCACAGCCTTTGACTCGGCTCAGAACCAACTTAGACACAATGGGGGATTTACAAGCAGCAGGTGGAATCGGACCCCCTAAACAACTGATCCCCCAAAGGCTTGGCATCATTATAAATGACTGTGGATTGACAGGACACCTTGGCAGCTCTGGCTTTCTGAGCTTCCTCTCTGTGAGGAGAAGCAAGGACCCTAGTGGGAAAACCTCCAAGATCTCCTTGTCTCGGGGTCTGCCCCTACTTCTGTTCTTGTGAATCTGGGAGAAAGAAAGACACAGAAAGAGACAGAGCACCAAACAAAGGGATAAGCCTGGCATACCTCAGTGGGTATTCTGCAGGCATGCAGGGAGGAAGTTGTTATCTAGGTGAGCCCACCTGCCAGCTAAAGGCAACTCCCAGAGGACATGGGTGGGGGCCAGAAGACAGACAGTGGGAAGGTAGCACTTCAGCAAAACCTGCAAGTAGATCTTAATGAGATGTCCCTATGGCTTCCTCACACACACACACACACACACACACACACACACAGGATGGGCAATCTCAAATGCACCTGCAGCTTCTGGGAGGATACAACCAGAGGCAAATCCACACCAGGCCTCTTGGGATTAATGGAGTGTGTATGTCTGTGTATGTGTGTGTACATACCTTGGCATGCACAATGGAGACTTTCGAGTTGGTCTCTAGGGAAGCCTCTATCTTCAAGCAGTGACAGAAATAGACCTGAGTGGTTTTCGAGGCTTCCCTAGCTGGTTACTATGAGCATGATGGCACAACCACAGGTCTTGTGCCTGCTGCTTCTCCAGTGACCGTGGGTTCTCCAGGTCTCAAGAGCAGCACAGGAAACTCCTATAAGTCTCTGACCCTGGCTGGGACCACAGGATGCTGGTAAAGAGGTCCTCTCCACCCTAGGTGGACCGTGTTTCCACCTGTGGATTTGAATTGGTAATACACTTTTCTCTCCCTTCTTGTCTCCCACTCTGCTCTTGCCCACCCCTGTCCTGTTCACCTGGCCAGTCCTGCAGTCTACTGTCTGAGACGCCCAGAGCATCAGCTATAGATGCACACAAACAATATTGACTGTGTGAAGTCATGGTCAATAAGAGGGTAGATTTGGGTGTGGTTTAGGTCTCCAATATCAGTTAGGGGTCTTCATGTTTGGCTGGGAACCCACTGAAAATCCCTGGAATTTACTCAGTTGGTAAAGGGTTTCCCTTGCAAACATGAGGACATGAATTTGATCCCCAAGATCCCACAGAGGGAAAAAGTCAGTTATGGTAGTGCAGGTTTGTAATCTCCGAGTGGGGAGGTGGAGGCAGGAGGATCCCTGAGGCTTACCAGCCAGCAATCCTAGCCTAACTGAAAAGAGTTAGGCCAGTTAGATGCTCTCTCTCAGAAGAGGGTGGAGATGGTGGCAGGATGGTACCTAAGGAAGGACACTCAAGTCTCTGGCTTCCACATATCCACACATGTATATGTACAGGCATCTACATACGCATATGTACACACATTCAAGAACACATATACACAGATATACACATGAAACCTCAAACCATACATATAATACATACAAATTCCTAAGAATGGTTAATGGAAACAAGAGTCTGTGAGCAGGGTCCTTGCTGAGCATAGTTTCTTTGTTCTGGGCTCTACTGCCTGTCCTGTCCTTTCAGCATGCTGGTCACAACCCACTGAATCAATCTCATAACCATTAAAATGGATCATAGGCCATGGTGTGATAAGCTTTGCGTGAAGATATGAGACAGATCTGGGGACTGAGTGTGGGATACCCTGTCTCTTCCAACTTGGGTCAGGAGATTTTTCCTTCCCTGGGTGCATCTTCAGTTAGGTTTATGCAGTGTTGCTGATGCAGAGCCTCTGCCCGTGGAAGAAGAACATGGACCGTTCCTGCCCCCAGTTTCCTTGATGCTGCTGCCCCCTATTTCTATATGGCTCGGGGCTTCTTACTTCACCCCTGACCCCTCTCCCAGGGATGATGACTCTAGCCTTGAAGGCTCTGGGCTCAGTCCCAGGAAGAGCCCATAGGACTTAAAGCACTGGATCTCTTAAAGGAAGAGCAGCAACAGTGGCTTAGGAGACTAAGCTGGAGCAGCACCTCCGAGGGTTCAGATGCTGGGGCTTGTGGGTGCAGAGGATGCTCAGACTGCTGTTTCTTCAACTCCGAGACTTATTTAGCACCTTCAGTGTGTCCTCTGTTGTGAGGAATGCTAAAATCACAGAATTTGGCCACAGGCTAATGTTTACTGAGTTTCCCCTGAGGAGATTTTTCCAGGGCAATGCAGGGGGAGGGGATGAGGTTCCTGTTCTCTAGGAGCTGGTAGTCTGGGGGAGAGTAATATTGTGGACATACGGTAAAGCTCTGCTTCATGGCCTTTGGAGGATCCCGAGGAGGGCTCACAAGATAGAGAGGATGAAGGTGGCCCTTCCACACAGCTGCTTGCACATGCAGCATTGGGAAGGACAATACCAGAGGATTGATTTGTGTTAACTCTAGGGAAGTCTTGCAGAATAGGAGCTGGGAATCGGCAGTGTCAGAAGAGCAGGTTAAACACTGCTCGATCTGAGGAATGGTGTGGACAAAGTGGATTCAAACAACCAAGGGAGGGAAGAGGTGGGCAAATGTGAAAGGACAGGTTTGGTTTCACACACACACACACACACACACACACACACACACACACACACACACAGAGGGGAGGAAGAGGGAGAGACGACAGACAGACAGAAAGACACAAGGGGGAAAGAGACATACAGAGAGACAGAGAAAACAGACACACACACACAGAGGGGAGGAAGAGGGAGAGAGAGACACACAGACAGACACACAGAGAGACAGAGACAGACAGAAAGACATGGGGAAAAGAGACAAACATACAGGGAGACAGAGAAACAGACAGACACACACACATATACACACATACACAGAGGGGAGGAAAAGGGGGAGATATACAGACAGGCACATACACACACACACACACACACACACATACACACATGCAAGCACGCATGCACACAGCCCTAATACCCTTTCTGGGACCTTTGCTCCTTCATTGATCTCCAAGGCTGTACAACACCTCAGGATGGAAAGCCAGTTAGGTATTATCAGGGGATTATCTGGGTATTAGCCCCAGGGCCCAGGTAGGCACCTCTCCAACATTAAGCTGTAACCCAACTTCTCCACCTACTATTGTGGCCTTAAAAGTCTCTGCCTGGTCAGGTCTGAAACAGCCCAGTGGCTGGGGACTCCAAGTGGCAGGGCGTCACACCCCCCACCCAGGACCCGCCTAGGCAGGATTTACAGTCGCAGGAGTGATAAACTAAACTCCGAATAATGTCTCAAGCAGTGGCATCTGGCTATGAGCTGAGAGCTGCGGTCCTGTAATGGCTTCACTTAGGAACCCTGATTTACCGAGTCTTCAGGAAGCCTCCAGCCTGGCTCTTTGCTGGAGAGCACTTATAGGCTGACCCCTCCCCACCAAGGCAACTGCTCCTTCTGCACTAGAAAAATGCAGAAAACACCATAGCACCTTTGCACTCCCACCCCAGTCCGAGTTTCACCCTCCTTTCCAGGACCCTCCCCCCAGACCTGATCTGTTGAACAGGCATCATTCCTCTGTGCCTCAGTTCCATGTCACCCACCAATGGCTTCCAGGGACATTAAAGGACAGAATTTTACAACCGTTTAATGATCCTAACATCAAGCCAACCCTTTCTTCCTCTACCAGGCTCCCAATTCCACAAGTCCCAGGCCTCTCTGGGCCCTCCTCCATCTTCCTCTGACCACACACCCTCCCCTACCCTCAGTTTGCTGACTGGACATCCTAGAGAATGGGGTGACCCCAGCTGCTCCTCCCCTCTCAACTGAGATCTCGGCCAGCAGGTAGGAAGCAGTGGCAGTGTGTCAGGTCCTTTCTCAAACCTGAAGCTTTTTGCACAGTGACGAAGGCCCCCACAATCCAGGAAGGAAGCCCATGTGGCTCCTTTGCCAAGCACAGAGTTGCATGCAGTCCTAAGGCCTGGTGTCCTGTCTACTCTGGGAGCACTCAGGTTATGGCTGCAATTGCTTAGTTCCCTAGGGAGAGCAACCCGGGCTGGAGGACACTGCCGGGAAGTTCCCCTGGTGTCAGTTCCCTTGGTGCTGGAATGAAAGCAAGGGAGAAAGGGTTTATTTGGCACATAATTCTAGATTACAGTCCGTCACCAGGGTCATCAAGGTGGTAGGAACGCAAACAACTGGGCTGCATCATATCCACGTCAAGAGCAGGAAACAGTGATTGAATGTCATCTTGCTTTATCCACCACTGTACAGCTCAGACTCTCTCTCAGGGAGTGCTGCTGCCCATGACGGACAGGTCTTTCCACCTAATACCGTGAAGACGACCCCTTCGAGACATGTGCACACCTTCTAGATAATCCCTCCTGAGCTCTCTTCCCTAGTGAGTCCAGGTTGCATCATGCTGACAACTGGAACCCCACCACAACTGGTACCCCAGAAACCTCAGGTGTGGCATCAAACCGCTCCCAAGGAAGAGGCCCCTTTCCACTTCTCCATGAGCAGTCATGGAGTATCCAGAGACGCTCCATTGCAGGTCTTCATCAGTCATGGCTGGATGCTTCCTTGTTTAGGTAGCTGAACAAGTAAATTCTTGTCCCAAATTCAGAAATGACATAAAAACAAAACTCTCAGGGATTCTGCTGGAAATGTCCTCCATGCAATGAGGCAGCCTGGCCACCAATGAATCATCAGCATTGTCGACTCAGGCCTAACAGCACCAAGCCTTGCCCTTCATTCCTTAGAAAATGTTAATGTCCTTACCTCGAAAGTTTTTAGGAATCAGTTGATACTGACAACCCCACGTAGTGCCGGGGTGTAGCTCAGAGGCACAGCACTTGCCTTGCATGCACAAAGATCTGGGTTCAATCCCCGGTGCTGCATTAAACAGCCTCATTTGAAAGAGGCAGAGAAAGGTCTGGGAACTTTGCCCAAAGCTGCACAACAGTCTAGACTGGCACACTTATTCAAGGTATAGAAGCATCCTTGAGATCCTTAAGCCCCCAGCCTCCCTGTTTCGGCCCTCTTTTTTTGGAGGGGGGGAGGCATCACAGCCCAACCCTCTGCCCCCCTAACCTAGCTTCGTATCACATTCTCCTTGGTATTTGAAGGTCTGTAGGGTTTCTGGGCTCCAGGCAAAGACTTGTCCCAAGGACTACTTCTGCTGGGTAATCCCCAAGTAGGAGGGAGCCCGGGAGGCACATCTGATGCTCCTGGCTCCTCCCTGCTGCTCCGTAGCCCAGTTTAGAGCTTCCGAATTTATAACTATGAGGTAAACTTTAGAGTCACCATCAGAAGGGTGACTGGCTTTCCAGGAAGCTTTGGTGGGCGGGGTAGGTGGTGTTTGGCGTTTGAAGAGAGTAAGCAGTTGATAGTGCAGGTCAAAGAAGCCAGAACATGGCAGGTATGTCTGGGACAGGACCCCCACCCCCCCCCCCCCCCCCCGCTGCTGTCCAGAGAACTATCCTGGTCTTTGGTAGGCCTCTTCTTTGGATGCTTGCTGACTTGGAAAATTAGCACACACACACACACGAAAAATGATTTACAGTGTAAGGTACTTGGCAGTAAGTAGGTCGGACTCTGAAGGGACAAGGTCAAAGCATGTTTGGGTCAGGCAGAACCAGCCTCTCTCTGAGCTGTTTGCCCCATGCAGAAGGCTTCCTCTGTGGTAGAGATTTACAGGTTTGAGGAAGGTAAAGCTGGTGCAGTTTGGTGAGCTCAGGGTCCTGTAGCTGAGCCTAAAGATGACTCCCGAGTCTGCTAACAGTGCTTCCTGAACCTTGGACAACAGCAGGAGCTTGCTCACTCTGCCTATGTGTGACTGTGACTCCCTCCGGATGGGTCAGAGACAGCTCATGAGTGGCAGCCACCCGCCCCTCCGGATCAATATTTCTGAGCGAAATTTCTTACATCCTGCCAGTTTGTCTCACATGTGTAAAGACTGATGGGGGCAGGAGCTACTTCCCCTTACTCTGCTGAGGTCATCTCCTGAGAAGAGAGCAGGCTATGGGCACCTCCACCCTCTCCTGCCCCCTCCAGGTCCAGCCTCCAGTTCTCCTCAGAGTGACCTCATTTCCCTGGCTTCTTTCTTTCTGGAGAGGTGGAGGGTGTACCAGCTGAAGTGCAGCCACTCTCTCTTCTGCTTGCCCTTGCAGGAATGTTGGGGAGCAGGCAGGAGGGGCCCCCAGCAGAGTACTTAGAGTGCTTTTAATTATACTTGCCTTTTTTAATGCTGGCAGGGACAATGAGTTATAGTCCCAGGAAAAGGGGAATCCAGGGGAAATGATTTCATCAAGTGTGGAGGGGGGACTGAGTTACGGGAGATGCCAGAGGGAACTTTAAGAACCATGCAAGGCAAAGGGTTTCTTTTTTAAAAAATTACCATTATAGTTAATTATACATTCCGTGAAGTGGTTTTGTTAGACACAGAAGGCCGCCCTTACCGCCCGCTTTGGCTGTGGAGACCATTGAGCTCGTGGGCTGTTTTATTGTGGGGTGACTTTAAACCAAGAAACTGGCTGCAGTGGAGAATGGAGAGGGATGAAAGCACCAGTAGGTCACAGTGAGGACAAGAGGGATTTGCAGAGTAGAAGAGGAGGAGGGAGAAGGGAGCCTGGAGACCAGGTAGGGTTTGTCGCTTTGCCCCCTCATCTGACCTGGGGCATCAGTTTGTTCATGTGTGCAAGGCTGGGCTCCCCGGAATGCAACAGTCAGAATGCCAAGTCATGACGTGGAGGACCGAGCAGTTATGAAGTTCATGCTCCCTTGACTTAATAGCTGCTCTTAAGAAACAAGGCGGAAAAATAAATAAACAAACAAAAAGAACCTGTTTCTTTCTGCTCCCATTGAGTGTCACTTTGTCCGCCAGGAAGAATTCTGCCACTTTGTCTTCTGACCCAGCTATGTTTATAGCTCCCCACACCTATTCATCCAATCCCCATCCATCCATCCATCCATCCACCCATCCACATCCACATCCAACCATCCATCCATCCACCCATCCATCCATCCACATCCATCCATCCATCCACATCCCTCCCTCCATCCCTCCATCCATCCATCCATCCATCCATCCATCCATCCACCTCCTCATTAATCAATCCATCCATCCATCCATCCACATCCCTCCATCCCTCCCTTGCTCCATCCATCCATCCACCTCCTCATTCATCAATCCATCCATCCATCCACCTCCCTCCATCCCTTCCTCCCTCCATCCATCCATCTACCTCCTCATTCATCAATTCATCAATCCATCCATCCATCCACCTCCTCATTAATCAATCCATC
>JABTXL010006068.1:258608-347415 GCA_025134845.1 Neodon shergylaensis
CATCCCTTCCTCCCTCCATCCATCCATCTACCTCCTCATTCATCAATTCATCAATCCATCCATCCATCCACATCCCTCCATCCATCCATCCATCCATCCATCCATCCATCCACCTCCTCATTCATCAATCCATCCATCCATCCATCCATCCATCCCTCCCTCCATCCATCCACCTCCTCATTCATCAATCCATCCATCCATTCATCAATCCATCCACATCCCTCCATCCCTCCATCCATCCATCCATCCATCCACCTCCTCATTCATCAATCCATCCATCCATCTATCACATTCATCTACCCTATCATCCACCTACCTCACCACCCTTCTACCAACTACTCCATCTTCCCATGTGGCTCCACTCACCCTCCACCAACCCTACTCATTCCCCATCTTCTCATCTACCACATTCATCACCCACTCATCTGTGCATCTCACCATCTTTCCACTTCTGGTTTGCTCTTAGGCAGAACCAAGACAGGGAGGCCAGTTTCTCGGAAGGTTCAAAAGGAGAGCCCCTCAGTGCCGGTACCAACTTAGTCTACTGGGCAGAGACCTCCAGGACTGAGGCAGCATCAGAGCCAAGTCCAGAGTTTACTTAATATGCCTGTTCCTGAGTAGACTTTCCCATTTGCTTTGGTATGTCACAGATCATGATCTCCCTTTCTGCAGGCACCTGGGAGGAAGAAGCAGGGGTGTCATTCCCAAGTGATAGCAATGGGCCAGTCTACAGAAAGGCCTGGTGTGCAGTTGGGAGATGGAGGCTGAGGATGGTTGTTGCTCTGAAAACCTGGAAGAGGGAATTTCTGCCTGAAGTCATTGAGGGAAGGCGACCACTAGTACCCAAGGCTAGAAGAGTGTCTGTCCACTGAACTCTGGGAAAACCAGGAGCAGGAAGCATAAAACTAGAGCTCCAACCTGCTTGGCTCCTGCTTCCTAACAGAAAGTACCACATCCCAATCATCTACAGAGTTAAACATAACTCCACAGGCTGCGTGTTCCACAGCTTCCTGCAACCGTAGTTCTAGGGCTCTGATGCCTTCTTCTGGTTTCCGAAGGCATCTGCATGCTTGTGATGCACATACCCACACACAGATGCACACGCATGCACATAAAATAAAAATAAATGAAACTTTAAATAAACACACTGTATAACAGCATTGCCTTCAGAGGGTTTCCTGTCCAGGACCCAGAGGGGACGTTCCTTTCTTGCTGCACAGCCTCACAGGTTCCCATCCCCCAAGCTGCCCGGTGTGTGAACGCTTCTGTCAGCAGCTTCAGGTTTTCATTCGCTGAGACTGTTTCCATCCCTTCTTTAAGCCCTTTGACTATTGCTATATGTATTTTCTCCTGGGTATATTTGTTGATTATTAGAAGAAAACTGGCTGTGCTGATATGCCCCCTTCTTTACTTTAGAAATCTAGTCTAACCTGGCTGAGAGCTACCATGGCTAAACCTCCTGAAATAGATGGCAGAGACAGGCTGAGCCACAGGAAGCATCTTTGTCCTAGGGGTGCAGGTAAATTAGAAACCGGTAATGTCAGAGGCAAGCAACATGGGGTCTCTGCCCACCAGACAGGAGACTGAAAAGGAGGGCAGATATGGAGGAGGAGACTCTGCTCTGGGCAGAGTGTGAGCAGAGGGGTGTGTCCTGCTCCTGGGAACCAGGGAAGCATCAGTCAGCACTGAAGAGCCCTCACATGTTGGATGGCTGAGGGGTTATCTGCATGATTTAAGGATGAAAGTGTCACTGGTGAAGACGAACAAGAATGGAGTGCAGAAATATTCTAGTCAAGGAAGACCCACAGCAAGAACTCTGTTTGTTTTAAAGAAAGACAGCAAAGAATATGCAAATAATAGCAGCTAATGATAGGCTAGAGTGGGCTTTTCTTACCTTTAAAAAATTAATTATTAAATCTCTCTCTCTCTCTCTCTCTCTCTCTCTCTGTGTGTGTGTGTGTGTGTGTGTGTGTGTGTGTTTGCATGTATATGGAGATCAGAGGACTTGGGTCAGTTCTTTTTACCCTGTGAGTCTAGTGATCAAACTTGGCCTTGGCCACTAATGTCTTTACTATCTGAGCCACCATGCTGGCCTAAGAAATAATTCTAAGTAAGAAAGAAGAGCTCAAATGATTTGGGGACATTACGAATTTATGCTTTGTATTTCAATGATCTGATGTTCTTTGCTGTAGGTGTGACTTGGCATGAATGTGTCTCTTGTCCACGGTGGTATACTTTACCTGGGGGATAGCACATGAAAATCCCATGTGGCTGTGGCTGCTTCAGTTTCTACAGATGACAAAAGTGGATAGAAAACTGTCTTAACACAGAAACCAATTGTCCAGTGTTGACCTTCGGCCAACAGCACTGCCACCAGCTGGGAGTTAGAAAGAAACACACATTTCAGCCCTTCTCCCCATCTTAGTTATGTTTCTCCCCAATGTGCCCAAATCCCCAACAGGAAGCTGCTTAAGGGAGAAAAGCTTATCATGACTCACAGTTTGAGAGGATACAGCCCATCGTGGTGGGGACAGCCGAGCCCCAGATGCTGTCTGGTCACAGAGCTGCGTCTGTCAGGAGCGCACGATGAACAGGAAGGGGTGGGGCTCAAAGCCTGCCCCACAGTGACTCACTTCCTCTGTCAAGATTCCACTTCTTAAAAGTCCCACGAGCCTCCCCAGCTGCACCCCAGCTGGGCTCATGTGTTCAAACAGGCGAGCCCAGAGGTGGTTAGCTCACATTCCGACCTTAACCCCAGACCACTGATGGAGAAGACCGACCTGCAGAAACCTAGTGTGTACCACATCACCTGGAGGGATGGGCCTGGACAGGGAACCAAGAATCCTTTTCCAACAGATTTCGAAGTGTTGACAAGCTGCTGGAGGCCACGGGCTGGAAACCACTGCTCAGGGAATGAGAAGCACCTGCTCCCTAACACGGGTGTGGGTAAAATGTGGGAATGGGGTGCCCTCCCCTTGTCAGCAGATGGTGTGACTTAGGTGGGTGGCTCTTCCTTTGGGCTTCAGAAAAGTGAAGGAGTTGGGCTTGGTAGGCTTACGTGTTAATTCTCTCCACATCTTTTCTTTCCTGTTTTGTTTTCTAATTGTGTGTGTTGAGGGGGTGCAGTTATATATGCACATGTTCATCTTGCTGTGTGCCTGTCCATGCATGAATGCGTGCGTGAGTACGTGCATATGTGTGTGTGTGCATATATGTATGCATGCATGCGTGTGTGTGTCTGTCTGTCTGTCTATCTTTGTCTGTGTGTGGATGCCAGAGATTGATGTCAGGTGCTTTCTTCCTCACTCCCCACATTCTTTATTCATGTGGTACGTGGATACAAATGCAGGTACACATAATGGCAGGTGCTAACTCCCCTGGAGCTGGAGTTACAGGCAGTTATTATCTGCCCAATGTGGGTGCTGTAAATTGCCCTTGGCTCCTCTGTAAGGGAAGCAGGTGTTTTTAACCACTGAGCCATCTTTACAGGTCCTATTTATTTATTGTGAGACAGAGTTTCTCACTGAAGCAGGAGCTTACCGATTCAGCTGGGTTGGCTACCAAGGAGCTCCAGAAAACCCCAGTGTTACAGACACATGTTATCCTGATCAGCTTTTAAGCTGCTAGGGATCTGAACTTGTGCTCATACTTGCCTGGAAAGGACTTCACTGACAGAGCCACTTTTTCAGTGGCATCCCCCACCTTTTTAACATCTGACCTCATTGCATGCATGTGTCAAAACGGAAGGAGAATAATTCTTTCCCCACTGTTCTTACTGGCATGCTCTGGCAATCCCTCACTCTACAGCAGTATGTCATGGAGCATCTTGACATCATGAGTTAAATAGCTGCATCCTGGGATCCATCCTCAAGAGCCCCTAGTAGACACATGATGCTCTTATTAATCAGTGGCTGACTGTGTTCCTGCCTACCAGTGGGCCAGATGCTATGATGGAATCCAAAGAAATGAATTAAGTTCAAGAGAGAAATGCCACCACAAACTCCTTGAACATGGAGAGATGATGGCACACACTTCTTGGCTCTTGTACCTAAGAAGCTCAGTTATAAAGCATCTTAGACAGCCCTGGGCTCCATTTCCTGTTGACCCTGAGTCCTGCTGTCCTCTTTGCATGCTTCTTGTGTCCTCCTGTGGATGATGTCTGTCCTAGTTCTGTACACCCTACGTTCTTTAAGAATGTGCATTCCCAGAGGGCAGAAATCCTATCTCTGATACAGCATCAGCCATTGGTTAGAACCATCCCTGGAGCACAGTCAGCTTTCTGCAAACCCTGTTCCTGGGGCTGAAGAGATGGCTCAGCAGTTGAGAGTACTGGATGCTTCTCCAGAGGACCTGAGTTCAGTTCCTAGCACCCACATGAGAGGGGGAGACTAACAACAGTCTGTAACTGCAATTGCAGGGATCTGACACTCTCTGCTGGCCGCCATAGGCACTACACACACATGAATATACATGTGCACATATGTGTGTGCGTGCACACACACACATATACACTCCATATAAATAAATCTAAAAAATAAAACTGTGACTAGATGCTCTGTAAGAGTCACTGTATGTGGACAGACTTGGACCCCACATTCCTCTGAATGTCCTGGACCATCACCAATCAGCTTAGTGTCATCCACAGATTCCATGCTGGAGGTGGAAATAGAGTCAGCTTCCTCAGATTCACAGAGACGCTTCATGGATGTTGTGGCTTTCAAGTCTGACCTTTGGAAGCCAGCCCCGACTTCCCCTGTATACTTCCTCTTAGCTGCCAACACATACTCTTGTATCCACTTACACTTCCATCCTACCGCTTGCACGTGAAAAACACTCGGCCCACCCTGATGGAGACACTGAAATGTCACTCAGTTACCGCTCCTGCCCTCGGTCTGGCATCTTCCAGGGTTGTGTGTTCTCCTACTCAGCTGTCACAGATACAAACTGGTGAATCGGTCATCCTCAGCTTCTTCATGCCTAGCATGGGCGAGTGGAGGGAGATGTGAGACTTGGACAACAGCAAAGGAAAGCCACAACCTGGCCACTGTCCCGTGTCCCTAGATGCTCTCGGCAGTGGATGCCGTTCGTGGTTAGGTAGGAGGTCCTTCCTGCCCTTCGTCTTCTCTGAACCCCTGAAATGGACATTGAGAGGACCATCCATCTCTACAGATGCCACATGTTGGAGGATGTTGGGAAACTGGGGTTTGTCTAAAGGTTTGCGCCATCAAGGGCCATTGACATCCGGGCTTGACAGTGTAATTCTCTCTAAGGGCTTTAAATTTCCAGTCTGTTTACTTCCCAGTCAATACCATGTGCCAATAAATGTAACCACAAGATATTGCTGAGTCAGTCTTAAGTCTAAACACCGTCTCCTAGCAACAGGCTTCCTTGCTCTGTTTATTTCCTTGGCTTTTAGTTTCACAGCCTCTGCCTCCTTAAGGAGTTGTAGGGCCCCGGGGAGGCCTCACAGCTCTGTGCTTTGCTGCTGGCTAGACCCCAGCTCCATCCTCACAAGGAGAGCAATTTTCCTCACTGCCAGAAGATGCTCCATTGCATCTTCTGCATGGACGCGTGCATCTACTGATCCTTCTCGTATGTCCCTTAGCAGCTCCCACATTTGGCTTTGCTCCCACATGACACCATCTCTTTTCCATCCCCACCAGGTCTCAGACTATCGTGATCTTGGGAAACACAGGTTGTGGGCCACACTGTCAGCAGGGCCTCCTCCCGAAGCTGTACTTTCTCCTTTCCCTCTCTCTCTTCTCCGTGGGCTGGCGTGAACCAAACTAAAGTCTTTTATGGTAAACCTTATTATTTTTTTAATGAAAGCCAGAAAGCTGTCAATTTATTTTAATATCCCAAGTGTGTTTTCCTTACCTGCTGCGCTGGTTTGTTTTTGTCAACTTGACACAAACCTGGATTCATCTGGGAAGAGAAAATCTCAGCTGAGAAAGCTGCCATCAGCTAGGCCCATAGACAAGTCTGGGACATTTTCTTGATTGGTTATTGATGACTGACATGAAAGGATCCAGCTCATTGCAGCCATGGTCACTGCAGAGCAGGTGGTCCTGGACGGCTCACGAAAGCAGGTTCAGTAAGTCTGGGGAACAAGCCAGCAAGCAGTTTCCTCTGTGGCTTCTGTTTCAGTTCCTGCCGCCAGGTTCCTGGTTTGACTTCCCCCAGTGATGGACTGTAGTCCAGACCTGTTAAGCACATCCTCTTCACCCACTTGCTCTAGTTAGGGTGCTTATCACAGCAACCTAAGCAAACTTTACACCTGCTTTTAGCCTTCTGAGACACCCAGCCTGACACAAAGAGGAAATGAGGCTTTAATTTAGTCCCAGGGTCCTTGCTCTTGCAGGGCTGGAGGAGTGACAGCTCTGCCGCCAGCCTTGTTGACATCTCTGTGTGGATGGGAGCGGACTTCCCTTCTCAAATCACTCTGCTGCCAGTTGCTGAGAAACTGTCTTGTAAATACACAACTTTGTAATGACCGTGCTGTCAGAAATAGCTTAGAGTTATTCAATGCACGGGACTCAGCAGCCCTGAACAGGCAAGCCTTCACTTCTTGCTCACCCCAATCCTTTGGCTTGGTTGTAGAAATCGTGGCAGCCCTACTCAAGATTTCAGGGTCAAGGATGTCAGCACCCCGCTTTGGACACAAAGTCCCCAACCTGCTTTGTGTCTTTGTTGATGAGTAGCTAGAAGCCCAATTTGATTTGATGTTTTAAAACTTTAAATAACCTTTTATTGTTTTATTGCACTATACATTTTTATCCACTCCCCTCTCTTCCTCCCCTCTTTCCCATGATCCCCATGCTCCAAATTTACTAAGGAGATCTTGTCTTTTTCTCCTTCCTGTGTAGATTCATGCATGTCTCTCTTAGGGTCCTCTTTGTTGTCTAGGTTCTCTGGGGTTGTGGATTGTAGGCTGATTTTTCTTTGCTTTATATCTAAAAGCCATTTATGAGTGAATACATATTATATTTGACTTCCTGGGTCTGGGTTGCCTCATTCTTTTTTCTAGATTCATATATTTGCCTGCAAATTTCAAGATGTCATTATTTTTTACCCCTGAGTAATACTTCATTGTGTAAATGTAAATATAGTACATTTTCTTTATCCATTCTTCTGTTGGGGTCATCTAGGTTGTTTTCAGGTTCTGGCTGTTATGAATAATGCTGCTATGAACAAAGCTGAGCACATGTCCTTATGGTACGATTGAGCATCCTTTGGGTATATACCCAAAAGTGGTGTTACTGGATCTTGGGGTAGATTGTTTCCTAATTTTCTGAGAAATCACTATACTGATATCCAAAGCGGCTATAAAAGTTTGCACTCTAGCAGCAACACTGGAGTGTTCCCCTTGCCCCAATTCTCTCCAGAATAAACTATTATTAATGTTTTTTATCTTGACCATTTTTACAGATGTGAGATAGAATCTCAGAGTTGTTTTGATTTGCATTTCTCTGATAGCTAAGGATGTTGACCATTTCCTTAAGTGTCTTTCAACCATTTTAGATTCCTCTGTTGAGCATATTCTGTTTAGGTCTGTTTAGGTCTGTCCCCATTTTTTGTTGGATTATTTGTTCTTTTTATGACAAGTTTCTTGAGTTCTTCGTATATTTTGGAGATTAGTCCTCTGTCCAATGTGGGGTTGGTGAAGATCTTTTCCCATTCTGTAGGCTGTTGTTTTGTCTTGTTGACCATGTCCTTTGCTTTACAGAAGCTTTTCCAGTTTCAGGAGGTCCCATTTATTGTTTCTCTCAGTGTCTGTGCTACTGGGGTTATATTTAGGAAGTGGTCTCCTGTGCCAATTCATTCAAGTGTACTTCCCACTTTCTCTTCTATGAGGTTCAGTGTGGTTGGTTTTATGTTGAGTTTGATCTGTTTGGACTTGAGTTTTGTTCATGGCAATAGATATGGATCTACTTTTATTCTTCTACATGTTGATATTTAGTTATGCTAGCACCATTTGTTGAATATGCTTTCTTTTTTCTATTTTATATTTTTAGCTTCTTTGTCAAAAATCAGGTGTTCATAGGTGTGTGGATTGATATCCAGGTCTTCCATTCAGTTCCATTGGTCCTCCTGTCTGTTTTTATACCAATACCAGACTGTTTTCAGTACTGTAGCTCTGTAGTAGAGTTTGAAGTCAGGGATTGTGATGCCTCAAGAAGTTTCTTTATTGTACAGGATTCTTTTGGCTATGCTGTTTTTTTTTTTTTTTTGCTTTTCCATATGAAGTTGAAGTTGAATATTGTTCTTTCTGTGAAGAATTTTTCTGGGATTTTGATGGGCATTGCATTGAATCTGTAGGTTGCTTTTGGTAAGATTGCCATTATTACTATGTTAATTCTACCTACCCAAGAGCATGAGAGATCATTCCACTTTCTGGTGTCTTTGTCATTTTTTAATTTTTTATTTATACCTATTTGCCTGGCAGGGAGTAGGTGTGAGCATGTGCGTGCAGGCACTCATGAAGTTCAGAAGAGGCGCCAGATCCCCTGGAGCTGGGAGTTACAGGCAGCTGGGAGTCATCCCAGGCTGGTGCTGGGGACTGAACTCAGGTCCTCTTGCCAAAGCAGTATGCACTCTTAACCAATGAGCCACCTCTACCGCCCCTGACCTAACTTTATACAATGAGATCTATTTGCTTGTGATAGATGTGGACTCCCGGTGGATTCCTCCGTGTTTGGCTCCTTGCTTCCTGTGTATTGACTTTATCCTCAGAGCAGCCTTCTCCCCAGATAGTGAGATGTAGGCTGTGCATATCCATCGATCAGCTTATAAAGCAGCTATGACACATTCCCCCAACAGCATCAGGAGAACTGCTGACTCCACGCTGATTGGACCTTCCGTGGGACACATGTGCTACACTTAACCAGTCACTGTGACCTCTGGCATGAAATGTGTGGCATTGGGCCAGAGCAGAGTGAACGTTTCAGAGCCAGGTAGCTCCCTAGGCTGAAAACAGAGCTGGTGGGAAGATAGCCACACATTCTCCTGATGGAAGGATGATGCTAAGCTGCTGATGGCTGTCATTTGTGGACGGCTTCTCTGTGTCTTGAGTGCCCAGAATAACCTGTAACTACGGGGAGGTACTAATTTCACTCCCGTTGAAAATAGATAGGAAAACTGAGGCTTTTACATAAGGAACATGACTGGTAAATATCAGAGTGGAAATATGGCCCAGAGTCTGTCAGAGCCCATGAAAACAAGGCTTTAGGATCTCAGCTGCCTAAAGCGGTGCTTTCCTCAGGGTCTCAGTGGGAGACAGATGGCAAACAAGCCAGCAAGTTATTTTGAAAGGATGTGGGTGTGGCTTAGGGAAGCCATGGGGAATAGTGATGCACCCTGGGGCCAGTAACCCAGGGAAGACTTTTCCTCCCCTAAAGTGAGAGTGGTGGAGGGGGGCAGGTCGCCCATAGTGGGGACAGTACCAGAAAGTGTCCCACCAGCAAGTCAGCGTGCCTCCTGTTCCCTCCAGCTTGGTCCCATCCTCCCAACAGGTGGAGAGAGAGGTGCAGTGGTCACTAATGGGAAGCTCACCAAACAGCCTCCTGGACAGTGGTCAGTTGGAGAAGGGTGATTGGAGGGTCAGGAAGTGTAAACAAGGGATACCAGCATGAGAAACTAGGGTTCAGGGGACTTTGATGTAGCGAGGGAGAATGTATGAGCAGGAACAGCACCAGGGGTATCACTTAGGACTTTATTCAAGATCTACTTTGTTGCCACTTTTTACAACAACAGTACATTTTTTATTTTTACTTAATTGTTTGTTAATCATTTACTTTATTCGTTGTTTTATTTAATAGTTTTGCTTTTGCTTTTTATTGTTTTGCTTGTTTTTATTGTTTTGCTTGTTTTATTATTTTATTTATGACATTTGTTCATGTAATTTTTTGAATAGTTGCAGTCCATTTGTCTCTTCATACACGTATACAGTCAATCTTCAGCCAACCCTTTCTGAGCATGGTACTCGGTCTAGTGAGTAGGGAGGAAGCATGGTGCCTTCCCTCCAGTCTAATGGTGGGACTTCAATAAGAGGAAACAAGGCAGACACTGCAGCACAATGTACCTCAGCAGAGCATGCTGAGGGTCACTGTTTCCCCTTGAGGCCCCAGGATTCGTCACTGACCATGTGACAGATCTCACTAACCCAGGCTGGCCTTGTCCCAGCAATCTTTCTACCTTTACCTCTCAACGTTTTGGGTTCAGCACTCCATCACCACAGCCAGCTAAGCCAAAAGATATTCTTAAGCAAGTCAAATGTGGTGCTTGTTAACTGTGACTCTCCTATGTGTGACTTTAAATTGTCCTATAGATTGTAGGTCACTGTCTGGGGTCTCCTTTGGTATGTGAGGAGAAGCAAGGTTCGAAGATAAAACCGTTTCCAAGAGGTTAAGACCAGGCTTTGGCATCTGCCTGCTCCTGTTCAAAACTGACCCCGATGAACATGAGTCTAGATTTCAGATGGTGGCTGGGGGCCTAGGGTCAGATCAGCAGGTCACTGGGATTAACACAGTCTTCTGCCTTCTGCCTAAGCACAGATGAGCTCTTAGCCTCTGATGCAAAGATTTGGCACAGCCATCTGGAATGTGCCAGACATGAAGATCAAGCAGACACCGATAAGCCTCTTCCTCTGCTGTGCCCAGGTACTCCACTCCCTGCACCAACCCCCAGTGCTGCCTGTAGCCAGACCGTCCACCTCACTGCCAACTCAGTTCTTTACCTCCCTCACCCTCTGTCCCCAGCTGAGCTGTGACCCTCACAAACCACCCCAAAGTTATGGCTGCAGGACTAGCTCTGTGTGGAGTGTTTGCCTAGTGGGCAGGAGGTTCAGAGTTCTAGAGTTGGAGCTGTCTTGGTGCCCCAGTCCTAGAGATGGGGGGTGCAAATTAGGCAGTAACTACATGATACACAATGGGAGTATCTTTAGCTTTCTTCTCCTTTGTAACCAACAGCTCAACAGAACCATACATGCTGGCTTTTGGTAACTGTGTAAGGGGATAGGGACTCCAGCACCCTGCTCTAAATATCCATCCCACTTTCATTGTGTATCAGGGGTCAGTCCCCAGGCTTCACAAGGCCTCTGTCACTGCTTGGTTCTCCAGCTTGGAAACATGGTTCGTTGCTATCAGCTTCATCTCCACAGGGAGAGAGTCTTAGCGTACAATGTCTGAGAGTATTGTCAAATGCGTTCATGAGCTAGCTCAGCTGATCTCTGAGGTGGACAGTCTGATTAGCCCTGGTTTACAGTGCAGAAATTTGGCTCAGTGAGGAGAAGTGTCTCACCCAGAGTCCATTGCGTGCATGTGTGCGTGTGTGTGTGTGTGTGCCCAAGTGAGCTAGGCTGGCTGACCAGCTCACCCCAGGACTACCTGTCTCTGCCTCCCCAGTGATGGGATTATAAGTGTCTTTCACCACACTGAGCTTTTAAAAACATGGATCCTGGATTTGAACTCAAGTCCTCATGTTTACAAAGCAAGCATTTTATTCATGGAGCCATCTTCCCAGCCCTTCAACTCTCTAATTATTTTTTTTTTAAATGAAGATTTGGGGTCCAAAGAAGAAGGCAAATTTATTGCATGGGATCATCTAAAGAGCTGGTCATTGAGTTACGACTTTCTTTTCTGGCCAGAAATACTTCTGCAATGCAAAATGCAGGGTGCCCTCACCCCCATTGCCTAAGGAGATGGGTGACATGCCCTCTGAAACTCGACTCTTAGACTGGACTCGGGAATGGGAGCAGGCGTTTGATTCCTGCAAGCATGAAGCTGTTTTCTCACTTCTTGGTTACAGGAGGCCATTGGAGCTCCTGATTTTCCTCATCTGAATCTTTGGTCTAGGAGGAAGCGGCCTGGGCTCATATGTCTTTGGGGGACATGGGTATATGGGCCACTTAGGCGTCCAGTCAGGGCCCAGGGGAGCTGAGTAACCTAGAGCTTTTGACGCCAATCCTGTCAGAAAGGCTTAGCTGCAGGAATCCCCGGCCTGGGGCTCAGGGCAACAAAGGCTGGCTTTTATCACAGCTTCCTATTGACACTGGAAGTTTGAGATGAATAAAATGAAAGGCCAGAACAGGCCTAAACAACTCAGCCCCAGGTGAGACATTCAGGCTACTATTGTAGACTTAGCCGCTAGAGACACACAGAAGCCTGTTTGTGTAGGGGTTAGGAAGTCATCTAGCAGGCCAGGCTGGGATAGAGAATTTGAACCCAGCCCCGGGGCTACTGTGCCCCTGTCTCCATCTCAGCTGGGCTTGGGGGTCACTGGCTATTTGTATGCCAGTGTGAAAGAGAGGGACTGCATGGCCTGCATGTCAGGGTGCTGATGGAGTGGAAGGTTGAAATGTCCTGGCTTTATCCCAGGCATTCCCGCTCTAAAAGGCCCCACCATCTACTCTGCCTCCTTGTAGGTGCAGGTTCAGGGAGGCTGGAGGGGTGGCTCTGAGATTCAAGAGCACATACCATTTTTGCAGAAGACCCAAATGTATGCATGCACATACATGAATGTGTGCTTGTACACACGTGTGCATGCATTCATTCTCATGCACACACACACACACACACACACACAATTAAAATCCCATCTTTTGAAGATGCAGGTTTAGGGGTTCCAAAGAGAGAAGACAGGATGCAGGGCCACCCATGGAACCAGCCATTGGGGCGGGACTTCCTCTTTCTGGTCAGCACCAGAAATGCAGACCGTGTTCAGCCTTAATGGACCTGGACCTTCCAACATGATCTGACTCTCTCGAAGTTCTTCAGTGCCTCATCAGCCTTGCATCAAAGAGAGAGAGAGACTAACAGCTCTCTTGTCCTGACTTCTGTACTTACACCAGCCCCCACAAAGCTGGAGACTGGCAGGAATTCCCCAGGATGTGATGACTCTGCCAGGCCCAGGTCCCACAAGCCTACAAGCTGGGCATTTAGAACTGGCTGTAGGCATTTGCCACACTAAGGACAAGGGAATCTGCATTTCATGAGGGCAGGAAATAGAGAGAGTAAGTGAAGGCAAGCACCCAGGTTGGCTTTCTTTTCAGCATGCTGCCAGGATGCCTGATTCTGCTGATACAAAAGATGTCCAAGCCAGGGAAGCCCCATTGCCGGTAGCAGCTTCTTGTCTGGGACCTGACCCATAATTATTATCCCTTTCCTTTGACTTTTTCTCTGTGCAGCAGCAACATTCCTGCTCGACCTGGAGCTGAAAAACAGCACCATGGCAAGCTTAAGAGATTTATAAACAGTGGAAAAAATCAGGGGCTTGTTTTCCTTCGGTTCATTTTCCTCTCTGTGTGGCCATGGGGAGGGAGGCTGGCAGAGGCAGCTTGGTGACAGGAGTCAAGTCAGAGTGGGGAGGACACAGATGTGTAAGGCACCCAGGGTGTCCATGGGTCAGAAGCTGAGTGTAAGCCAAGGATGTGGAGAGGCTGCCGAAAACCCTGCCAAAACACATTGTGGTGTATGTGCCGTTAACATGGCCCAGGCTTTATCTGGAGAGGATTTATAGAGCTCATGTATAGCATGGAGCCAGGAGGACAGAGCTGATTGTCCCTCTGGTACCCTTGCTGAGGAGGGAAGGTCTGGTCAAGCTGAAGCAGTATTTCTCTATCACAAGGAGAAGCATGCTAGGCATGCTAGTGACTGATCATGTTGGAAGGTCCACCATGCAACATTAATCAGATTGTGAGTCTCCAAGCTGGTGCAGACTCAGCAGGCCCTCAGACTTGGTCATTCACTTTGTACTGTCCATTGTGTGAAAGAGCAGAACATAGGAAATCTGCAGCCTGTTCCTTCATGGTCACACCCTTTGCCCGAATCCTTTCCTCTGCATATGGGATGTTTTGCATTTGGATAAATGGGGACATGTGGCTTTAGGTAGTGACACTTTCCCACTGCCTCTTCAGATGCCTAGGGCACTCCTCCCAGTGAGAACAACGGAGAGGGCCAAGTGTCAAGGAGGCAGCCTGAGGGCCCACTTTCCAACCGGAGCACTGGAGAAGCAATGGTACTGGGGTCAGTTCCACTGGCTCCGAGTATCTTAACTCTTTTCATAGCCTCACTCAGAGGCCAAGGCAGAAGTGCCCCTCTGGCAACCTGAGGGAGGGCTGCTGGCCCTGAAGACTCAGCATTCGGCAGATGTCTATGTTGAGGGCAGTCCACTGTGAGCTTCCCATTCTCCCATCCACCCATCACCACGGCCTCACTGTAGGCCTCCCTTCTCCTCATTTCCGCTTCCTCTTTTCCTTCCTTGTCCCCTGATTTTCCTACTCTTTCTTCTCCTCTTTTTCATCACCCCACTCCTCCCTCTTTATGGTCAAGTCCCCCCTTTTCTCCCTCCTCTTCCTCCTCCTCCTCATTCCCTTCTCCCCTTCCTCCTTCCCCTGGCCCCAACACAGCAGTGGCTGGGCTGCATTCCTAATGATTCCCCGCTGCTTCTGTCAACTCTGGGGGCCCAGCTTTCCTAATTGGAAAAGCTCACAGGCTGTGAGCCTGTTTTGGAGAGGCAGTCACCAGGAGCCTACAAAGCTCCTTGCAGAGGCTGGGGAGCCTCTTCCTGGCACTGTCCTGGTTTTCACATAGAATTGACAGGCACATGCCTGCAGACAGCCCCGCCCTCTCTCCCCCTCCCCCGGAGATAGATTATGAGTGCATGCCTGTATGAGTCTATAGATGTGTGGGCTCTGTGGACAGGTTGAGTGTGCCTCTGGGTGGCTGACCGTAAGCTGTCATGGTGTCTGATGATGCATTTGCTTGAAGAACACAGAGAGAGACTCTGCAGCCTGGAAGCCCACTGTTTGGCACCAGTCTCTTGGAGAGGGGGAGGTGCTGGATTTAGACACCTCTGCTCAGGCAGAAGTTCCTGTTTAGTTCAGCCATGTTTCTCAGCATTGTCTGCCCACTTAGTGCTGTTGAGACCACTTGTGCCTGTGGTCAGCGCGTCTGAGACCTTGCCGGTGATCTTTGTGTCCCTTTGGGCTTTGCCGCAGGGCCCCAGGCCTGCTCTCTGTCATCTTCATTCTGTGTGTGTGTGTGTGTGTGTGTGTGTGTAGGTAGGTATACATACATACATGTGTATGCATATGCGTAGAGAGGCAAGAGGACAGCATCCAATGTGGCTCTTCAGGCACAGTCCTTATTTTGGGGGACAAGGTCTCTCATGGGGACCTGAGCTCTCTGATTAGACTGCTTAGCCAGTGAGCCCCAGAGATCCACCTATGTCTATGTCCCCAGTGCTGGGATTGCAAGACTTTGCCACCATCCCTGACTTTTCTTTTTAAATGGGTTCTAGGGGTTAAACGCAGGTCCTCGTGTTTAGAAGACAAACAGTTTATTTATTGAACTATCTTGCCAGCACCTTTATTCTTAAGTTTAGAGACGAGGTTCTGGGGGTTTTGCCTCCAGTACCCTGATACCTGCCTCTATCCTCCCCTCCATGTCCACCATGTTCCAGCCAGTATCTCACCAACACCCACAATAGAGATTCCTTTCTGGGAAGATTCCAGAACAACCAGACACTCAGAGGCTTGACCATGGGGCAGAGCCAATCTAGTCCACCTGGGATGGGGGTGGTCAGGCAGTTTTCCTTCTCTGCCTCTGGCACAGATGGTCTCTGGTGACTTGAGGGAGAGGGGGTAATTATCCGGTGTTCTAGGCATTCTGGCACACATGCCCTGGGATGTGACACCCTGCACGAGCAGGAGAATAGTGGAGGTACAGTCTGTGCCACAGGAGTTTGGTGGCTTTAGACTGGGTTCCTTCAAGGGGAGGCTGGAGTCTGATGGTTGGACCTATGGCAGAGTACCCACAGTTTCTGAACTGTACTCTGGGGACATAGCCACCCTTCTGCCTCAGCACATAGGGAGGAACTAGCACCTAGGACCCTGCCTAGGCCTAGACTCAGCCTCACACCCCTGGATAGAGACCTCTTCCTTCCTGACCCTAGTGGCCTCCTGCCATCAGGCAGCCTCCCCACCCTGGTCCCCCATGGAGCTGGGATAGGATATTCATTTCCCAGATTATAGAATTATAATATGATAGAATTCTTCCATTATAGAAACTTGCATCCCTGGGCACCTATGGCCTCTGCTGTTCCCCTATGACCTCTGAGAGCAGTTGGACCCCTGCATCAAGGAAGGAGACTTAAAGGGAGGGAAACCCAGCACAAGAGGCTTAGGAGAAGAAGCAGTCTCGCTCACAGTTCACTCTCAGAATGAAAATACCGTTGTGTTCAGTGTGCTCTCTGCCTCCAACACTACTGTGCGGCAGTGGCAGCTGGCAGCCCCTCCAGGCGACATCACATGTCCCTCTCCCTCATCACCAGGCACAGCAGACTCACGCAGACAGAAATCCATGGGCTCTAAGAGCTCTCCTACTGCCTCCTCCTCCTTGGCTCAGGCCTCTGGTAGGGCGATGCCCCGGGCCCCAGTGCTAATGTGGGAGTGGGGAATCCCGAAGATCTAGGGCCCAAAAGGATAAAACCTGAGTTGTAGAAGATACCATCCCCATGTGGAGGAGTACATCCAACCTGTTCCTTTCAAAGTCCAGAGGGTTTGTTGAATGTTACAATTGACTTATGGAGCCCAGACTTATGTAGCTCCGACTATGTAGCCAAGGATAACCTTGAACTCTGGATCCTCCTGGCCTCTACTTCCCAAGCACTAAAGTTACAGGTATCCATTGCTATGTCTAATTTATAGTCTTTGAGATTGAACCCAGGGCCTCATGTACACGAGGTGGATACTCTATGAACTACTTTCCTAACCCTGGGATGTTACATTAGTAACAGTACTGTCAAGTGTAGTATTTCCCCACAAATCTAATAAAGAAACCAAGGCATGGAATATTAAAGAGGCTTCCTCATGTTCACACAGGTAGTTGGTGGCTGAACTAGCTAGCAGTGAGGCACATGTCAAACAGTCCTTCAGTGGGTGTATCCACAGCCACAGCAGGATCAGGACACTGCACTATCTGACCCCATCTGGTCATTCATAGCATCTGGGTGAGGGGATGGAAGAGGGAAGTAAAGTGTCTCCACACTCTGCATCTACTCTCTTGGTCACATAGGAAGAAAGTCAGCCAGAAATCTATATATTGATGGGTCTTTTCATTGTCCCATGAGACATAGAGAAGAGCTATAGTAGGAGGCCGCTTCTTCATTCCCGAATGCTCAGCCCCAAAATAATCACACAGAAACTATATTATTTAAGTCACTTTAGCTCTAGCTTTTTGTTGGATACATCTTACATATGAATTTAACCCATCTCCATTAATCTATGTATTGCCATGAGGCTGTGGCTTACCGGATAAAGTTCCGGTGTCTGTCTCTGGCGGGGCTACGTGGCTTCTCTCTGACCCCGCCTCCTTTCTCCCAGCATTCACTTTAGTTTTTCCCACCTAGATCTGTTCTTTTGCCCTATCACAGGCCAAGACAGTTTCTTTATTCATTAATCAATAAAAGCAACACAAAGACAGAAGGACCTCCCATACCAAAGAGCCTAGGCTCAAACTAAAACTTCACCCTTCTCCACCAAAGGCCTCTTTAAAATATTTTTTAAAAATTATTATTTTATTTTATATGTATAGGTGTTTTGCCTGTATGTATGTATGCATACCTTGTTAGTGCCTACTGCCCACATAGAGAGGGTGTCTGGTCCACTGGATTTACAGATGGTTGTGAGCTATCCTGTAGGTGCCACTGGGAATCAAACCTTAGTCCTTCAAAACAATAATCAGTGCTCTTAACTGTTGAGTCTAAGTCTAAACCCTCATTATCCTACATAAAAGTCCAGCTCTCCATGGATTCTCTGCTCAAAACACAAAGGCATGCGTGGTGACAGGTGATCCGGCCAGCGCTCTGGGGGCTTGGATGCTGCACTGCTGAAGTGGACGGCTTGGAGCCTGGACCACTTGTGAGGATGCTCCTGAGCGTGGGATGCTGTCTTGCCCTCTGTTTCAGCCACGCTCCCTAGGAGTGTGCCTGGCCTGCAGTGGGTGCTCAGGGGTTAGTAAGTGAAGAGATGAGAGGAACCTGGTCTTCTCTGGAGGCTGCTGAGAGAGGCCATTTTCTCATCTTCCTGTCTTGTTTCCTCCTGTTCCTCCCACAGTTAGTATTGGCTTACAGTGACCCCTTGTCAGTAACTGTCAGGGAAGAAGCATTAAGATGATTAAAGTTGGGGAAATGGTGCCTCTGGGGCAGTGTTGGCAGGAAGGGGGTCCATGACCCCTGAAACGGGAGGCGATCTCTAGCTCTGCTTAGAAAGGCTCTGGATGTAGACAGTAGGTAGCTGGTTCTCATTCTCTGCCTTCAGGGGTCTGGTTTGGGAGCAGATGGCACAGTAGAAGTGGGCACTTGGTGCTGGGACAAGCTGATGCTGGGATGAGTAGTGGGCTATCAGATGCCTTGTGTCATTAGAAACTCAAGAGCCTGGGAAGGGAAGGACTGGAAGGAAAGAGACTCCCAAAACGTAAGAGGCACAGGGGCTGCGGAATTGCTTGGCAGTCAGATGCACACACTGCGACTACCGAGGACAGAGCCGGTGTCGCAGCACCCATGTCAGGCGCTCACATTGACATATCCTCCCCAGGCACATGGACACACAAACTATTAAAAACAATAAATAAATCTTTCTAACAAACAAACATTATAGGCACCATCAGGAGAAATAATCCATTCATTCAATAGTCACATACATGCGTTGAGGGGAGGGTAGGTATATGTGGGGGATACACATTGCACATGTATATACATGCATGTTGCACATGTATACACATATAGCACATGCATGTGGAAACCGCAGGACAGCCTTGGGTGTCATTCCTCAGCTGCCTTACACATTGTTGAGACAGGATGGCTTATCAGCCTAGAACTCACTAAGCAGGCCAGGGAATCCTTCTGCCTCTGCCTCCTCGGTACTGAGTTTACAAGAAGCTGCCACAGGGTTATTTTATGTGGGTTCTGGGTGTGGCACTCAGATTACAAACTGAGCCATCACTCAAGCCCTGTTCATGAAACATTGCTGAAAATATAAATGATGATGAAGGACACTGATCCAGACACCTAGGAAACTTCTAGAACTGGCCTGGTCCCTCCCCTTAGCCTCCACCCTTCTGACACAGGATAAGGGTCTCTAAGCATGAAAAAGGATAGACAGCTATCCTCAGAGGAAGCTCTGGATTGTACAAAGGGTAAGACACCGCAGGGCAGCTTGAGATAGGATGGGACCACAAGTCCCTTGGGAAATACCATGAGGCTGTGATTGGGGAGAGAGAAGTGGCCAGGATTTGTGGCGCCTGGGGTTTGAGGTGAGAGGATGTCTCCGCAGGAAGTAGTGGTCAGTCTGCACACTGCTGCAGCAAGGTGGGCGAGGAGTCTGAGAGCAAGGATTGCTCTTCCTGGGCAACCAGTCTCCTAATTGAAACCATTGTGTTTATGATAATTCGTGTCTGATACAGGAATCCTGGGCTGGGGCTGCTTCCTCCTCTAGAAGGGTCTGTCAGAAGGAAGAGGGCTGGGAGCTGACAGGGATGGGGAGATGGGGGCAGGGAGTGCCGAAGAGACGGAGGCCTTGAAAGAGAGGACTATGCTGCTGAACTCAGTTACCATCACAATGCAGGCCCATCCTCTTTCCCCATCACAGATGTCCAGCAGCCCCTACCTTTCCCCCTGAATACCTGTCTTCTGAACATACCTCCTCACAGTGCTGAATGAACCTGGGTTCCTCTTGTGTCATTCCTCAGAATAGCAAGAAAAGACCCAGGGGGAGCAGACAGCAGGGGTGGTGACCCTTCAGGTCACCTTCTACACAGGTCCCTCCTACATAGGTCCTTCCCACACAGACGTAAGACCTGAGCAAGTTGAGCAAGGCACAGAGGCTGTGATGGAGCCCAAGAGATGAGCTTCATGAGTCCATGTGTTTCTGTGACCTCTGGGGGACCCTGGATTCCATAACGGCAGGTGGAGATGTGAAGGGGCCACCTGGGGTGGGTTATGTAACTGGGCCCCCTCTTTGATGGGGAAGGGAGGGCTCAGCACTCCTCACTGGGTGCCACTGTTCTGGAGCCTGGAGGGCAGCCTGGCATGGAGTCTCTGCCCCACAGTGGAGCTTGTGGTCTGCAGGAAGGTAAGGATGGTAGCAATCTAATAGGGGCAGGGGCAGCCAGGGAGGCTTCCTGGAGGAAGGGGCACCAGACCTCTCCCATGGTGGATCCCCTCATGGCTCCTGACACATGCTCTTAGGAAACTTCTTGGCTTCGGTTTTGGTAATGGCACCTGGCCCCGCCTGCACTTTGATGTGGCGTAGTTGTGGCTCCAGATGTAAGGACACTTATACCTGGGGTGTTGACATTTAAGGGCAGCTAGAGAGACAGGAGGCAGAAAGGAGAAACTTGCTCTGACCTTGGATGGGGCCATGTTTACTCCCAACAAGGTGACATCTTGTCACCCACATGTGGATGACCAAAAGGCCTACAGAGGAAGATGGGATGCAGCCCCTTATAGGGATGGAAATGAATTTCACAGTACAAAAGGGAAGCTGGGAAGTGTAGTCTTTCAGCAGGAAGCTATCACTCCTAACTCTTGAGAGGATATAAAAAACACAAGGCAGGGACATTATAGCTGTTTCTGCTGAGGAGGGTCTTTGTTAGAGGGGATAGTCCTGGGTCCATTGAAGGGGGGGTCTTCTGGTCATGTGTCAGGGGAGAGTCTTAACTTGATCGGCTTTGATGGATCAGGCGATTGCCATCTTATATTCCTGGGGAGATCTGGAAAATAATTATTAGAGGGCTGTAAGCAGCTGGTTTGGTTACAGAGAAAAACTAAGAGATTTCCCGGGAAGGTTGAGGGATGGGGAGGAACAGAGGCGAGAGGATATTGACACAGAGTTGATTCAGGGTGACAGTGACTAGTCCCATTGCCTGGACTGTTGGACCAAAACGAGCTAGCGGAAGTAACAGGAGCTACAGAGCATGAAAGGGAGGAGACAGGAGAAAGTAGAGGACTAATGTGAAGAACTGTATCCGGCTCGGGGGAAAGGAATGAAGTCCCTTTAGCCGTTTCTCCACAGCCTCGGAAAGGCCTTTCTGCAGATGTATTGAGAACACAGGAGCTGTTGTAGGTGAGAGCACTGGGAGAGCTTGTGTGGATCGTTTTGTTTGGGTATATCGAAGTTCTATAAGTGAAACATTTTTAAATGGGGCATAAACGAATAAGGAGAATGAGGAGGAAGGAGGGCAGTGCTGCGGCCGTCATGGGGTCCAGCTGGTTCTGAAGGATGCCAAGCTCATCTGAGCCCGTGAGCCAGAGAGCTGCATTGATGCAAAGGAGGCTCCGGTCCAGCTGTTTCAGTTCTGAAGACAGATGAGTTAGACGGCCCCTGATCATTAGCCCCGTTAGAGGCCACCCCAATGCTTTTAGGGGCTTAGGGATGTTGGTCTCTCGGTGACTGTTTTGAGGTCGACAGAGGGTAATGAGGGGAGCAGCAGTTGGAGTGCCTCAGAGGAGGGTCCGTCCTCAGGCCGTGATGAAACCGAATAGTTGTCAAAGATCCAGAACAGAAGCCAGGAGGGAATGACTACAGCTTAGTGTGGAGCATTAAGAGACGAAGAGGAAAACTCTCACACGGAGAACACTCACAGGAGCACAGTGTAGCTGGACACCCGGCAGGACCGTGTTCTGTGGAAGGATAAGGTGGCTGTAGTTAGCTGTTCGTTACATCAGACTCCTGCATGCAGAAAGAGCTCCTGAAACACGTAAAGAAGTCAGCTAATGTCAGCGTCTAAGGACAAACCTGACAGAACGTGGCTCAGTCCTACTCCTTGTTTTCACATCTGATAAACTTTATGTACTTGTTTCAAATATTAACAACACCAGCTATTATTTCATGAGCAAAAACAGAGTATCCCAAAAAAAACTCGATTTCTGGTTAGTAATCATTTGACAAGAAAAACTTTCAAAACTGGAGATTATTCCCTTAAATGACCATATCTAGTGTTTGGAAACATGACAAGGCAAATTTTTAACATCAGACTGTTCTATTTCAAGATTATATAATAAATATGTTTTATATTATTGGTCTACATAAAGAGACAATTTAATTCTAAGTTGTATTGAGCCAAAATAAATGATTTCCCAGTTTTCAATTTAAAATCTATACTCCCAGAGACAGTGATCTCCTTATCCAGAGTAAATGATTCACTTTGTAAAGTTTCCTAAAATTAACCCTATTGACAGAGCCTCTTAAAAATCCCTGCATTTTCATTCCACAGCTCAGCCAACAGATGAAATATGAAAGCAGGCAGTCAAACTTGTAATAAATAATTTACATGAAACACAGACTGAGTTAACCAGGAAGTGAACTCTTCAGCCCTTCTGCTGATGAACACATCTTTAGGCAACCACATTCGGGCAAACAGGAAGCATATTTCTTAACATCATGGATTGTTTGGAAGTATAATTTGGAAAACAAGATAACCAAATTTAATGAGCCTTAACAAATATTGGCTTTTGAAATTTCTTAGAAAACATCAACAAGAGTCCCTACCAACACCTATGTGCTCTTTGTTGGCCTCAAAATGAGGGTGCAGGTGGAGGCCCCGGAGCTCGCTATCTGGGTAGAGACTAGAATCTAAAAGTACCACAGGCGAACCTAGGTTGGAGAGAATCTCCAGCTAAGTCAGTGGTTCTCAATCTTCCTGACGCTGCGACCCTTTAATACAGTTCCTCATGCTGTGCTGACCCCCGCCAGAAAGTTATTTCATTGCTACTCTATAACTGTAATTTGCCTCTGTTATGAATTATAATGTAAATATCTGGTATGCAGAATGGCCTTAGGTGACTCTCGTGAAAGGGTTGTGACCCACAAGATGAGAACCACTGGCTTAGGATATCACTTAATAGAATCATCTGCTAACCCTACAGATACAAAGACTGGCTGTAGAATAGTCTGAATAATTTTCCAAGCTGTGAGTTTGATTACTTCCTCCTTTAATGAGGAGACGGTGGTTAGGGGATGAGCCCTGAAATTAACTTTCTCTAAGAAGAACTGGAAGACAGGATGAAGGGTATAACCAAGTGAACCAGCACGCAGGTCCCATGCCAGGTGGTAGTAACTTAGGTACAAGGTCCCCACAGCTTCCTTGTCAGCTCTAGAGACACTGAGGGTGAGTAGTTGCTATCTGCCTCTGCTGTTTGAGCCTTGTAGGATGTGGATGCAAACTCTGAGATCCTCCCCTCGGCAAGAGGGTCCACCCCTTGCCATGTGAGTCATGAGGAGTAATTCATCTCTAGATAAGAAGGAGGACCTTTTTTTGGATCAGGTCCACAAACTAGACTGGTCAGATTTACACAGCTGGAGGCTGAAGCAGCAGACTTATGACAGGTCTTATGTCCTATGCATCCTTGTCCTGTTGGGATGGTGTTCCATCCAAAGGCTCTGGTAGGATGGTGCTCCATCAAAAAGGCCCTGGTAGGATGGTGCTCCATCCAAATGCAACTCACTCTAGTGGGACAGTGCCCCATCCAAAGGAACTGCTAGAGCCTGGGAGTTTCCTGCCATACACTTGTATTATAAACTTAACCCATTTTATGCAAGCATTCAGTCTTTTATAACCAATTTTTATATATCTGATCTTGAATATTATTTTATATTAAAACATTAAGCTAACTTGAAACTTGCTTGACTTACTAATGCATTCACAATATATATAGAATTCTATATGACAGGTGATAACTTAAGACTTATTATACAGGCGATTAAAAAATTAAGTCTCTCCCTCCAAGCTTGTCTCTGTAAATAAATTACATTTATGCTTAACACAACTGACCATTAACTTGTATATCTTAATTACCTTTAACAATTTAAAAATAAGTTGGTATTTTTTATAAGATTAGGATTTTATAATTTTATTCCTGTTAAGATTGAGCCTTAAAAAGATATAATTCTTAACTTAAAGATCCTTTACTACCAAAATAAACTTTAAACCAGAAAAACAGTCTCCAGAGAGACTGAACTTTTTTAGTGTACTTTTACAAAATGCCAGCGTTGTAAGGACTCAGTTTCTCCAAATACCTAAAGCTTAATAAAGATAGCAAAAGTACTATATTTTTGAATCACAGAGTTTTGGAAGTTTGGTGTTGCCTCCTTGGCCTAAAGTAAGAAGCACGGTTATAAGTAGAAGGATGCTGTGTGGTCACCTTAACCAAGATGGTGGTAAAATCACACGGTGTGCTTCTAGTCTGATGAGGCCACCAGTCAAGAAGGCAGCAAGCCACATAGTACTCCACAGTGAGCCCATCTGACTCATACTGTTTTCCTAACCGAGAGTTGAATTCCAGTTACTGACATGGTATATTACAGCAAATGAAGATTATCTATACATTTGTTTTAAATCACACTCAATGAACATCCAAATCCTAAACTACAGAAAGTTAGTTTCAACAAAAGCTTTAAAACAGTAAGCAAGACCAAGGGGAAAGGACGGGGTTCCAAGAGCTGAAATCCTGCCGTTAGTGAGCTCTATGGGAAATAGCTCACTTCTCAGTCGTTCTCAGGAGCAAAGTGTCTTTTCTGGGTTGTTCTGCTATTCTCTCCTCCTCCCTGTCACAGAGCCAGGTGACTGACCTGACCCAGACAGAGGCTTTGGAGGAAACTTTTAAACACACCTGCTTGGGCTTGGAGCAGATGGGCCAAATTCAGCTCCAGAGCGGCCTTCTCAGCAGAGTAGAACAGCATGGAACAAATTCTTTCTTTCTTCTTCTTCCTCCCTCTCTCCATTCCTCTTCCTTCCTCCCTCCCTCCCTCCCTCCCTCCCTCCCTCCCTCCCTCCCTCCCTTTCTTTCTTTCTTGAGACAGGGTTTCTCTGTGTAGCCCATTTTCACTCTATAATTTTACTCTGTAGACCAGATTAGCCTCTAACTTAGAGATCAGCCTGTCTCTGCCTCCCAAGTGCTGGAATTAAAGATTAAAGGCATTATGAGATCTCCTGAGTAAATTGGGAGCACGGGGACCTTGGAAGAGGGTTGAAGGAGAGGGGAGAGGCAGGGAGGAGAGCAGAGAAAAATGTACAGCTCAATAAAAATCAATAAAAACGAAACAAAAAAGATTAAAGACATGTGCTGTCATCTCCTGGGCCATCTCTTTTAATATTATCCATACCATAAGACATTTGAATCTCTAAGACTGAACCCAATGATCTACTTATCCATAACCAGTTGGTGTGGTGGGTCCTCAGATGGGGCAGACAACCGGGACACTTTTATCTCTTATCTGTTACAGAAACAAACAGGATTTTTCAGTCTTGGAGAGGCAGAAACACAAGTAGGCCAAAAGCAGAGGCAGAAGGTAAAGGAGTTCCAGGCTGGCTCAGTTAGGAAGGATTGTAACATAAAGACGCAAGTCTGAAGAACAGAAGGATCAGTGGGTATTCTCATTCTGAGCGTGGCTGAAAGCCATGCCTTTGAGCAAGATTAAAGTAAATGTGAGTTTTAGACCATCCTGCCATTCTGTCTATGGAGTCATTTATATCAGTTTAGATATTAAAAGTTCCGAGGTTGACCCAGCAGTGACTATTTTAATTATGGAGCTCCAGTGAATCCCGGACCTAAGATCACAGGTCCTATAGAATTCAGAGATTTTTAGCTACGGACCAGTGGAGAATTGCAGGAATTTTCTGCCAGTCTTTGTCAGTGGAAAACTCTTGGAATCTTCTACTGAGTGAGTCTCTCTAGAAAATTGGGAGCAGATGAAGGACAGACACAAGAACAGAGGTCAATGTTCAGTTTCTTAAAGACTTGAAACTACCAAACACACCTGGAACATACGAGGGTGTCCCCAACTATTACAATTCCAGGGTTAAGGTACCACAGGGAGGGTGGAGGGTTCCCAGACCTTTTGTCTAATCAAGTGGTTCTTGGAGCCAGTGAAAAGTCTCCAGTGTCTTCCATTAAGTGGGTCTTACGTAAGAAAGTTTCAGTGAGCTCCCAAAGCTAGCTAGGGCACCTCCCAGCCAGGGCCAATGGCTTCCCTTGTTCTGGCATTTTGCTGTGTTGCATTCTTTTCTGGTTGACTGCAGAGTGGCCTCCCACGTATACCAGACTGTGTAAGTAGGAGACAATAAGGTGAGTGAGAAAGGGCAGAGACAGAGAAGAAAAAGAAAGGCTTCTGGAGAGAGAAGGACCCTTCACTCAGGTCCTAGAACAAAGGTGTGGAACTGCCTGCTGGGGGAGGGGCTCCAGGTGCCATGGCAGGTTTCACTTATGTTGGGTGGTCATTTAAAGGCAGCTGTGGAGAGACAGAAGGTGGAGAGAATGAGAGGCTTGGTCTGACCTTAGGTGGGACCATGTTTACTCACCATGAGAGAGCATTTTATCACCCACATGTCAGATGACCAAAATGCCTACAGAGGAAGATGGGATGCAGTCCCTTAAAGGGGTGGAAATGAATTCTGTAACCTGCTAGAGAAGCTGGGAGATGAAGTCCTCATCAGGAAACTGTCATCGTTATACTGAAGAATTCGTGTGGTTGCTGGCTCCTAGGCATCATACACCCAGGTGAGGTGTCTCTGCCCAGTGCTCCAGGCTGCGCTAGGAGTGCCCGGGCCTCCTGTGGAGTAGTGAGCTCCTAGGCTCTGGTAGTAATCAAATAAAGAGTAGACATCCAGTGTAACAGAAGGCTTGGGTGAGAAGCTAGCTCTGCCGCAGCGGGCTTCATACCTTTGACACACTACCCACGCTCTCTGTGTCTTGAGTTTGTTTGTTTAGGTTTTTTTTTTCTTATTTGTGTGAACCTATGTGGGCCTACCTGAATTTATGGAGAAGCCTGTGGAGGTCAGAAGAGGACATCAGATCCCTTGGCTGTTGGCTGTCACATGGGTTCTAGGAACCAAGTCTGGGTCCTCTGCAAAAGCAGTGAGTGCTCTTAACTACCAAGCCATCTCTCCAGCCCCACGTGCTTTGGGGTTTGCTTTAGTCTGTGAAGTGGAGGAATTGGAAGTGATAACATAGGCTGAGCATCTTGTCCCCAACTCTGAAAACCTGACACCATATCTAACACCGAACTTGAAACCATTCGGATCTTAGTGGTTAGGGAGATGGCTCAGCTGGGAAAGTGATTACAATGGAAGCGTAAGTGTGATACAGTAGAGCACAGTACCTATTTACATGTCATTTATGAGCGATAGGAAGTAATCTAGACATGCTCAGAAGTATGTGGAAGGAAGTGTGTGAGCTGTAAGTGTTGTGCATTTTAGTCCTGAAGGAAGCATGTGAGCCATGAGTGTTGTGTATGTTAGTCTGGAGGGAAGTGTGTGATCTGTGAGTGTTGCATATGCTGGTCTGGAGGGAAGTGTGTGAGCCGTGAGTGTTGTGTATGTTGGTCTGGAGGGAACTGTGTGAGCCGTGAGAGTTGTGTTTGCTGGTCTGGGTATGAATCCTTCTCCCCAATAGACTCTTGTGTTGACTGTTTGGTCCCCAACTGATGGAGCTAATTTTGGAGGTTTTGGAAGCTTTCAAAAGTGGGGCACAGCTGGAGGAAGTAGGTTATCAGAGAATGTATTTGGGGAGAGCTGTGCAGTCTCCTAGTCCCCCATCCTCTGTTTCCTGTCTCCCCTGAGGTAAAGAAGTTACTAATCACTCTATCCTTCTACCATGCCATGCCTTGACACATGGGGCTAAGACATAGAAACTGAACTCTCAGAACCTGGGAACTGAAAGAAGTCTTTCACCCTGAAGTTGCTTATTTGTGTCAAGTATTCTAACTTTAAAGTGTGTGTGTGTGTGTGAGCATGGATGTGTGTGTGTACTTGAATGTGTGTCATGACATGCATGGAGATTAGAGAAAACTTGTGTGTGCTGTGTGTGTGAGTGTGTGCATATGCATGTGTATTTACTCGAGCATCTGTGCCATGGCGTGCATGGAAGTGATTGGACAACTTATATGTGCATGCCTCTGTGTGTGTGTGTACTTCAGCATGTGTGCCATGGTATACAGGGAAGTCAAGAGGACAGCTTGACAGAGGTTTCCTCGTTCCACTATTCGGGTCTAAGGGATAGGACTAAGGTCACCAGGTTTTGTAGCAAGTGCTTTCACCCACTGAGCCACCTTGACAGCCCACACTGTACCATTTTATATAAGGTGTTTGAGGATCTTGGAACCAACTTCCACAGATATCAAAGGATAGCTTGACCTACGCGGTAGTGTGAAGTCTACAGAAGTTTCTCCCAGCAAACCTGTGAAGGGTTGTTAAGCACTCAGGAAATGCCACTTGTGGGATTCTAGTCTCAGTGATGCGCTGTTTTTCTAGGGGATTCCTTCCCTTGAAACAGGGGATGATATCAAAACCTTGGAGGTAATACCCAATCTTACCTGGTTCTTAGTGGCCTTCTGCACTGCAGATTGTGTAGGTTTGGATGAGAATGGTTCCTATAAGTTCATATACTAGAGTAGTTGGTCCCCAGTTACTGGAACAGTTTGAGAAGGATTAGGGGGTGTAGTCTTGTTGGAGGAAGTGTGTCACTGGGGGTGGGCACTGAGGATTCAAAAATCCACACCATTCCCCGTGTGCTCTCTCTGCCTCCTGCTTATGAGTAAAGACATAAGCTCAGCTACTGACCCTGAACCATACTGCCTGCCTTCTGCCTTGCTCCCTGCCATAGTCATGAACTCTAATCTTCTGGAGCTGTAAGCCTCCCAAAGCCTTTCCCTATAAGTTTCCCTGGTCATGGTGTCTCCCCACATCAATAGAAAAGTCACCAAAACACGGCTCTCCTCTTGGTGTCTAGGTCGTCAGTGAGAGCGACATCTTGAACAGGGTACTCTAAGTCAATCCTCCTGTCCCCCAAATAGATTTCCAGCTTCCCAGTGCCACCTCTGCTAATTCCCAGCCAAGTACAGATTCCAGAGAATTTTCCCTGACCCTTTCTTTGTCACCAAGGTAGCCCAGCCCCTCACCCTAGATATGTTGATTCTTGCCATCCATTTTTCTAATTCAACAATGATGATGAGAATTCATCCTCCTCCCCACGCTTTTTTTTGGTTTTTCAAGACAGGGTTTCTCAGGAGCTATGGAGCCAGTCCTGGAACTCACTCTTTAGACCAGGCTGGCCTCAAAATCACAGAAATATGCCTGTCTCAGCCTCCTGAATACTGGGATTAACAGTGTATGCCACCACCCCCTCACAAATTCATCTACTTATTTGGTCACTGCACTGAGTCCTGAACCTACAGAAGACCACGTGGCATCTGTGTGAAAAAGGACCCGTGTACATGCAAGTCTTTTTAGGGATGTTTGTGATGCTGTTTGCTCAGCCTAAGATACCTAAAAGTAGGACTTAGTTTTCCCCTCAGAAGAGGCTCCTTGAGGACAGGCCATGTCTCCCTCAGACCAAGGATCCCTGAGGGCACAGGCCATGTCTTCCTCAGACCAAGGATCCCTGAGGACACAGGCCATGTCTCCCTCAGACCAAGGCTCCCTGAGGACAGGCCATGTCTCCCTTAGATTGTGGCTTTGAGGTCCTGCTCTTTCTCTGCCCACCCCCTGCTGCAGAGCCCTGTGAGCCTTCCCAGGCTCTTTCTCCTGTGCCTGTGCTGGAATAGATGCCCCTGTGTGTCTGGTCAAACTCCTTTCTTTCCCTTCTCTCACCTGACTGCTGCCTGGGCCGGTGCAGTATCCTAGCTTTGCAATTCTGACCAGACCCATCTGCTTCAGCATGGCTGCTGAGCCAGCTGCAAAACCAGGTCACCTCTGTCTCCTTGTCTTTCTCATCCCCTCTCCCTAATCGAATTGGGTTTCTTTTTTTCCTTCTTTGCATTGTGCATGTCAGAGGCAGCGTCACTGGCCCCGCTCTGAGCCTGCACAATCAGCAAAGTGTGGCCTTCATTCCTTCCTGCCCTCTTTCCTCCTGCTCACACTCCTCAGGCAGCAGCTGAGCCCATCACAGCTCTCAGGGGAGTCTGCAGCAGGCTGTAGGGCCAGGGAACACTTCCTTCCTTCCTGTCCTCCCGCCCTGCAAAGGAGGTGTTTGGATGAGGGGTGACAGGCTCTGGTGGCTAATGGGGTCACAGCACGATCTTTCCTTGATAGGCTGCTATGGAGAGGTCTTCTGACCTCAGACAGTCCCTGGTCACACTCTGGGGCTACCAGGGCACTGACAAGGACAACCCAGGTCTTGCTTCTCTCTGCTCTTGTGAACTTGGGTCCAGGTCACAGTTCAGGTTTCAGGGTGCCCTCAGATACACCCAGGCATTTGGGGCACAGCTGCAGCCTCCTAAGTGGGATGAGCAATCAGAGCTGTCATGGTGACGGTGATAATAATCGCCAGGCAGTCTGCCTGTTAATGCCTAGGGTGCCTCCCACGGGGCACCATCTCATCTGCTCACGTGACTGACAGGCAGAGCCGCTAAGATTCAGAGGACCAGAGGGCATTGTGATCACATTGCACACAAGGTCTTGAGGCTAAAGGAAGCCTCCCCTGGGGACCTCTCGCTTTCAACTGTGACTCTGATACCCAAGGCACAGCTGCCTGAGGGAAGGAGGCTGACCAGTCATGATGGAAACTCAAAGCCGAGGCCCTGTGGAATCCAGATCTGAGGCTCTGTGTGCTCCTGGAGCAGGTTGCCTGTGCCTTTAAGCTTCAGGTGATTTTCCATGCACTGGGACAGAAGGGCAGACTCCACTGGGCGTCCAGGAGGGACTGGCTCCATAGTCCTCACAAGTCCTAAGTTCACACATGCTCCACCTCAAAATAACAAACGGAGGGTCATTGCCATATAGTTTGGGGGCATCCCTTTTGTCCACTGCTCAGAGGGTGAACTCTGGCAGCCTGAGTTCGGTTCCGAGAGGCACATGGTAGAAGGAAAGAACTAGTTCCCCAAGCTCTCCTCTGACTACACGCATACTCTTCAACCCACAAAATAAATAAATGAAGTATAATAAAAGGTCTGAATGGTATTCATACTGAATGTGCAGACCTTTCTCCTGATTCTGTTTCCTAATAACTCGAAGGCCCTGCGCCTGCTTCCTCCGACATGCTGCTCACGTGAGCTGCGCTGTGGTGCCACTTTTCTCTGGGTGCCAGGCTTACTCTGCCCTTTCTGGCCGCTGCTTCCCATCAGCTGGGGCAGGCTGCCTGGCCTGATGAGTCACACCTCACTTTTGAAGAATCCCAGGGTTATAAGCAGAACCTTATTTTCTCCTATCAATAGCCAACAATCAATAAAAAGATGGCTTGAGAGTCATGCGGGAAGCAGAATAATTCGATCACTTCTCCTTCCGTGTGTGTGTATGTGTGTGTGTGTGTGTGTTTGAGCAAGACAGAAGTAAAGTCAAAAACATCCCACTCATAGACTTTTTAGAGCTGGGAACAGATTTTTAAAAACGCGAACTGTACATCAAGTAATAGGAAAATATATTTTGGTTCTGTATTTTATCCGGCTAAGGGAAAGAAAAGTCAGGACAAAAGAGATGAGAAGAGGAGAGGGAGAGGCAGAGAGAGGGAACAGAAAAAGAAACTGTTTACAAAACCAAGCATTGTTCCTCAAGACACCCCAGAACCCCAGAGAAAGACCTCACCCACAGAGTTGAGACCAGCTGGACCTCTAAATGCTTGCTGCAAATTCTCCACAGCCAGCAGGCCCTTTCGGGTGTCTGGTGATAGAGACAAGGGGGCTTGATTAAACCTGAGTGTTGGAGACCTTCCCCATCTCCTGACTGTTGCTATTTCCATCTTGGGTTCAGAAGGGACAGGACTCCACCCTTATAGCTCCGTCCACAGTGAGGGGGGGGGCAGACATGTCAACAGTGATTATAATAGTCTCTTCCTGCAATGATCAGGATCAGTATGGTGAAAGTTAAAATGACAGAGGAGAAATGAATGGATTTCAACTGAGGTCCCCAAAGTGCTGAAGGGGCCACTCATAGCTGCTACCTGGAGGAGGCACAAGCTTTCTCAGGTGTGGGGAAGGCAGGGGCAGTGCCAGAGAAGGCTGTTGTATCACTTGGAGTTAGGTTCTCCCTGGACTACTTCCTAGCTGTGTATCTTAGGCAAGTGATTTAACCTCTCTGAGTCCATCTCTTCATCTGTGAAATGAGAATCGGTACAGGTATCATAGGGATTTTACATTAAGAAATGAAGCATTCAATACTATCTTGTAAAATGGAATTTGTTGAACAGAGGTAAAAAGGTAGTGTTGGGAGATGTGGGTGTCACAGTGTGTGACCAGTCACTGGGTACATTACATTTTCACAAAAGGAAGATAGGAGCTGTGGTGAGTTACAAGTCTGTCCAAGCCATCTGTGGAGCTGATGACCCCAGTAGGGCTAGACCACAACCCGCACAAAACTGTCTGTGGGGAGGAAGGAGTTCAAGTGATCTCAAGGCCTCAAACCTGAACCTTATCTTGGCTTCCATGCCTTCTCTGTCCACTGGCCTTGGACCTGCAGCTTCTGCAGGCTTACAGTGTGCACACCAACTGTTTCTCCACCCAGAGGCCCCTCCTGGGACTTCTCATTGTGGACTGGAGCTTCTACTCCTTGTGTCTGAGATATCAATAAGGTTAAAACAGCAGGAGCAAAAATAAGCCTTCAAATTAGGGCCAGAGAAGTGGCTGCTGCTGAGCTCACTGAGGCTTGTGGAGTCTTGGGCCCAAAGCCAAGCTTGCACCTGTTAGACTAAGCCATCACCTCCTGCCTGTATCAGGTGCAATTGGGACTTCCCCGCAACCCTGACTCCATGACTTGGGAAATGGAGCCCACAGAGGTTTGGAGTCTTCCTCAGAGTCTCCAAGCCAGCCCTCCTGGTTAGCCTCAATTGTCAACTTGAAACTGCCTGATGTCATCTGAGAGGGGATACCTCAGCTGAACTGTCTAAACTCGACTGACCTGTGGATATATCTGTGGGGAAATTGTCTGAGTTGTTAACAGATACAGGAGGATCCAGCCCACTGTGGGCAGCATCCATTCCCTAGGCAGATGGTCCTGTGCTGTATAAATAAGAAAGCTAGCTAAACGTGAGCCTGTGAATGAGCAAGCAAACAATAGTCCTAGTGGTTCCTGCCTCCAGGTTTCTGCCTGGAATTCCTTCCCTGGCTTCCTTACTAATGGGTTGTAGCCTAGAAGCATAAGTCAAATTAACCCTTTCCTCCCCATGTTGCTGTTAGTCAGTGTTTTCATCACAGCAACAGAGAGAAAACTAGGACAGCCCCCCCCCCCGGCATTGACCACTTGTGTCTGCCTTGGATCCCCAAGGGAGCAGCATCAGGTAGGCAGGAGGCAGCAGGACTTGGATGCCGACAACCTTAGTGTTGCCATGCAGCCAGCTCCTCTTCAAGTGACAGGGTGCCACCTCACTTGGTACCCTGAGGCTGTCCCTGAGTGTCTGGTATGTGGGTGTTTCAGGTTTAACGTGGTCCCCTCCCCATCTCATTAGGCTGCTGGGGCAGAAGGAGCAGGACTTGCGATCTGTGGTCCCAACCATGTGAGGGTTTAGAGTTAGACATGGATATTACAGAAATGTGTGAGTACCACATGAGTGCAGTGTCCATGGAGCCAGAAGAGGATGCTGGATCCCCTGTAGCTGGAGTTATGCGTCCTTCTGAGCAGCCTGGTGTGGGGGCTGAGAATGAACTTCCATCCTCTGCAAGGGCAGCCAGTGCCCTGGACCACAGAGTCCTCTCTCCATCCCCAGACTCCTTTAAAGTACACATAGCAGAACAATCCTGCAGGATGTCTTTCTTGCTCCTTTCTGTGGCCAGATAAACTGGCTGAGAGGAACAACTGAAGGGGACTTCTATCAACGAGGCCATGAGGAGATGAGTCCACAGGTGCTAACCATCCCTGAGCGCCCCTCATCCAGAACCGACACACCCAGAGTCATGCTTCATGCCTTGTTCATCTCTTAATCTAGTTGAGTTGACAATTGAAATTAACCTTCAAGGAGGTAGAAGATTAATTATCTGAGCTCAGAGAAAACCGAGTTCATATCCTAGCTCTGTGCTTAACGGCTGTATGATCTTGGACAGGTAACTGACCCTCTCTGAGTGTTGTGTGTGTGTGTGTGTGTGAGTGATTCTTTTTTTTTCTATCTTTAGAAAAATTTTTTTTATTTTTCCCTCTTTCTTAAAAATGATTTTTGTTGAGCTCTACATTTTTCTCTGTTCCCCTCCCTGTTTCTTCCCTCCCCTTCAACCTTCTCTCAAGGTCCCCGTGCTCCCCAATCTGCTCAGGAGATTTTGTCTTTTTCTACTACCCATGTAGATTAGATCTATGTATGTCTCTTAGGGTCCTTATTGTTGTCTAGGTTCTCTGGGATTGTGATTTGTGGCCTGGTTTTCTTTGCTTTATGCTTAAAAGCCACTTATGAGTGAGTACATGTGAGAATTGTTTTTTTTTTTTGGGTCTGGGTTTCCTCACTCAAAATGATGTTTTCTAGCTCCAACCATTTGCCTGCAAAATTCAAGATGTTGTATTTTTTTTCTGCTGTGTAGTACTTAGTTGTGTAAATGTTCCACATTTCCCTTATTCATTTTTTGGTCGGAGGGCATTTGGGTTTTTTCTAGTTTCTGGTTATGACAAACAGTGCTGCTATGAACATAGTTGAGCACATGTCCTTGTGGTACGATTGAGCATCCTTTGGATATATACCCCAAAATGGTGTTACTGGATCTTGAGGAAGGTTGTTTCCTACTTTTCTGAGAAATCGCCACACTGACATCCAAAGGGGCAGTACCAGCTTGCATTCCCACCAGCAATGCAGTAGTGTTCTCTTTACCCTACACCTCTCCAGCGTAAGTTGTCATCAGTGTTTTTGATCTTGGCCATTCTTACAGGTGTAAGATGGAATCTCTATAGAATTAGAGTTGTTTTGATTTGCATTTCTCTGATGACTAAGGATGTTGAACATTTCCTTAAGTGTCTTTCAGCCATTTTAGATTCGTCTGTTGAGAGTTCTCTGTTTAGGTTTATAATCCATTTTTTATTAGATTATTTGTTCGTTTGATGACCAATTTCTTGAGTTCTTGGAGATCAGACCTCTGTCTGATGTGGGGTTAGTGAAGATCTTTTCTCATTCTGTAGGCTGTTGTTTTGTCTTGTTGACCATGTTCTTTGCTTTACAGAAGCTTCTCAGTTTCAGAAAGTCCCATTTATTAATTGTTTCTCTCAGTGTCTATGCTACTGGGGTTATATTTAGGAAGCGGTCTCCTGTGCCAATGCGTTCAAGTCTACTTCCCACTTTCTCTTCTATAAGGTTCAGTGTCACTGGCTTTATGTTGAGGTCTTTGATCCATTTGGTTGAGTTTTGTTCTTGGTGATAGATATGGATCTATTTAAATTCTTCTACATGTTGATATCCAGTTATGCCAGCACCATTTGTTAAATATACTTTCTTTTTTCCATTTGAGATTTTTTGCTTTTTTGTCAAAAATCAGGTATTCGAAGGTATGTTATTTAATATCTGGGTCTTCAATTCAATTCCATTGATCCTACTGTCTGTTTTTATGCTGTTTTCAGTACTGTAGCTTTGTAGTAAAGTTTGAAGTCAAAGATTGTAATGCCTCCAGCAGTTCTATAATTGTACAGGATCATTTTGACTATCCTAGGTTTTTTGCTTTTCCATATGAAGTTGAATACCATTCATTTGAGGTCTGTGAAGAATTTTTCTGGGATTTTGATAGGCATTGCATTGAATCTGTAAATTGTTGTTGGTAAGATTGCCATTTTTACTCTGTTAATTCTACCTACCAAAGAGCATGGGAGATCTTTCTACTTTCTGGTGTCTTCTTCAATTTCTTTCTTCAAATATTTAAAGTTCTTGTCATACAAGTCTTCTACTTGTTTGGTTAGAGTTACTCTGAGATATTTTATGCTATTTGTGGCTATTGTGAAGGGTGATGTTTCTCTGATTTCTTTCTCAGCCCTTTTATCATCTGTGTAAAGGAGGGTCACTGATTTTCTTTTGGGGGGGGTAATCTTATATCCTGCTACATTACTGAAAGTGTTTATGAGTTGTAGAAGTTCCTTGGTAGAATTTTGGGGGTCGCTTATGTAAACAATCACATCATCAGAAAATAGTGAGAGTTTGACTTCCTATATTCCAATTTGTGTCCCCTTAATCTCCTTTTAGTGTCTTATTGCTCTAGCTAGGACCACAAGAACTATATCGAATAGATATGGAGAGAATGGACAACCTTGTCTTGTTCCTGATTTCAGTGGGATCGCTGGGAGATTCTCTCCATTTAGTTTGATGTTGGCTGTTGGCTTGCTGTATATTGCCTTTATTATGTTTAGGTATGTTCCTTGTATCCGTGCTCTCTCCAAGACCTTTATCAAGAAGGAATGTTGTATTTTGTCAAAAACTTTTTTGGCGTCTAATGAGAGGATCATGTGTTTTTTATTTTTCAGCTTGTTTTTTTTTTGTTTTTTGTTTTTTTTTGGTTTTTCGAGACAGGGTTTCTCTGTGGTTTTGGAGCCTGTCCTGGCACTAGCTCTTGTAGACCAGGCTGGTTTCAAACTCACAGAGATCCACCTGCCTCTGCCTCCCAAGTGCTGGGATTAAAGGCGTGCGCCACCACCGCCCGGCTTTTCAGCTTGTTTATACGGTGGATTATGTTGACAGATTTTCATATGTTCAACCATCCCTGCATCTGTGGGTTGAAAGCCGAATTGATCATAGTAGAAGATGGTTCTGATGTGTTCTTGGATTTGATTTGCCAGTATTTTATTTAGTATTTTTGCATCAATGTTCATGAGTGAGATTGGTCTGTAATTCTCTTTCTTAGTAATGTCTTTGTGTGGCTTGGATATCAACGTAATTGTATCCTCATAAAAAAAGAGTTTGGCATTGTTCCTTCTGTTTCTATTGTGTGGAATAATTTGAAGAGTAATGGTATTAGTTCTTCTTTGAAAATCTTGTAGAATTCTGAGCTGAAACCATCTGGTCCTAAGCTTTTTTGGTTGGGAGACTTTTGATGACTGTTTTATTTATTTAGCTGTTATAGGTCTGTTTAATTTGCTTATCTGGTCTTGATTTAATTTTGGTAAGTGATATTTATCCAGAAAGTTGTCCATTTCCTTTAAGTTTTCTAATTTTGTGTACAGGTTTTCATATTAGGACCTGATAATTTTCTGTATTTCCTCTGTGTCTGTTGTTATGTCCCCCTTTTCATTTCTGATTTTATTAATTTAGATATTCTCTCTCTGTCTGTTGGTTAGTTTGGATAAAGGTCTGTCTATTTTGTTGATGTTCTCTAAGAAACAACTCTTTGTCTCACTCATTCTTTGTATTTTTTTTTGTTTCTATTTTGTTGATTTCAGCTCTCAATTTATTTCCTGCTGCCTAGTTCTCTTGGGTGAGTTTGCTTCTTTTTGTTCTATAGTTTTCAAATGTTCTGTTAATTCACTAGGGTGGGATTTTTCCAGTTTCTTTATGTAGGCATTTAGTGCTATGAACTTTCCTCTTAATACTGCTTTCATTGTGTTCCATAAATTTGGGTATGTTGTGTAGTCATTTTCATTGAATTTTAGCAAGTCTTTAATTTCTCCCTTTATTTCTTCCTTGACCCATTGATGATTCAGGTGAACATTGTTTAATTTCCATGTGTTTGTAGGCTTTCTGGAATTAGTATTGCTGTTGACTTCTAGTTCTAAACCATGGTGATCTGATAGATACATGGGGTTATTCCATTTTTTTTGTATTTGTTGATGTTTGTCTTGTTACAGAGTATGTGGTCAAATTTTTGAGAAGATTCCATGAGGTTCTGAGAAGAAGGTATATTCTTTTCTGTTTGGATGGAATATTCTATAGATGTCTGTTAAGTTCATTTGTGTCATAACATCTGTTAGTTCCTTTATTTCTCTGTTCATTTTTTGTCTAATTGACCTGTCCAGTGGTGAGAGGGGAGTGTTGATATCTCCCACTAGTAGTGTGTGGGGTTTAATGTATGATTTAAGCTTTAGAAGTGTTTCTTTTACATATGAGGGAGCCCTTGTATTTGGGGCAGAGATTTCCACTTGATGGATTTTTTTCTGTGACTAATATGAAATGTCCTTCTTTGTCTCTTTTGATTGATTTTAGTTTGAAGTCTATTTTGTTAGATATTAGGATAGCTATACCATCTTGATTCTTAGGACCATTTGATGGAATACTTTTTCCTAATTCTTTACTCTGAGACAATGTTTGTCTTTGAGGTTGAGGTCTGTTTCTTGTATGCAGAAGAAGGATGGATTCTGCTTTTGTATCCAATCTGTTAGCCTGTGCCTTTTTATTGGTGAGTTGAGTCCATTTATATTAAGGGATATTAATGAACAGTGATTGCTATCACCTGTTAATTTAGTTTTCATTGTTGGTGATGTTAATTTGTGCATTTTTCCCTTCTTTGAGATTTGCTGCTATGAAACCATCAATTATCTGTGTTTTTATTGGTGTAGCCAATTTTCTTGGGTTGGAGTTTTCCTTCCAGTATTTTGTATAGAGCTGGGTTTGTGGCCAGGTATTGGTTAAATCTGGTTTTTCATGGAATATCTTCTTTTGCCCTTCTATGGTGATTGACAATTTTGCTGGGTATAGTACCCTGGGCTGGCATCCATGGTCTCTTAATGTCTGCATAACACTTGACTGGTACCTTCTGGCTTTTATTGTCTCCAATGAAAAGTCAGGTGTAATTCTGATAGGTCTGCTTTTATATGTTACTTGGCCTTTTTCCTTTGTAGCTCTTAATATTCTTTCTTTATTTTGTATGTTTAGTGTTTTGATTATTATGTGGCGAGGGGATTTCCTTTTTTGATCCAGTCTATTCGGTGTTCTGTAAGCTTCTTGTATCTTCATAGGCATATCTTTCTTCTAGGTTGGGAAAGTTTTCTTCTATCATTTTGTTAAATATATTTTCTGTGCTTTTGAGTTCAACTTCTCCTTCTATACCTATTATTCTTATGTTTGGCCTTTTCATTGTGTCCCATGTTTCTAGGATATTTTGGGTTAAGCTTGTGGGCGCATATTTCGAGATGGCACAAAAGCCATTACACCGGTCAGAGCTGATCACGTAGCCCTGCAGACAAGCTGTCTGTGCCCTTAACAAGAGCCAGGATGTCTTGCTTCTAACTTCTTTTGTTAAAGTGTGGATTACCTGAGAAGAGATGTTTGGCTGAAACTGGTCAGGATGTTTGGAGTTTCTTTCCTTTTGTAATTTGGAGGATGTCTTATAGAGATGCTAATTCAGGGCCTACCTGACTGCCTGATGCGGATGTAATCTGGGCCCAGGCACTTGGTTGCCAAGGCAACAGCCTTTGTGTGTTCCCGCTCATTTGGTGTGGGTATAGAAGATGTTTGGAGAATAAACGAAAAGGCTGGCCTTTTCCATGATGACCATGTAAGTTGTGTCAGTTCTTTCCTCGCGACTCCGTTTCAGTGGTTTAGGGAATTAGAAAATTTGTGTTGGACCCACACGGGCTCCGACATAATGGCGCCCAACATGGGGCTCAAACCCACGACCCTGAGATTAAGAGTCTCATGGGCTCCGACAAAGCTTTTATTAGATTTAATGCTTTCTTTGACTAATGAGTCTATTTCCTCTATTGTATCTTCAGTGCTTGAGATTCTCTCTTCCATCTCTTGTATTCTGCTGTTCATGCTTGTGTTTGTGGTTCCTGATCATTTTCTCATGATTTCTGTTTCTATAATTCCCTCAGCTTGTGTTTTCTTTATTGTCTCTATTTCAGTTTTCAAGTCTTGAATAGTTTCTTTCATATGTTTGATTGCTTTTTCTTGGTTTTCTTTAAGGGATTTGCTGATGTCTTCCAGATATTTGTTTGTCTTTCCTCCATTTCTCTGAGGAAATTTCTCATTTCCTCTTTAAGAGTTCCAACATTCTCCTGAAGTTATTTTTAAGTCATTTTCATCTGCTTCATCAATATTTGGTTGTTCAGTCTTGCTTTTGTAGGGTGTTTAGGTTTTACTGGTATCATGTTGCTCTTTGTGGTATTGCGTGTGTTCTTACTTTTCTACTCATCTTCTTCTCTAATAGGTGTGGTTGGGGCTGTCTATGATTCTTTTAATTAATCTTCTAGGTGCCACTGAATACTGAATCCAAAGCTCAGATGGTTGTTCCCCATGGTACCATCAGTGCCACAGTTCTAGTTACCCTGTTGGTCACTCCATGTTCCTGGAGGTCACTCAGCACTCCAGAACTTTGCTCCACTCCCTTGGAGCCCTGTCTCAGGCTTGCTCTAGCCTAGGCTGATGTCTCAGACCTGTAAATAAATGCCTCCTGGTATGGATCCATTCCTGGAGAGGTCCCTGGCTTGGGGTTGGTCCTGTAAAGGACTCTGGCTTCAGTCTACTCCCTTGGAGTTCCCAGGCCCAGCACACCCAGACCAGCAGAGGACCTAGCTCAGGCTTACTCCCTCAGAGATCCCAGACTCATGCTCAGACCCTCAGAGGTTTCTGGTTTTGTGAATGAGAGTGGGAACAGCCAGTTTGTAGGAGCAGCTGAGGCTTTGAGTTTAAAGCACTAACATCTAGTGTGTGGGGTGTGATTTCCACTGTGCCTGGTGACAGGAGGTTCCTGAGTTTGCCTGGTGTAGCCCAATCAACTTGTTGAACTTGGACCCAAACCTTCAGTGTAACCATGCCACTTTCAAGGAAGGCCTTAAGATGCATTTCTCTAATTAGCTTAAAATGGCATCATTAAATGATCATTAACGGGTGAGATAATTTATGTCCTATGATTGTTAGTGGAGTGGCCTCTCCTCAGCCCTCCTTAGTCACCCATCTTTAGTCAGGCTTGCTTAGCTCTCCTAATGAATAATCTGGAATACGGTTCCTCCCTTGTACTTTTATCATCTACAGAGGACCTTTTGTGTTGAAGACTTGATAAAGTGAAGAGGGTCAGATAGGCCCAAGTTCAAGTTCGGACTCCTCTAGCTGTGTGATTCTAAGCAAAACTCTTGGCCACTCTGAGTAGATCTCTGGTGTTTTTTGGCTGCCCACACACTTTCTGAGAAGCACAGGGATGAGGATGCTGAGTGTGATTACAGCTCCAGCCCTCCCCTGGCAGCTTCTAGAGAAAGGCTTCCCATTCATCTCCTACCATCATCATCATCATCATCATCATCTCAGAAATGGAGATAAAACCCAAGGTCTTTTGTATGATAGATAAACGTTTTCTTGTGGAGCTCAGCTCTCAGTTTCTGCCTAACCTCTCTCTCTCCTTTGATAATTTTGTACATCTGATGACCATACTCGCCCCTCCCCCATCCTCTCATACCCCTCCCAACTCTATGTCCTCTTCTTTCTCCTTCTTAACCCACCGTGTCCAGCCTGTGCTGTGCACCTTGTCCAGCCTGTGCTGCCCATGCACTCTTTGATGTGTGGGCTCACACTGGAGTGAGACTGACCTACCAAGGGTTACACGCAGAGAAAACTGACCTTCCCCAATCCTAGCAGCTGCCAGTTGCCAACAGCTCCTCAGCTGGGGGTGGGACGTCAAGCCTATCTCTCCTCTCCATGCTGAGATTTTAGTTTGAGCTTTGCACAGGTCTTGAGCATACTGTTACAACCACTGTGGGTTCTATGTGCAACTATCCATCTGTGTCCAGAAAAAAATTTCCTTAGTCATCCACCACCTCTGGCTTTTGAAATATTTATGCCCATACCTCCAGAAAGATCCCTGTGCTTTGGAGAATAGTATGTGATGTAGATGTCTCATTTAGAGTTGGTCATTCTGCAGTCTTTTTAGCTTTGAATTTTCAGATAGGTATGTTTCATTTGCAACACCCATGAGCTCAGGAAATTAGTAAGGAGAGGGGGAATCTCAGAGAGGGGAGCTAGAGCACAGTGGTCTAAATGTCTAAAGGGGGAATAGTGGAATGGGGAGGGTTAAATTGGGGTGGGGTAGATGGGCAGGGTAGAGGGGTAGTTAGAGGGAGGAATAAATAACACAAAAAAGTTACATGAAATCTTGTCTAACTTTTAAATGTGTGAGTTCCCATCCTCCAAGGAACTATCTGGAATCCCATTGGGCAATACCTCACCTGCCCCACTGTGGGAAAGCCTTCCTCAGGTCCCCTTGGTACCTCCGTGTCTTGTCGACTCTCACTGACAAGTCCAAGTTTATATCTACTGTGAAGCCTTGTCATCAAAACTGTTGGATGAAGGTGTGACTTTCTGTGCCATGGAGACGAAAGGGCCTCCTCCAGTCCTGCTCACCCTGACTCTGGGTGTCCCCACTCCTGGAGAAGGCATTACTTAATGCTCCTGTTTATAGAAAGAAGATGGGATGGATCTGCAGAAGCCCCATGAGTTCCTCTGGGCAGAGCGGCTGGTAGGACAGAAGCCAGCTAGGGTGCTAGAGGGGAGGGTTTGAGGGGTCTGCCCTCCACCCCTCTGAGTTTGACAGGTTTGAGAACAGTACTGACAAGGACCTTTCAATCTCTCCTTTTCGAGTATCACTGCTCTTGAACACAAACCGATGGGTCCCTGGAGGAGGGTAAATTTCAGCCCAAAGCTGGAGAGGAGAGAACTTGAGAAGACTGTGTTAAGGATGGGCTTGGGGGCAGAGTTCCATGCCCAGGAGGCCTGGCAGGTGTGTGGGGTGAAAGAGCAGGCGGACTTCCTGGAGGAGATAAGGAACTTCACAGGGAGGCATGAGGTGAGGAGCAGGTGAAGCCAGGTCTAGGGCGAGGCAAACCGTGGGCAAGGAATATGTGTAAATCTCAGTTCTCAGGCTCGTAAAATCCTACAGCTGTGGGTCTCTGTCAGTTTTATATTAACATTTACCTAACAAGTAGACTGAGAGATTGTGTTATTTACATACATATATGGAGGCTGGCTGGACCCACGGATCCTTTCCTGTACACGACGTTTTATTGATTAATAAATTAGACACTTACAGATCAAGCACAAATCAAATCTATCCATTTCAGACACCCGTCAGGCTCAAATGAATGTAAATCAGGAGGCTTCATTTGCATACGCAAAGCAAGCCATTTAACTGTCATTTGTCATCCGCACCCCTGAGAGGCTGTAATTTGCTTAGCAAGGCAGCCTGTAGCAGGCCGCCCTTGTGCTCTCTGGGTGACTTCTGAGACTGGGGCAGTGAACAGAGCTGTTCGCCTTGATTTTTTCTTCCTGTGTTTTAAAATCTGCATGTTTGTGGAAGGGTAAGATAAAGAAGTTTTTGGGTAGTTTCAGTTTTTCAGAATTTCTCAAAAAACTGGGTATGGTGGCACATGGCATATCCCTGTAGCCCCAGCATTTAGGAGGTACAGACATGAGGATCAGAAATTCAAGGGTTGAGTTTGAGACCAACCTGGGCTCCATGAGGCCCTGCCTATAAACAAACACCTCCCCCTCTTGGGTGCCAAGAAAACAAGGCTAATGAAGACATTGTCCCCAGGCTGTCTGTGTCACTGTGGGTCACAGTTAAGGGAACATCTATGGGTGACTTTCTTAGGACTGTACAGAAGTGACTCACAGTCTGGGCTCTCTCTCTAGCCCTTCTTCTCATCCCTCTGCTCACAAACCCAGCCGCTGGCCAGCAGTGGACAGAGTATAGGCCATGCAAGACCCAAATCCGAGCCTCGGTTTGAGTCTGACTTTGGACCCTGAAACCCACCTTTCCAGGCCGTCACAGAGGCAGGTGTTGGGTTACTAACCAAGTCTGGCCCCCCCGCCCTGCTGCTCGAGCGGCTGCACAGGCTTACAGGTCTGCCGGACAGCCTAGGGTGTCTCCTTCAACCTTTACAGAACTTGGCCCAGTGCTGGGCCAGGCCTGTATACAGTTGGTGCTCATAATAATTGCGCCCCTGGGAAAAGAAAGCCCCATGAATTCTGCTTCAAAGGGTGATTGATGATAAAACACCTGAGGGTGCTTGAGGGTCTTTAAACCTTTGAAGGGGCAAGGCAGAAAGAGTTTGATTTTGTGGCTAGGTATTGGCTAGTCCACTGGGCCCAGGGCTGGATCTGTGGGAAATTGCTGGCAGTGTGTGTGTGTGTGGTGTGGTGTATGAATGGTGTATCCATGGGTATCCAAAGGGTAGAACCAGAAGTCACAGCCTTCCACAGAGGATGAAGAAGTTTCACATCTTTTCTATAAGGAGTACTTATTGAGCACCTGCTGTGTACCAGGTACCTTCTTAGGTCTCACATTGGACCCAATGACAAACAATCTTGTTCATCTGGATTCAGATGGCCTGTGAGGTTCTGAAGTGACAAAGACCAGCACATACCCATGGAGACAAATGCCAAGGACCACAGAAGGAAACCTAGTTACCAGGTTCACTGCTGGGAGCCTGCCTTTTCCTTACAACATGCCCCTCTTCATGGGCCCATACCTGACATTCCCCTGGGGCCTGGCTTCTGGCCCATCACACAGAGGCAGCACTCAAGGAAAGCATCAAGGCCCTCGAGTTTGTCCTTTTTCTTTTGAAACTGTCCACGATCTCACAGAAAGGCTGTTGCCAGGTCTAAGTCTGTGACTCAGGATCCCTGGCTCTCCTGGGATTCCTGCACAAACCCTACCCACAGATCCCTATGGCGATGTCTAGGCCTGGGATTTGGGAGTCCTGGTGGTCTTCACATAGTCCCTTGCTAGCTCCAGCCTGCCTGATTCTATCCCAACTCCCAGAAGAGTTCCAGGTAGAAGATGAGGGGATGGCAGGTGTTCTGCTCAGATGTGGCCTGTGTACCCCACTCTGTGTGGGGGTTCAGGACTGTCATCCGGTGAATATTTAGAATCTTCTGACCCTGTGGGTGCCACCCAAGCACCTCATTCTCTTGACTATTGCCCAGAACCCCACAGCAGATATGGTAGTTTGAAATAAAATGGCCCCCAAAGGGAATGGTGCTATTAGTAGGTGTGGCCTTGTTGCAGGAAGTGTGTCACTGTGGAGGCGGGTTTTGAACTCTTATCTATGCTCAAGATACTGCTAAGTATATGAGTCCACTTCCTGTTGCCTTCTGATCAAGACATAACCAGCACCATGTCTTCCTGCATGCTGCCATGCTCCCTGCCATGATGATAATGGACTGAACCTCTAAAACTGTAAGCCAGTCTCAATTAAATGTTTTCCTTCATAAGAGTTGCTGTGGTCATGATGTTTCTTCACAGCAAAAAAACCCTAAGACACCAGGTCTTCCTGAGCACCCTGGTAGGTGGGTCTAGCCCATCACGTGCAGGACACATGCGGCAGAGGATAGCCAAGACGGCGGCTGTTCTAGTTTCATTTCTGTTGCAATGGTAAAATGTCCGGACCTAAAGGGGCTTAGAGTAGGAAAAGACCTACTTAGCTCACAACTGCAGGTTACTGTCCATGCTTGTGGGGAAGTCAAGGCAGGGACTTACAGCTGCTGGCCACACTCACAGTCAAGATGAGAGAGGAGGCACAATGGACCCTTGCTGGCTTGCTGTCAGTTAGTTCAGGACCCAGCCTGCAGAAAGGCATTGCCCGCAGTGGGCTGGTTCAGCTAACAATCAAAACCCACACATCCACCTTCCTATAGGCCGACCTGACCCAGATAATTCCCCACTCTAGACTCTTCAGGCTGTGTCAAAATGCTGCCTTCTTCTACATGTGCATACCACAAGAAACCTTCCTTCCAGAGACGCCTGACTTTCCAGCCCCGCCATCGGCTGGACACCGCCCTCGGCTGGGCACCGCCACTGACTGGGAACCTACATTGGCTGGGCACCACAGCAGTAAACACTCCTCCCTTCCTTACTTGGGTCATGGCCATCATCCCCAGAGAATCCCTCCAGCCTGTCCGTTTTACAGATGCAAAGTAAAGGCCATAAGGAGAAGGGAACACAGTCTTTATATCAAAGATCACAGCCAGTTCTGTCTCAATGTGGGGCCAACTTGTGAAGGGGTGACTTTACAGACTGCTCTGCTTCCCTCCCGTCCCTCTCTGTCAGTCTCCTTCCGCCTTAGGAAGAGAAGAGATTGCTAAGGGGAGGTGGGTCAAGGTGAAATGATTCCACACGATTTTGAACGGCCCAACCTGGGCCAAACCTCCCTTTTCGGACACCCTTCTGCCGTCCTCATCCCTGCCACCCAAGTGCTTAAGGGCAGAGCTCAGAGCATCTTGTTACTGTTTTTGTGAATCTTGGATGATAATTATATGTATAAAATTCGATTGCTTAAACCGTTCAGGATTAATCGGCACCAACACACGGAGCTGCGCTTTGCCTGTAATTAGCGATTCCCTGGCAAATGCATTTTGCAAAATAGCACTTGATTTTAATAACAGGCTGTTAGTATTAGAACGCTGTGCCCACTTCCTTTCAAATTTTCAAAGAAGCCCCCATTCCTGGTGCCCTGGGCTCTGCTGAGGACTGAGCACCTTCTGGAAAAGGGGTCTTAGCGGCAGTTCTAAGCACCCCTTACTCCTTTCCTTCTGTAGAGGCCACCAAGATCTCAGCTGCTGGCAGACTGATGTAAGAAACTCAGCTTTCCCATCAGCCATCCTTTCTCCTCCCTCTGTTCAGCACACACACACACACACACACACACACACATGCTCCCGGTGACTGCCCAGTCTCCCTTTGACTCCTCGGTCCTCTCTCTGTTAGCAGGGGCTCCCAGTATTTTTTCTTTTTTGAGAAGGGGAGGGTTCAAGTCAGGGTTTCTCTCTGTAGCTTTAGGGCCTGTCCTGGAACTCACTCTGTAGACCAGGCTGGCCTCGAACTCACAGAGATCCACCTGCTTCTGCCTTCCAAGTGTTGAGATTACAGGCGTGCACCACCACTGCCCAGCCAAGCAGCTCACCATCTTTGAGGGACTCTCTCTTCCTCACGCTGGTTTTCACTCTCCTTCTAGCAACTTCTCCGGGCCTGCTGTCTGTCTGCTCTGTTTCTGCACTTCCCTCTACGGGCTGGGCCGGGTTTGCACTGCCCTCATCTTCCCAGGTTAGAAAGGAGAAGCATCCTGCTCCCTTGAGTGCACTCTGGTGAGTTAAGGGCAGGTCCCACAGTTTCCCTAGTCACAGCCCTGGTCAGCCTCTGCCATTGAGACCAGGAGTGCAGAGTAGGAGGTGAGCGCTGGCTGCCAGCTGCCAGCCCCTCCTCCTCCTGATGCCCCCGTCCAGGCCTTCAGAGACCTCTGCCCTTGCTAGAGCCGTTGTCAGCACAAAACCAGCTGCCTGGTCCTCTCTGAGGGTGTGAAGCACCAGAGTGACCATGAGATGGACTTTTCTGTGGGGTAGATCGTTAAGGAAAGGACAGGGTATGGCAGATGGCTGAGTGGTGGGGCAGGTGCCAGGTGTGCAAAGGAGGGCAAGGGTACAAACCCGGAATTTCCCCTTCTTCCCCTGCACCCCTGGAGGATCTCACAGTAGATCCTCTGTTTTCCCAGAGCCTCTCCCTCAGTTGCCAGAAGACCCTCCTGTCATTCTTGCTGTCCCGTGACACCTCCAGCCCCTCCCTGTCTAGCCCACATCTTCACTCTGCTTGCTGTGCCCTCAGCCTGTCTCTGCTACTCCATGATAGCTGCAGCTCAGAACCACAGCATCAGCAGGACTTCCTGTGTCCTGCTTCTTGCTACTCAGGAGGGTCTCCTGTGGCTGCCAGAAGGTTCTAACTAAACTTCATGGATATATTGCTTTGAGTCCATTCTGGGTCTCTGCTCCTGCAGGGCCCAAGTAACTCTCCCTTACTCCCCTAGATCTGTAGCACCCAGCCTTTACACACTGGTGGGCCAGGTTGTGCCAAGGACCACGCTACTTCTCTACCCTTCTGCTTCTATACATTCCAGAGTAGATGCATTCTAGTGTCTACAACTATGCTTGGCTTATGGTCTCTGCCGAGTGTTTGTTGACTGATGAATCTCAAATGAGGAGTCATCATTCTCCAGATCTTCCCGGGAACTTCTCCCTCACCATACCCTGGACTCTCTCTCTCTCTCTCTCTGTCTCTCTCTCTCTCTCTGTCTCTCTCTCTCTCTCTGTCTCTCTCTGTCTCTCTCTCATATGTGTATGAGAGAGGGGGGAGGGGGTCCTCTTGGTCCTCTTTGTATCAACAAAGACAAGTCATTTCAGTTTCAATTCATTAAACATTTTGGAGAGTTAAATATTCACTTCATTCAGAATAAGCACCTATAACGTATCAAACACTGCTCTAACCAATGCAGATGTGACCACTTTACTTCACTCATTCATTCATTCATTCAGAGTACAGGCACCTACTATGTGTCAAAACAGTGTTCTAATGGTGGTAGCTGTGGAGATGGCAGAACTTGGCCTCTGCCCCCTCTCTCTTCCCAGTTCTCCTGTTAGTGCCCTCAGGGTTTCCTTTGGCCAGGCATACTCCATATACCCCTCCACATACCTCTGCACTGCCAGGGAAGTCCTTGCTCCTCACTCCTGTCCATCATCTGCCCCAACCTACCCACTTCCCACCTGCCTCAGGCTCTCTTGGGACATGTTAAGCATACTTCATTAGTGTATGTGAACCCAAGGTAAGAGCCACGTCTCGTTCATTGGCCCTTGGTGCCTGGACTACAGTAAACATCAGATATATGCATGGTTGAGTGGGCATAAAGCAATGGTTGAGTGTATTCCAGATCATCTCATCTCATATGAGGACCATCCCTGCAGGGATGCAGGAAAATGACACCTGCTGGCTTTCACTGAGTGCTTCCTGGGTGCCTGTGTAGGGCTGGGTTCTACAGGGAGATGAAGAGTCCCTGCTTGTCACTGTGCCCCATAGGTCTCCCTGTGAGGGGAGCAGCCTTGGAGGTAGGTTCCCTATCACAAGCCCAGGATCCATTGGGCACCAACCTCCATGTGTTGCACAACTCACTGGGTTTGGGGGACTGCAGCTTCCCTTTCTAGGGATTCTAGTAGTACTGACTTCATAGGGATGGCGAACAAATGTTGGTTGCCAGCTAGGTGCCAGGCATCAGAGAGAATACAGAGAATGAAATAAAATCAGCCTAGCAGAGATAAGGAAAGCCACAAAGATGCTTAGCACAGCATCCAGGCCACAAGTGGTGGACATGTTCTTAGTTCTTGTTCCCAGCGGATGCGAATGTATCATTTTATAGATACATAGAGATATAAACCAAGCCAAGGTCCGAGAGACGGAGATGACACTTACGGTCAGGCAGCTACACACTTGGGAGTCATAGCTAGTAACTGGTGTCCCAACAGGCCTCAAGGATTCCAGTGCGCCACTGCCCGCTGCTCTTTGGAGAGGGACGGAGGTTGGTGGTAGGGGAAGATCAGCTTGATGGTCCATACTGCTCTCAGAGATTCACTTTCTGCTGCTGTCACCCAATTGTTCAAGCGGAAATAATCCCCATCTTCTTCCCAGCTCCCCCAACACAGCGGCTATCACCTATGCCTGCCTGTGCTAAGGGGTGATACAGACTATGCCAAATGAGGGTGTCTTCTGAGGTGCCCCTGCACAGGTGAAGGCAGTGGGTGAAAGTGTTTGAGACTAGCAGGCCTGTGCATGAGCCACAGGAGAGGCGGCTGCATAGGCAGCGCATGTAAGAACTTGGCCTGTTTCTGTTCAGAAGCCACATCAGACTGTAGGACACCTTTCCAGAACCTAGTGATGTTCTCTAAGGAAGCCAGCATCAGACTCACTCCGAGGGTATAAACTGGGGGCGTGGTTTGCTTTCTCACCCAGAGATTTCTTTCCCAGATCAGGTGAGATCTCATCTCATCTTCCTCTCTCCTGTGCGGCAGGCAGGACTGTTAATGTCCTCACCTCTCCCCTCGGGGACCCCACTTCCATCTTAGCCCGCCCCTTGCCTCCCCTTATTCCACCTTCACCATCCTCCTCACCTCATCTAAACCCATCTCTACCTCAGCCTGCATCTCCCCTGCTGTGACCCCACCTCCACCCTTACCTGCCCCTCCCCTGCTGTGGCCCCACCTCCACCTCAGCCTGCCCCTCCCCTGCTGTAACCCCACCTCCACCTCAGCCTGCCCCTCCCCCTTCCTGTGACACCACCACCATCTCAGGCCACCCCTCCCCTCCTGTGACTCCTCCTCCACCTCAGCTTGCCCCTCCTCTCCTGTGACCCCACCTCCACCTCAGCCTGCCCCTCCCCTCCTGTGACCCCACCTCCACCTCAGCCTGCCCCTCCCCTCCTGTGACCCCACCTCCACCTCAGCCTGGGACTCAAGCCTTTTAGAGACCAAGTATTTACACAATGCAACAGACTTAGACATGAATTTCATACACTTGGAAGTCTTTGGTGGATGTAGCAGACCGTTTAACGGGGGCAAGGAGAACCCAGCTTCTTCTGCCATCAGCTCAGCAGACGTCCCAGTGCCAGACCATCCTGCAGCCACTGTTGATCCTCAGAGGAGCACAAGCCATTGGTGTCGGGACCCCGCTCCAGTGTAGTCAGTATATCCAAAGTGCCTGGGGCAGGGCCCGGTAAGCAAAGATAATCATGATGAGAGGAGCCCGGAACACTTGGCCTAAGAGATGAGCCCAGCACCAAGGTCCCCACCCTGCTCCATGCCCTACTGACTGGGTCAGGGCGTCAGCTCCCAAGAGGCCCAAGTGTTTCTTCAAGATAGCACAGCAAATCAAGCCCAGATTTGGGAGCTGTTCTGTCTCTGGTCATTCCATGATCTTTGTCTTTATTTGTGTGAGCATACATGTGCATGTGTGTGCAGGCCAGAAGACAGACTCAGTTGCTGTTCCTCTTTGGGGACAGGGTCTCTCACTGGTCTGGGACAAGCAAGTCCTAGGGAGGTGGCTACCTCCCCAGCGCTGGGAATAAGGATCCCTCCACCACGCTGCTCCTTGTGCTTGGGATGTTGGCTATCTTCCCAGCCCAGACTCCATCATCTTATCAGAAACCAAAGTGAGCGAGTGGGTGAGGAATTGATGGTGGGAGGAAAGAGCAGCCACGCTGGCTAACAGGCACGCGTCATCTAGCAGATGGGTAGACTCCGGGGAGAGAGCCCTTTTAGGCAGGTGATTTTCTAATGAGCAAAATAGGTGGCGTCTCAGGCAGAGCCGGTGCAAGTGAAATTAGGTGACCTCTCCTTGCCCTCTCAAGTGGTGCTTGGAGTCAGAGCTTCTCTGATTCAGTATTTTCCTGTTTCCTTATGGGTATTTTGGTCCCCGGAAAACCAAAAACCTGATGACCCTTTAGCGCCTGATTTGGTCTTGGTAGTTTTGGTGTCAATGGTAACAAAAGGTGAGTTGGGACATCTAAGACCCTTGGCAGAACCAAGAGTTAGAGTCTCCTGAGCCTTGTCAAGGAAGAGAGAAGATGGAGGTGTGGTTCAGTCTGTTCCCAGATGACCTCACAGGAAGTGGCGATGTCACTTGTCACCGTGTGCCTTCCTCAAGACTGTAGTTGGGATGTGTGTTCTTTTTTGGGAGGATTTCTCAAGAAACAGATGGGAGATGAGGTAGCAGGAAAGCAGGGGATGAGGGAGCTTGCCAGGCACCCACCCCTGGGAGCATCTGGGATTCCTTAATCTCACAGGGCAGGCACACTAGCAGCCAGCAAGCAGTGAGCCTCAAATTATAGCCCTTAAGGGCTGAGTAGGCAAGGGTGTTTGTGTCCTGCTGGCTTCAATGGCTGAGGACGCCTGAGTTGTGGGGAGGACTAACTCCCTGCCACTTTGGACCCATTGTACAGTCCAGCCATGTGGCTCTAAAGTGCACGAAACCTCTTAGAAGAAAATGCATTCGCTGGCTGCTGGGAGTCACACAGTGTCATGAAGAGATGAAGGAGTTGGGGACATCAGGGATCCCTGCCACACTCAAATTGAACCCACTGAGGTGGCTCTCAACTCAGGCTTTTAAACAAAGAAGCAAACTTATTATTACGCTTTTCCTTAGTTTTTTTATGTGTGTGTGTGTGGGGGGGGGTCTCCATGCAGATGGAGGTCAGAGGACAACTTTCATGAGTTCGTTCCTTCTTTCCACCATGTGGGTCCTAGGGATTAAATTCAGGTCGTCAAGCTTGGCAGTGTGTTTGCCTGCATAGCCATCTTGCCAGCTCCGTGGCACCTCCAAGGGCTTAAGGGAAATCAGACAGGGCTTAGGGAATGGGAACTACTCTCAGTTTCCTCACATTGGATGATCCTCTAGGGGGTAGGGGAGAGAGAAAGGAAAGGACTGAGGCAGGGCTAGCTTGAAAATGCTGCTGCTAACAACATGAAGCATTTTCCAAATGTGGGAAAGAAACCTACTGCAGACCTTCTCAGATCCTTTACCTTCGTGGTATGTATATTCATGTAAAAGTACATACATATGTAATTTCCTTTTCGTCACACAGCAATGCTGATTTGCATAGGAATCTATAATGTACCACATGTAATATAAATATCCACTTTGTATGTATGTATATAAATATGTGTTGTTGGTATTTTTTTTTCCACCCCTCCATTTGACTCATGGAATCATTTCTTTCCAATCTAGTTCTGTGAACCATCCCTTGGAACTGACACTCAGAAAATTTTTCTAGCATTTTCTCTTACGCAGTTCCGACAGATTCTGTTAAAACAAGAATATCTCATGTCTCCAGATTAAATCTTCTCAAACTTTCCAGCTGTGGTGGTGACTACCTATAACCCTAGCACTTGGGAGACAGTGGTAGAAGCCCCACTAGAGGTTGGGGGTAACCTGGTCTGCACAGTGCATTCCACACTAGCCAGGGCTGTATAGTGAGACCCTGTCTTAAAAGTCAAGAGCAAAGCAAAGCTGTGTGTGCTGATACCTAACTATAATCCCATCACCAGTTGGGAGGTATATACAGGAGCATCAGGAGTTCAAAACCAGCCTCAGTTACATGGTGAGTTCAAGCCCAAGACCAACCTGGGCTACAGGAGATCTTCCTCTCAAAAACAAATCAAAATGGAAAACAGCTCCCTAAGGTTGTTGAATGGCAATCAAACGTCAGCCTGTCACACTAGGCTTTGTGACAATGCCTCTTCCGCATGCATACCCCTGCTCCCACCCAATCCCACTCCTGCCGGGCTTCTCTTCCTGGTAGCTGCTCGAGGTCACCTTGAGCTTTCATTACTCTGGCTCTCTGACATACTGCTCTCCCTTCTGCCATCCATTCTCCGAGCTTGTTCATTTTCCTGAGAACCCAGCCTGGATATCACTTTGAACAAGTTTCCTTTATTCCCATCACCGCCTTAGTAAGACCTCTAGGCCCCTTATAGCATATCCTCTCCCACTTAGCCTCCTGCCCCTCTCTCTTGTGGAATTTTCTCTGCTCTTTTCACCTCTGCACAGATGAGCTAACAGCCACTTGTCCTGTGTGTGTTTACACTCTGTCTCCTGGTGCCAGAATGCTCTGCCCACAAGGGCATCGATCATTTCTCTCTTCCCTGTTCACAACACCTAGTGCACAGAAGACTCAAAAAATTCCTTATTTAGACCACTGAGGATGGGGCTGGGTTGGCAGAGTGCTCACCTGGCATGTATAAGGTCCCAGAACAACATAATGAGTAATGCTGACACATGCGTATGATCACAACCTTCAGGTGGTAGAGGTAGGAGTCACCCTCAGCTACGCAGTGAGTTAGAGCCCAGCCTTGGCTGCATGAGGCCCTGTGTCCAAAAGAAAAAACAAGATAGAAACCTTGTTAAATGAGAGACTTTGGGTAACGCCTTCATCAGCTTTTCTGTTTTAGTCCCTTAAGTGAGTGATTACTGAATATTGAGCCTATTCATAAACAATGGCATGATGGAGGTGGGTCTTGTATCTTATCTGTTGCTTTCATTGGTTAACTAATAAAGAAACTGCCTTGGCCCTCATAGGACAGAAATTTAAGTAGGCGGAGTAAACAGAACGGGATTCTGGAAGAAGGAAGCTGAGTCAGTGAGTCGCCATGATTCTCCCACTCCAGCCAGATGCAGGTTAAGATCCTCCCTGGTAAGCCACCTCGTGGGCTACACAGAATATTAGAAATGGGTTAGAACAATATGTAAGAGCTAGCCAATAAGAGGCTAGAACTAATGGGTCAAGCAGTATTTAAATGAATACAGTTTCTGTGTAATTATTTCGGGCATAAGCTAGCCATGTGGACGGCCGGGTGCCGAGGACGCAGCCCCGCCGCCCATACTACAACAATGGCTGACATATCTTGCCTCCCGAACACATGGCATGGGTCCTTGTTCCATCCCCCATCTCTACAGCTAAGAGTTGAGAAGCTCTTGACCAAGGATACACTGAACAAATACCTCTTTTATAAAAATCCTTTAGGTTTTTTTCAATCTGTGCATATGTGTATGATGGGCGTGCCTGTGGCTATGTATGTTTCGGTGAGCAGATGAAGGTGTGTGTCTATGTATGTGGAGGTCATAGGTCTTCCTTAGTTGCTCTCCACTTCATTCATTTATTCTGCCAGTCTAACTTGGAACTCACCAATTACCCTAGCTGGCCAGTTTGCCCTGGGGAATCCCATCCACCTTTTAAGCACTGATAGGCAGGCCACGATGTCCACTCACCATTTTCGTGGGTTCTAGTGATCCAAACCCGTCTTCAAGTGTGGTGCAGACGGCTTTATCCACTGGACCTTCTCCTCAGACCCTTGAATTTCTGTAATCATGACATCCAGCTTGCATCCTGACTGAGCTGGGGGCTGGGAGAGTGACTCCTTCATGGGCATCTGACTTCCCCAGCCTACAGAGGCTTGTGTCTTCCTCTGTCACCTACCAGACAGGTTGTTGTCACATCGTGTGGGGAATACTGGCTAGAACTTCTTTCTCGCTTTGACAGTGGTGTTGGTATATGTTCTCCACTGGGCAGGAAAACGAGTGCTTTACCATTCTCAAGTGCCATGTGCCTGGCACTCTGCACAGGCCACCAGATGTGAATCTAGGAAGATGTGGGGCTCTGGGTGTAGCTGACTGACCCAGGGTGACAGATAGTGGAGGACCACCTTGTTTGAATATGAGCTATTCTCTACAGCCTCATATTTGAACACTGGGTCCCCAAATGGTGGCGCTGTTTAGGAAGGTGCTAGAACCTTTAGCTTTGCTGGAGGAGGACTTTAGGTTTTGTAGTCTGACCCTACTTCCTGTTCTCTGTTTCCTAAGTATGGATACAATGTGATCATTCAGCTTACAACTCCTGCTGCCATGCTTTCTCTGTCTGCTGCCTCCCTTTCACCTCGACCCCTGACCCTAGCATGATGTAACCCCCCCCCCCCCGCCAGAACTGTAAACCAAAATAAGCTCCTTCCCCACAGGGTCGTTGATCATCGGAACAGAAAAGAACCTGATACACATCTTACCCTGCCTCCCCTGCTGTGCAGTGCTGTGTTGTGCAGTGCTGTGTTGTGCAGTGCTGTGCAGTGCCATGTTGTACAGTGCCGTGTTGTGCAGTGCTGTGCAGTGCTGTGTTGTGCAGTGCTTTGCAGTGCTGTGCAGTGCTGTGCTGTGTTGGAGGCCAATGGCCACCCCATCCACAGTTTCCTCTCCTTTCCATGGCGGAGAGACTCCTTTGAGGGCTGTTGTGGGAGCATATAGTCTGTCTCCCAAATGCTCTTGTCTCTTTTCCTTGCTTGCACATCTTACTGTCCTAGTGATGTCACAGCCAGAATGTGACCTCAAGCATTGACTTGAAGCTTAATCTGGGCCTGCGCATGCATGTCCCTGATTATTAAGAATCTAATAGAGGCATGGTTCAAAAACCACGTCTTTCTTGGCACTAAGCACAGCCCAAACAGCACCTTAGGAGCGTCTCCTTCCAGATTCCTTCCCTCTGCAAACAGGTGGTAAGCGGCATCATTCTTCCCATTTGCCGAGGCCTGCTGCCAGCCAGGGCCATGCCATTTTGTAAACTTTATTTTGCTTGAACTTTGGCAATTCTATTTACTACATAACTTTGGTTTCTAGATGAAAATGAATTTGTATCTCTGAATTTTTGATTGTCTACCTCTACAGACCCAAAGTAATGGCCAGCCAAAAAAAATGTTTACTGACCACTATCACTGAACATTCTTAACTGACCACTCATGGATACCCCCAGAAATGGCCAACTGTGGGGTTCCAAAGGAAACTTTGTACCCTCCAGCCCACTTCCACACCTACTCTATAGCTACTACACTTTGAAGATTGACATGGGTTCTGCTTCTTACGGACATCCTCTATTAGTCTGGTTTTCTGTTGCTAAGATAAACCATTGACCAAATCCAACATGGGGAAGAAAGGGTTTGTTTCATCTTACAGTTTATACTGTGTTGACAGAAGCTGAAACAGAAACTATAAAGGGGCACTGCTCACTGGCTGACTCCCTACAGTTTGCTCGGCCTGCTTTCTTACACAGATCCACCTACCCAGGTGCTTTAGGGCCTCCTACATCAATAATTCATCAAGGAAATGCTGCACAGACTTGCCTGTGGGCCAATCTGATGCTGGCATCTCCTAAGTGAAGTTCCCTCTTCCTAGATGATGCTAGTTTGTGTCAAGCTGACAAAAAACTAAAGAACATGGACTGCTCTGCAGGTTTCCTCCAGGTAAGCCCTCCAGTGTCATATGTCTTTCAGCCCCTTGTCTGTCTTTCCTTCTTGCTGACTGTTCACTGCTAAGCTTCACGATATTCTGCACCAAGGTCAAGAGCAAAGCCTTGGAGCTCCCTGAATACCATTTGGCTCCATTCTGGCAGCCTGCTCACTCAATTTCTGTCTCTGTGCCTCTCTGTAGGGCCTGGGGATCTGACCTTCCCAAAGCTCTCTCCAAGATGAGTTCAGGGCTTAGCGTACATCTGGCATGGAGCAATAATTCAATAAGCGACCATCATCAGAGTCCTGTATGTGTTTTGTTAGAATGCCAGAAACATAGGGAGAAAAAACCCTTTTTAGATCAGAAATTAAAACAAGACACTATTATATTAGTCTGAGTCAGGGCAAGGCTGACCTAACATGTTAGCAGATGGTTTTGGTTCTTAGGAACTCTAATGGTCTAGTAGTGATGAGCAGTGATATTGTGCTAAGTGGGGGAGGCAGCCAGAGTCTGGTCCCTGCCTCCGGATGCAGGAACGAGGGTGTCACATCATACAGGGAGCAGAAGCAAAATGGATACCTCCAAAACACTGTTCCCTGGGGTATTGTTGCCAGGTTTTCTGGAGTGCCCACCACCACCAGGTATGGTGGCACACACCAGTCCCAGTGTTTGGGAGGTGGAGACAGAAGGGTGGGGAGTTCAGTGTCATCCATAGCTACATAGTAAGGTTGAGGCTAACCTAGGCTAGATGAGACCCTGTCTCAAACAACAACACCAGTGTCACCTTTTGTCAGGGTTAGACCTCACAGCTGTGGGATCTTTTTCTTGCAGATTTGCCCCAGGTTAGCAAAGCTTTGAAAGCAGAAGTTGAAAGAAATATGGGTACCGGAAGTATGGGGGTTGAAGTCCTCAGCAAAGAATCCCACTGACCCAACCTAGGCTCCTCCCCATGAAGAGCCATGGCTTATTCCATTGGGGGACAGTGGCGTGTTGGAGTAAAAGCCTTTGAACAGGCCCGAAATGCGGAAGTCTAGCCATGAAAGTGAAGGACCCTGCTGTGGGTTCTAAGGTGTACAGGGAGAGACCTGGGGGACTTGCAGTGAGGCGACATCTTCCACATGCACAGAGGGGAGGTAAACCTTACCCATGACTTCAATTGAAGCTAAATAAATTGTCAGAGAAGCAATTTGGGTCCTATACATGCCAGAATGTGGCTCTAGAACATGTATGATACAAGTTTAGCTTGAGTGCAATGTTGCATTTGAGAAACGCACTGAGTGTGTATGAACAACCATATGGAGACCAGAGGACAAATTCAGATGTCCTTTCTTGGTGCCGCCCACCCTGCTTTTTGAGACAGGGTCTCAACAGACTGAGCAGCAAGCCCCAGAGACCTACCTGTCTCTGTCTCTCAGAACTGAATGACAAAGTGTGTGCCATCAGGCCTGGCATAGTTTAAAGATTTATTTTTAATGACGTGTGGGGGTAAGGGTGTTCACACATGATTTCTGATGATCAAAGGGGCCTGAGGCTTTAGATCCCCTGGAGACAGAGTAAAAGGCAGTTGTGAGTGGCACAATGTGGGCACTGTGAAATGGATGAGGGTTCTTCATCCCTGAGCCATCTCTCCAGACACCGGGGCTGGCTTTATTTACTTATTCCTTACAGTTAGTTCTGGGGGTTGAACTGGGGGTCTTCACACTTGATCAGCAAGCACTTGGCTGACTGAGTTATGCCCTTCCACCAGTCCCAGGCCTGAGTTTTTAAATAATAGCCTGATGGCTCGGGGAGCCTTACAGTGTGGCCAAGAGGTTCAGTTCTCGTAAGGCCAGTGTGGCTTTCTCAGTTGGTGAAGTTTCTGATTGCTTATGATCTGTTGCAGGATCCCCCCACCTCCCCAGAGTTTGGGGGATACAGCAAGGCAGTCCCTGAGATCTCTAACAGGAGAAATCACCTCCTGCTGAGAGTAATCACCAGTTTCCAGGAGGAATTTTGCCTTGTGTGCTTGCTTGCTTCTTAATCACCCTCTAAATATGCATTTTCACGTTATCCCCTAATGGCACCCAGAGAATCATTAGAATCTGCTGGGACCCTAATCCACGGTTCTGCAGATCTCTAAGTATGTAATTTCCCTCCATGACGCAGGTTTCCGAAAGTCCACAAATAACCATTTGCGAGATAAAGTCGCAGCCCCAGAGTCAATTACAGCAAAGGCTGCAAAGAATCTATTTCCTTTCCGAAAATTAAGATGTGAAGTTAGTAGTCACAGCACTCCAGGCTCCCCTGCGCCTGAGTGGGAGGTGGAAAATGAAGCTAGCTCCTCCCCTCGGGCCTTGACAGGCAGGATGCTGATTTGGGCTGGTTTGGGACTCTGGGCCACCTGGGTGGTGGCTGGAGGAGAAGCCCTGCTCAGTGGGGTCAGTTGCCGGGCTTAACGTCACACGGGGCGGCTGTCTTCTTTTTCCATAGTGAGGTCACATGTCCTGAAAAGGATTGAGGGAACCAGCGGTGACCCCCCCCCCCATGACGGTCCTCCTTTGCAGAGGTGGCCCTGCAAGGAGGTGTGAAGGGACTAAGGCCCAACCAACTGGGACAGCGAGGTGTGGCCTGGCATACACACATGCACTCCACATCCGCTTTCACAGCTCAGGCCCACACAATTCCCTCTGGATGGCTCCTCCTACCTTTGCTATCATTGGCTCCCCTGGCTTTCTGTGGGAAGGTGCCCCTGGACTCAGGAGGACTCCAACACAGGACCTTTCCTGACACCTGCTTCCACTCCCATCATGATTGGCAGTTAGGACAGATTCTTTCCAGGCCCATTTCTCTCCTAGCACAGTAGCGGCTTCCCCAGGGTTAGAGTGTTGGCAGGAGATAGGTTTTAGCACACGCCAAGATATCGCAAGTCTGTGGGTGAAATGGCAACTTATCTTTCCCGAGGTTACACAGCTATCACGTGGATGCATCCCATGCTATCTCAGAACCCCTCTTTTGCCCTGGAAGTCACGGGACCTCTCCCACACATGGCAGTTGCGTAGACAGCAGAGACCTGCTACAAACTGAGGGCCAAGATCCAAAACCACTACCCTGACCAACTTTCTTCCTGGGGCTTCTGGTGTGGGGGGTCTTCTATGTAGAACCAATCCAGCAAATCCAGCCTCCCCACCTCTGCTTGGCCCCCTCTGACCCCTCTGACCCCTCTGCCCACTGTCAAGCTCTCCAGCATGTGGGCCTTGGTCTGGAGAGGAGTTCTGTGTAGCCCCGAATCCACTCCAATTGTATTTTCTCTCTGTCCCTTGAAGAATCAAAATTGCTGAGTGCCTGCTATTTTCCCTGAAACTGTATAGCAAAAAATCTTCTCCTGGGCTCTGACCCTGAGAGTCTGCTTTCTGCCCAAAGCACAGTTTTACAGCCAAGTTATTTCTGATTCTTTAAAAGCAAAAGCAAAAAAAAAAAAAAAAAAAAGAAAAAGAAAAAAAGAAAAAAATAGTCTGGAAGAAACAGACTGTGTTGCAATATAATGTCTCAGCAAAAACCCCAGGCGTCTGGGCCTGCACTTGGCCCCTGTGCTGACTGAGGGGAGTCTGGGGGACATCTGGAGTCGTACTGGGTGGGACCAGACATACTGCAGGATGCAGGCGGGATGCCTGTGGCACTTTGATAAAGCCAGGGAGCTGATGGGGAGGGGTACAGAAGGTTCTAGGTGAAAGGAGAGTTGTAGCCAGGTGGAGAGAGCAACACTCGCAGGTCTGCCCTGAACTGAAGGGCCCTGGTTCGAAATGAGCTGTTTTCTGGGACGCCATGCAAATGCCTTGACTAGTGAATTGACCTTAAACTCATGATGCGCATGTGCATGCCTGGTGAGCCTGACGTGGTTGAGGCTGGGCGTAGATATTTTGTGCTGGGTGTTTGTGACCAGGGTGATCACACTGTCACTCTTACCTGTGGATGTCCAGGGCTAGCCACACTTTCTGGGACGCACGTAGCAGGCATTCTGTCTGGGGACTGTCTGAGTACTTGTGTGAGGTCACTATTTAGGTGATGCATGCATGCAGGGGTCTGCGGGATGTGTCTTTGCGTCACTCTGCAGCCGACACATAGAATGCGAGCTCCGTGGAGCACAGGCCTTGGTTGACTTTATTCTGTCTTTTGCCGGGGCCGATTCTAGTGAGTATGCTGGCACATTTCTACCTGGCCATGGGTGAGCAGTGTCTATGGGCACCTTTGTGTTTCTTTGTGCCTATAATGGTGAGCGTACCTGGGAGCAAATGTGCATAAATGTTCATGTGCCACGTGGTGAAACGGCGACCTTGGGGTAGATGATGGAAGCAGAAGTATGATGAAGGAATTATCTAGAAGACCTTCACGTGTTTATCAAGGTTCCCAGCCATGGGCTCTGGCTTCTCTGGCAATGGTCTTTGTATGTGTGGATTTCGGTCTCACAGTCTTCTTCAGCCGTGGATGAAGCTGAGACTCCATTGTTAAGGAGACTGTATGCACAGGGACACCTTTTACTTCTCTCTGTGTGACAAACCCTCCCTTCCTCCCCATATCCCATGCCCATGGCAATGACTCTTCCTCCACTAGGTCTCTGTCAGGCTTCCCTAGAGGTAACCAGGACTCTCAGGTGGACCCAGGTTGCGGATTCATGAAGTCATTGTCCCCTCCTTGTCTCACATGTCCTCCTCCAGTGCCTCTGTTTCCCTCAGCACCCCATACGGAAGCCTTTCCCTCCTCAAGGTCAGTTTCCTCTCAAGGCTATCCACAACCGTAAGGGTGATAAATGGCTATGGGGGCCCAGACTGGGGAGGTGGCATTTCTATGGCTTTTTAACAGTGCCCCATGTGGTAGCTGTTGGTGAAAAGATCTTGTGTTTTTGTCATCATCCTTGCTTCCCGGGGAACACAAGACCATTTGTAAAGGCCAGGCATTCATTTGAGGGAAGACAGTGTGGAATTCTGGAAAAATAGGGCATTGTTACATAAAACTTCCTCCACGTAGAAGTGGAAACCGAGGCATGTGGGTACCTGGTTCCTCCCCTCTTCTACCCTGGCCTGCTGTGACAACTCTCTTTCCTTCCTTCCATAGATACGATGCCACCGTTTATTCTGTGACACAGTGACTTACTTACTAGATGGGAATTTGATAATGAGAGATGGAGAAAAGAGAGTTCAGTCTGCTGTCTGATAAGCAAGTCCAGGGCCCTTGATTTTACATTGGAGGAAGTTAAATGAACCAAGGTCACCCTGGATATTAGGGACAAAGCCAGGAATGGGGTTTGAGTCCACCCTGTACCCAAGACAGACTCCACCAAGCCCTTTCTCCCACTATGCTCTGCTCCCCTTAGATCCCTGACTAGTTTGGGTTGTAAACATGTGACCAGCCACAATTCTAGCTGGCAGCTCCCCTACTGCCTGTCCCTAAGGGGTCCGTCCACCTGCTGGTCCTTTCCCAGAACCATGGTGTATGTCTCTGGTCTACCACAGAAGCAGGCTGGCCTCCAGTGAATGGCATGATTATGTTGCTAAGTGCCTTGCTGAGTCACTTGGTCTGTCCTTGGGGAACTGGAGGCAGACACTCTCTGAAGCCTGGAACATGACCACGATAGAGCTCTGGTGCTGACAGAATGGGGTGAGGCAAATCGGGGTTGGACTGGACACCAGGTGGCTGCTTCTTGTCCAGGCTCAGTCTAGTGAGGAAGCCACTAATATGAGGCAAAAGGCCTTGAGTAAAAGACACCAAAAGAGGGAGGGTCGTAAGGACAGAAAGCAGGTCAGGGACCCTGGGGCCACTGGAGAAAGCCGGGGGTACCCTCAGACCCCACTCACAGTCAAGAGAAGGCAGGACATGTTCTGGGCAGGGCATGGACCCATTATAACAAGTGAAGCCCACAGAGGGGGTGTGAAGGCAGAGCTGGGTTCTAAGCCAGCCTGGCATCCTGCATGTCTTCTGTGCACAGTAGGCCTGGCCATGCTTGGAGAATTAGCACTGTGCCTCTGAAAAGGGTCAGGAAGCATTAAACTAGTATCAATCCTGCACATCAGTCAGCGTTCAAGTCAAAATCAACTACAAGTGAGTATCCAGAAGGGAACTGAAGTGTCATGAAGAGAAACTAAGAGAACCAGATGGACTGGTGACGTCAGGGAATGTATTCACAGACATACAGACTTCTATCCCTAACCCTCAGCCTTGGTTCGGGTCCCACTGTCCAGGACTCTATTATGGTCACTTGCTATGAGTGCTGTCTCATTGGAATGTCCCCTCCTACAAGGCTTGCTTTATGTCTGTGAACACCCTTGTTACGACTTGACGTCATCAAATATTAAATTGCTGTGCTCAGCCACCACTAGGATGGAAGGACACACACTGAGGACAGCGGGTCCCCTAGGATCTTAGAACAAGTGCTTGGGAGGTGGGCAGGACTCTCCTGTTCTTCCATGCTCTGCAGGGGCGCTGCCTCTGCTAGTGACAGAGGTCCTACGCTGTCCCTCCTGGACTTCGCTCTCCCTAATATCTACAAAGGAAGACTGAGTAGCAGACACTTGCCCTGCTTGGGATCAGTCTGTGGCCTGCCCAGGGCATGGATCAGCTGGGCCTCTGCAAAGCCCAGCCCGGCTCATATGGAGACTCACCAGCCTCAGTAAGTAGGTCTAAAGAAAATCAATTGTTTTTCATTCGAAGTTAAACAAACAGCTTTGAGAAACCTCTATTTAAAACCACACACATAGCCAGGTCTGTGTCTGGTTAAATGGCGGTGCACACTGACCTAACCTTGCAGGTTCCATGTGCATCCTGCTTGGTTTTCAGAAATGGAGTGGAGGTGAAGCTGGGCAGGAAGAGGGGGACCTCACCTTGCAGCTTTACCCAACTTCAGGGCCCAGGGGAAGTCCCAACTCCCAAGTGGGAGATTCTGCCCAGTGATTTCCACAGCCTAAATCCCCTCCCTGTGTCTTAAGGACAGAGGAGTGTCCTGTTCCTGGAGGTGACCATAAACCACAAAACCCAGACTTTTGGTCTTCCAGAGAAGGAAACAGAAGTGGTGCTACTTATCTATCAAAATCACACAGCAGAAACAGTCGCAGAGGGATGGAGCCAGGCCTTCAGACTCGTCCGTGCTTTCTGTGGTACTGAAGGGAGGGTACCAGGTCCCTTGTATGGTGGTGGTCTTGACTGGGCCAGTAGACATTTCGTTCCCACACCCTGGAGACATACATTAAGATGGGCACAGAATACAAAGTTAGGGTTAGATTTGGTCTCTGGGATTGCAGGAGGGCGGAGTGGGGATAGAGGGTGAGGCTTTGAAGAGCATGTGAGCATGGATTTTGGAAACAGGAGGTACCTCATTGCCTTTCCTCCCTGCCATGGCTCCAGGTCTCCTCAGAGTAAACCCCATTGTTCCCTCTGAAGCCTTACGCGGCCCACACCCACCCTGACAGCCCCGGATCCAGTTCTCTGTGCTGCTACAGCTGTCTAGGCAGCCATGACTACTTTACAGCTGAGGCCCACGGATGAAGTGAACTCAGCCAGGAAGCTGCATTTGGGCAGGGAATAGCAGAGTTCAGGAAGGCAGGAATATCCACAGCCCAGGCCGCGGGTGGCAGAGGGAGCCTAGCAATTTTTCTAGAGCAAGTGGGGGCATTGGGATCCTCTGATGCCCCAGCCCTGGCAAGATAGAGCTTAGGATATAAGCGCTCCCAGACGGGACATTAGACTAATCTCACAGTTGTGGCCTGTGGTAGCCATGGAAGGCAGAAGTACGTTGGTAGCCAAGCGCAGTTGGCAGGACGGAGAAGGAGTGGACAGCAATGGCTTTCTTTCTCTGTAACGGTCTCAACAATGATCTTAACACACATCCCCAGTGGGGACAGTTCTACCAAAAAGCTGCAGCCCTATGGGGTCCACTGGGTTTGTGTTATGTGACTGACCGCAACACCAGGGCTTCAATCAGCTCCTCTTCTTCCATGAAGCGGGCAGTGCCTGTTCCTCCTTCATCTCTGCACATGGCTGGTAGCCTAAGGCATGGACAGGCCATAAATAATAGCAATAATGAGAGAGTCTGTTCCGAGCGCAATGATTTTATGAAATTGCATTTCTGAAAAGGTTAATTTTCCCATCTCCCCACTTGTACTCCAATCTGGGGAGGCAACTGTGAATTAATTGAACCCACTTCCTTCCTGGTCTCTGAGAAAGCCTGGCAAGATGTTTGCTTCCCTGGGGCCTGATGTCCCCAGCTGGCTGGAAGCAGCAGTTTCTGGTCCCCTTCTCAGAGTCCAGTGAGAGGACCCGAGACTGACACATAGTGCTCAGGATGGGGGCAAGAGGTCCTGGTGGAGGGAGGGCCAGGCTGGATGGAAAAGAGAGCTGAGCAAGGTTATGTGGAGTGCCCTTGGGGACAGCGCGTGGAGACATCAGAGATGAAGGGGGCAAATAGAGCCAGGGGATGAGTCCACCTGCATACATATGACATGGAGTGTGGGGGCAGATGAGGGACAGAAGGAACGTGAATGAAGGCAGACGGACAGACAGGCAGGCAGACAGGATGCAGCAGCTCTGTAGACCCTCTTGCTCGGCTCCACGGTTTTTCTCTCAAGTCAAACAAGTGTACTGTGGAGATAGCTCAGTTGGTAAAAGGCTTTGCAAGAGGGAGGACCTGCCCCGGGACCCTCTGAGCTGAACCCTGACACCAGCCAGATGGGTGGATCCCCATGTCAAGCTTTTAAAAGTTAGGATCAGGACGAAGGCTGCAGAAGAGTGATAGATTCTGACCACTTTCAAGGATCATGGGAAAGAGGGCATTGGAAGGGAAATGTAGATTCACCTCCTGGGGGAAGAGCTGAGGATCAGGGAAGGAGAGAACTGGGCAGTGGAGACATTCTGTCCTGAGTGGATGGAACAGCTGCTGTCAGGACAACCACTCAGGACCAGGGGGACCTCAGAGCGCAGGAAGCAAGAGGGATGTGCATGGCAGTGCAGGCAGACTTGGGGTGCTCTTCTGACGTGTTCCGACATGTGTTCACACAAGGATGTCCTCTGACCATGGCCTTGCCCTGCCCTACTCTGAGGCCAACTGATGAGAACTGATGAGAACTGATGATGAAAACTGATGAGAACTCCCAGCCTCGAGTTTTTCATTCTCACTCATGGAACCTTGTCAGCTCCCAACAGGGGACCAGCTCTTGTCTCAGCAACCTGACTCCCTCCTCTGCCATTGGTTGACTTAGGATATCATCACATAGAAGATGTTCCATTCCCTGATGGCCACACCCCCATCTTTCCATCTATTCCACATAACCCCATGGCTTGTACCATCTCCAAAAGGAAGTCCTGGAGTGGTTGAGACTTGTCTTTGCTTTTGTTTTTAGTTATTTTTCATGCATGTGGTATATGTGTTTGTGTGTGCATGCATGTACCTGTAGAGACCAGAGGTCCTGTGTCTGAGTAGTGATTTCTGATGCTTTACCTGCCTCTGCCCTGCCTCTGATGGACTTCAGGTACCTGGCATTGTATGTGGGTGCCGGGGATCTGAGCTTGAATTCTCATGTTGCCTCTGCAAGCCCTTTAACAACTGATTCACTTTCCCAGCCCAAGGCATGTTATTAAATGTACCCTGTTATCCTGTCCACACCAGGCCTCATTGTTTACCCTTCTGCCTCCTTGCGAATTCCCTGTGGGACTCTCTTGCATTTTCCCATTGGCTTAACTTTCCATCCCAACCCCATTCATTTGTCTCTGTTTGCACAGCTCCCTCCTCTATAAACCTTCAGTGTAGCCACAGGCCATGGCTGGGGGTAGTGTGCACCAAGAGAACAGTCTAGAAGACCATCTGGTCCTCCACCCCTTTAGTCTAGGAAGAGTACCAGGGCACCATCCTCTCCTGTCCTAGAGTCCTCTGTAGCCTGCAGGACTCTTCCACAGGACCTTGTCACCTGCTGAGCTCTTCCTGATCAGTATTCCACCAGACCTTAGACACATGAGTTCATGTAAAGTCAGGGGTGACACTCATGGCCCATGGGCTCCGCTTGACCCCGGGAAGGAAGTGGGTGCAGCTGCATCAATAGGCCAGCTCATCTTGCCTTTGTTCCTGTTCTCGGGGCAGTCCTCAAACAGTGACTAACTGGGACTCCCATCATGGTCCTTCTGCCCACACAGGAGGGGGATGGGTGGATATTGCTTTTTCTTGTGCTACGCCTAGCGCTACATAGTCTTCCAGATGTCCCCAGAGCCTCTGGCTGCCACCGCTGTGGTATAAACCTCTGTTTCATGTTTTCTTTCCCACCTCCCTTCTGCTCCCTCTCCAGCAATGTTCAGGGGTAGCCTTCTGGGTGTGTGCTGTTGAACCTTTCTCTCAGGCTGCTCTGGGGCCACTTACCCTGAACCCCTGTCCTGGTGGCCTACGACAGCCGAGTGCCCTTGCAGCCCAGATCCCTGGATTCATCCTGAGTCCTCTCAGGGGATTGAAGTCGAGCTCCCAGCAAAGCCCCCACTCTAGTTCTCCCAGCTCTGGCCAGCAGCCTGGCCTAGCCCACCACCTCGAGGGCTTGGGCCAGAGGCTTCTCCTCTGTCAGGACCCTGCTGTCATGTGGCGGGACCGTTTCTTGTGGCTGGCATTATCGCGCACTGATTCATCTCCTTCTGGAGGAACGGGGCCAGCTGTGGAGAGCAAACATATTGAGTAAATTCACAAAGAACTGATGGCTCAGCTCAACATTTTAATGGCGACACTAAGCGCCCTCTCACCATGATAAACATGCTCAACGCCTGAAGGGATTATGGCTTCCAGGCTGGCCACTCTGTCACAGGGAAAAATTAATCTTGAGATTTAATCAAATCCAGAGCTGCACACTGTGGGAGGGAAGGGGCTCTTCCCCTCTGTGATGTTCAGGGGAGGTCCCTCCTTCCAAGTGACTTCATGGTGTCATCTTGACTGAGTGCACACAGGCCTTCTGGGCCAGACAGTTGAGGCATTTTTGCATGCTGTAGCCTTCCTGGAGCTGCTCCTCACGCAGAGAGGTGTCGGGTGGAGTCTGTGGAGGGCAGATGCAGAGTTCTGATTTCCCTCTGATGGTGTCTTCCGTGTCATCCCCTAGCACCCTCGGGTCCTCTTCTGAGGGTGCTTATAGTCGTCAGCATCTCATGCTGGTTCCCTTTCCCTCGAGTTCTCTTATGGCTCCACCCCCACCTGCTTCTGTCCAATCAGATCAAGGGGTGAGTGTGCAGGGAGGATCTTATTCCAGTAACTCTTACAATTCTCGCACCTTGTAAATGAGACAAAGCTCTCTCCTGCAGGGGACCCAGTGTTGTGCTTTGTAACTTGTGGGCTTTGTCCGGATCCAGAGGAAGAGGGTCCAGATGGTCTCAGGAGTGGAGTCCATGACTGAGTTCTTCCCAAGCTGGCTCCTGGGAGGGTGGCATAGGACAGCAAGATCTATATTACCCTGGAGAGAGCACACACGGGCCACCCTTAGGGTCTGGGGTCTCCAGAGCGAGTACCTTCACAGGAGATTTGTGTGTGCACTGAAGTGTTCCAGATGCTGGCCTGCACACGGAGAGGCTGCAGGGAGGTCCTGCTGGGGACGTGGATGGGGCCAGTGAGAGGAGCTGCTGCCTCAGCTAAAGAAGAGCAACAAAGAGTAGGGGGAGGTGGTGGATGGTGAATGAGTTGTTCTCCTGGAAGGTCAGGGGCCTGCCTGGAGGAGAGAGCCTTCAGTAGACTTCATCTCTGTCTCTGGCAGGGCCACCATATGGCTCTTGAAACCCTCCATCCCGATATGTGGCCTATACAGTGTGTGTGTGGGGGGTCATGACACCCTTTGCTAAGAAGTGGCAATGGGCTAGCCAGGCTCCAGAGCAGGCGGAGGTAGGCAAGAAACCCCTGCGGATGTAGGTCTCCTCCTTTTTGCCTGTTAGAAGCATCGAGAGCGGGCAGAGCACACACCTTTAATCCCAGCACTCAGAAGGCAGAGGCGGATGGATTTCTGAGGCCAGCTTGGCCTACAAAGCAAGCTTCAGGACACCCAGGGCTACACAGAGAAATCATGTCTGAAAACAAAACAAAACAAAACGATTGCAACAGCAAAGAGCAGACAGAGGCAGCCATTCTCTGTGAGCCTAGCGTGCTGTCTGGCTTGGCATGGAATGACTCGGGGGTGACCTTCAGCTTGGGCTCAAGGATGCAGTGTGGGATTCTGATGCGCCTGAGTGCATATGGAGTCCAAGGGCAGAGCCTGTCTCAGGAGGGGGACCCTGCTTCTACCTCTGGGCCTCATCCCTCCCCAGCACATACCAGGCATCCCATCACACAGTGGCTTCCCTCATTTCCTGTCAGACACAGTCAGCATGGGGATGGTGAACTCTGCCTAGTATCTGTAGGCTGTGGGCTGCTCAGAGGAGCTGATCCAGCAAGCCTCCTCTGATAGAGCAGCATACGTTGCTGCTGGCCCCATCACTAACAGGGTTCTGTGTCCTCATCAGAACGAGCCTCCATCATAGGTCAAAGGTAAACCCGTGGAGAACATACCTCTGGTCCCTCCACCCCACCCTACTACCTCCTTGAGAAGCCCTGTGACCCCAGGAAGAGTGGCTAGGTTCTAGAGTAGAGGCAGTAAAGGACAGCAGCTCTGCCTGCTACTTCAGGGTTCAAGTTCTGAGAGGAAGAGGGCGAGGAGACACTGACCTGACCAAGGCCCGCTGAGTCACTTGGAGGGTAAGCTTTCGCAGGAGATGAAGGGATCTGGAAGCAGAAAACGTCGGCAGGCGACATGCGAGTGTCTGGAGTTGGCATGCCCGTGAGGAGGATACATTCTGAGTACTGAAGCCCAGGGTTGGGCTCAGAAGCAGCTTGCCCAGGGTCGGGAACAAAAGCAGCGTGCCCAGGGTCGGGAACAGAAGCAGCGTGCCCAGGGTCGGGAGCAGAAGCAGCGTGCCCAGGGTCGGGAGCAGAAGCACCGTGCCCGGGGTCGGGCTCGGGCTCGGAAGCAGCGTGTCCAGGGTCGGGCTCGGAAGCAGCGTGCCCAGGGTCGGGAGCAGAAGCAGGGCCTGCTTCACTGATCTTTATTCTCTCAGTCTCTCTGGTGCCCTCTGGGCCTCGGTAGAAAAAGACAAAATTCCAAAGGCTGGAAGAGAGACCAGGGAAACATCCCGGAGAGCAGCTGCAGTGGAGACAGGGAGATGGCGGGCGGAGCAGCCCTTTGGCAGCCTAGTCGTTTCTCTGTGCCCCTGGCAGACCTGTGCCACACGGGAGCTCATTACTGTCACTTATCTGCCTGGACTTCCGGACTCTTCTGAAGTCCTGCTTTACCCAATCAGAGCTATTTCTTTCAGACCCTGAGGAGCAGGGAAAAAGACCAGGATAGAGAGTGAGGCCTCCAATGCTGAACAGGACAAGGGTGGGGCAGGAAGGGATGAGATGTGGGGAGGGGTGGAACTGGCAGGAAGGGTGTGGAGCTGGAGTGGGCGGGGCCTGCTCGGGGAATAGAGGACAGTGGGTAGGGCCTGGGCAGGGATGAAGTGGGTTGGGGCTACCAGTGATGGAGTTGGATGGGCATGGCCTGGGGTTGGTGGGGCCTGAGCTAGGTAGGTAGAAAGAAGTGGGGGCAGGCTGCTGAGGCCACTGGAGGGCTTTGAGTTCTGAATTCAGAAAAGCTGGCAGGTGTCACCATGGCAACTGCAGAACAGGGACATATTTGAAAAAGAAAAAGGACAAGTTTGACGATTTTATTAGCTGTCTTTACACTCTTCACCAGGAAGGGAAGTGGGGGCCTGGAGGCGCTGGAGGCTGGGCAGTCGGTGGCGGTGGACCCCTTAGAGAGAACATGAATCAACCTGCAGGGCTGGGGATGACTGTGCCGCCGTGTAGCCCCGCCTCTCCTGGTGCTGTCTACCCACACAGTGCCCCCCAGCTCCTGCTTTGAGGACCTGGGTCATCTAGGCTTGATTCTAGGCAGGTCCTGCCAAATTCCCCAGACCAAAACTTTCGAGGTCCCAGATTTCCCGTGTCTCTACACATCAAGAGATGCTCATACCGGGGATGGTGGCAGACAAGTGCAGACACCCCCAAATCACACTGTCTGGCTTCAGCACTCCACAAGCTTCTTAGCCTTGGGCAATCTGCATAGCAGCCTCATGTTTTAACTGCCCAGCTATTGCAGAATAATCGCAATGCCCAGCCTTTTTATGGCTGTGCTGATGCTCTGGGCATGCGCAGACCTCAGGTATGCAGCTGTGAGTAGATCACAGGGTTTGGGGGCGGGCTGTGTGGACCTAGCTGCCATTCCCATCTCCAGCTCTGGACTGCGCACCTGCAATCTTTTGCTTGGTGTCACTAGAGAGCCTCATTTGTCACCGGGGAGTTGGGTAGATGGAAGGACACTTTCTCCCAAGGTCTGCCTCTGTGGGTCTCAAACCCTGCATGCATACCAGGGTCCCTGGGTCTCTGTTTGCAAGAAAACAGACAGTGGCACAGCCAAGGGGTTTCAGTTCCCAGAGTGGGGTGTGTCTGCAGGGATGGGTGCCTCATCCAACATCTTTGAAACCATCCATAGAGATATTGTCTTGGGCTCTGTCTTATCACTGAGGATTTCAGGGTGGTTAGATTTTACAGCTAAGTGCCCAGTCAGCCCGTTCTATCACAAACAGTAACTTCCATAGCGTGCTTCTTGCCCCAGCAGGCCCCCATGTAACAGCTGTGTTGTCCATGATTCCTAAACACAGCTCTGCAGAGGACATTGAAAGGGGAAACCCAGAGAAGGCAACAAATTCATCCAAGGTCACAGAACAGGCAGATTAAGGAACTGGGATTCAAATACAGGACCAAGGAACTGTAAAGCATGACCTTTGACAGACCCTCAGCGTTAACTCCTGACCTGGGGCTCGATCCTTAATCACCAGGGCCTTGCTGTGTGAGCTCATCCTTTCAGCCCCTATTTAAAAAGAAAGAAAGAAAATTCAAAAGAAAAAAAGCATGCACTGCTCCTGACAGGTAGGGCCGGGGGAAACGCCAGGCACACGATACAGCAGGCACGAAATCGATGTTGATTTCAGCTTTCACCCAGGCCAGGAGGTTACCATACAAAAACTGCATGGGGAAGAAAGTGTGCCCACATCTAGATTATCAGCTTCTCAGGAGGCCTTGAAATTTTCCTAGAAACAGCCTCTAAAATAAAAGTCAAGTTGTATGCCAACTTGGATTCTGCCACAGCACAGATCCGTGGGGCTGGCAAGCTGCCCACGGTGGAGAGAGAAGAAACGCAGTTCAAGTTCCACCCTCCATGAGAGTGTGGCCCTGGCACAGTCCACAGCCTCCAAGGTGGACATTAGCTGAGAAGGGAGAACTAGAGGCTCGCCTCCTACTAGCTGGCTTTGGTCCCGCTCTGAGTTGAGTTTTATCTCTGTCCCCAGAAATACAGTGTCTTGCTCCAAATGGCTGTGGAGAGCCAAATTTGGGTGTATGCCCCACCCACCTACAGGTTCCCTGAGGATCCTGCAACCAGACAGGTGCAGAGAAGAGAGAAGCGAGATGCCAGGGATGTTAGAAGTCACATCACGAACTCCCCATTTTACAGACGGCAGCACCGAGAAGTAGGGGAGAACATGATGTAACCAGGTCAGCATTGGGACTAGAGCCCCTGGGTCTTGACTTAATGCCCCTGAAGTTTGCAGATGCTACAGTTCAGGGGATGAGACCAGCACTCCTTTCTCATGTCAGTTCTGGGAGAGGGGCCCTCCGAGGGGTGGGCGGTGAGGGAGTGGGGATGGGAGGCTATGGTCCTGGCATCGGTCTAACTCCCTTAGTCTGTTTGTGAACACCTACTGTGTGATTCCCTAGAGAGCTACCAGTGTGGGCCAGAAAGATGGCTGAGTGAGCTGAGCGAATGATGGATTTCTCCTCTGTGATGCTGTCTAGCTGTGTGATCACGGGCAAGTGGCTCAATCTCTCTGCTCCTCTGTTTCCCGACTTGTAAAGTAGGTCACGATGACAGGGCCTCTTTAAGCTATGGCAAGGTATAAATGAGTTCTACCGACACCAGCAGAGTAAGTAAACAGACACACATCTGCATAGTGGCTGTATGGCACAGCAGCAATGAGTACTGTCACCATTTACCTCCTAAAATTTCTGAGAACTGAAGAAGAGGTCAGCACAGAGTGGCTCAGACCTCATCCTAGTGGTGGGCAGAAGGAAAATACCACCCACCCGGACACACGTGGTGCTTCGTGCAGCGGGCTGAGGCTGGAGGCCCTCGCTGGCCCCCACAGAACTATGCAGGGGGCCTGAGGATTCCACATACCTGATCCTCTCCTGTAACTTTATTCATGGGCCCCAAATTCTCCTGTGACTTTGCACATGAAACCTAAATTCTCTCTAATCCTTGCAGGAAAAAGAAGGCGTCCAGGGCTTCACCTGAATATGCCACACTCTGTAAACAGCAACTGTGGCAATGTCCCTTCGCTGGGTGTGGAGATACATATGGTCCCAAAGGAAAAGAGGTCCAGTGAGTCACTGCTGTGGCTGCTGAGAGCCAGGAGCCAGGAGTGGAGGGAGGGCTGTGTTGGATGGAGGGGGATGGATACAGGCTGCAGGGGAGGGCTGTCCTGGGTGGGGGTGGGGTGGATACAGGCTGCAGGGGAGGACTGTCCTGGGTGGAGTGGGGTGGATACAGGCTGCAGGAGGGGCTGTCCTGAGTGAGGGTGCAATGGATACAGGCTGCGGGGGGTGGGGGGAGGGTTGTTCTGGGTGGGGTGGATACAGGCTGTAGGGGGTGGCTGTCCTGTGTGGGGGTGGGGTGGATACAGGCTGCAGGGGGGGGGGGGTTGTCCTGGGTGGGGTGGAATGGATACAGGGTATGTATGGGATGAGGTCACAAGCTCCAGCTGGTAGCTTGACCATCCTAGGGTCTGGTTATTGAGAGAGTCAGAGCTGCTTCAACAGCCTTCCATGGGAAAGCTGTAAGATGCTGGGGAAACACTTCCAATCATTCCCAAAATGAATCTGACCCTAGTGACAGGCCTTCCACCCTAGCCTGTTATCTCTTTACTGAAGTAAGCCGCCACATATCTCAGAACATCTTCCTTTGGCTGTGTGACTTTGTGGGGCACACCTAACCTCTCTGGTCTTCCAGAACCGGGAATATAGAGATAACCTTGCTGGAGGCAGGCAGCCAGGTCACACTGTCCTCAGAGATTGACATCAGTTATAGAGCCCCTGAGCCTCTTCTCAGCCTCTCAGGAGGTCCCTTGACTCACAGAGGAAGTCAAAGCAAAACCATGGGGAGACAGAAAGGGGGCCGCTTTTAATTAGCAAACACCTCGCCCTTCTGATTAGAAGACGTCTATTTGAGAAAGTACTCGGGATGTGCGAGCTCTTTCTCAGAAGATGACAACTTCATGCTCCAGCCGTGCACTGGAATTCCACAGACATATGCTCGGCAAGGCTTGAGGGCTGCTGCCCTGTCAGTCCGTCCCCATAATCAAACAGCATGCATGACTTTAATTAACAAAGAAGGCAGAAGCGCTCCTTAGGAAGCCGCCTGGGCCATTTTGTATCAAGGCTGAGACATTCCCAGGGGTGCAGCCAGGGTAGGAAAGAAAGAGAAAGCTGTCTGTCATGTGCTTCCTGGGGAGTACACAGGGCTGGCCGAAGACTCGGATTTCCTGAGCCCCTGGTTGGTATGGGCTGGGTCTGGCCAGGGTGTCAGGAATCAGCCAAGCACAGTGATGACCAAGGGCATGGTGTAGGGCCATACTGCAGAGAGATGGACAAGAGGGCTGCTTTAGAAGCCCTGGAAGGTTTGAGCTGACATTTTGAAGTATGTAAACAATCTTTCCAGGACTAAAACAGAGAGTGGTCTAGAGGCTGCGCTCACTAAGTAAACCAATGTTTACAGGGCTCCCGAAGGGCCCAGACATGAGCCAGATGTTGGTGTAGTTGGGAGATGGTGCATACACATCTGAAAGTCAGGGCCCACCCCCTGAGACATACGGGGAGATTGGGTAGACACAGGTTCCACCCAAAGGGAAGCTTCAAGAGACCTGGGTTACCAAAAAAAATCTTGGGGGAAATGTGTTCAGAGAATAGAGAGGCTGTGGGAGGCCCATGGCATCCTAGAAACAGCGTGCGTGGGGACAGAGACTCTGTAAGTATGTCTATGCGTGTGACTTGAGTACAGGAGGTCAGGGGGACCCAGCCTAATCAAGCTACAGGTGACATGGCTGAGTAACAGGTACCTCTGCAGTGACACTAAAACCACATCTCAGGGCTGAAGAAAACATTCACGTTTCAGTCGAGTCTGGATTGTATTTACTCTTCTACAAATGAAATTATAAAATATCATTTTAATACATTTTTATGGAGAAAGGAGCCACAGGGAGGCAAGTGTCTGGGGCCCAGTGAACTCACACTGGTGTTTTAAGACTGAACCCTGGCTTAGATGGTGCTCTTCTGGCTGTCCCTCCAAGTCTGTTTTAATCAGTTGTGTGCCCCTGGGCCATCGCAAACTCTTTGGTGATCAGCTTGCCCTTCTGGGGACCTGGAAGTAATAAACCCATCTCCCAGGCTGGTGACTGGGAGCACAGTAGACAAGGAATCCCTGCAATTGCAGAGAAAGTTGCAGCAGCCATGAGCTTGGGGAAGTGGGAGACTTGAGGAAGGTTGGGCAGGTGCTGCAAAGGCAGGACCAATCTCAGTACAGAGGTCATCAGAAAGATGGGGGTCCTGGCTCTGCCCCCTCATCCCACTTCCTGTTCCTCCCAGCATGTCTTCCTGAAGGAACAAGAGTCAGCAGGCACCTTGGGAGCCTCCATGGTCTCAGCTTATAAGAGCATCTGTCCCTGTGCCCCAGGCCCCGCCCCCTGTGCCTGTCTTCAGCCTTTCTTGCACAGCGGTAACATCATGGCAGAGTCAGTATGTGCTCTGTGCAAGGTGTCAGGCACATTCCTCTGGTGCTCAGTGGAACTCCCTCCTGCTCCCCACCTCAGCAGCACCTCCCTATGTCTTTGCTTCTCCACTTTGCTTCCAGGCTTCCTCTCTTGGTCCCAGATCTCACGGGTTCCCCATAACACTCCAGGGTCCAGCTGCCATCTTCCAGCTGTATGCCAGGCAAGCTCAGACTTGGCCCTTCTGCTCTAAGGCTAATACTCAGCCTGCAACTGAGAAAGAGTGTACCCCCAATCTTGCCCAGCCCCTTGGGGCCACAGTGACTCCTACAAGCTCCTTCTCTGTGGTCAGGATGCACCCTGCTGTCCTCTCAGGACATGATATCTTACGTAGGACAGCTAAAGTGGGACATTCCCATCTCCAATATCTGGAAGGACATAGGCAAGGACTCCAGCATTATCCTCCTCTTTAAGAAACAGAAGGTAGGGTTTCTGGGAGTTACTAAGCAACGACCTTTAAGTGAAGCTCACCCATATTCTCAGAGCACAGCCTCATTTAGAATAGGACCTTGAGATGACATCGTTCTGGATCAAGGTAGGTCATTAAGGTGAGCGTAGCCTTCTAAGAGAGAGAGCTAGGGTTGGGAACTATGTTAGTCCTTAAGTTCAGTCTGGGGGGGGGGAGGGAGAGGGAGAGAGAGATTTAGAAGAGGAGAACAAAGATGATGATCTGGAACAATGTACCCAGCTGCCATCACCATCAGAGAAGGCTCCTGGATCCTGCCTCTCAGAAGGCACTCAAGGAGTGTTTGCTGCTCCACATACTGGATCCTTTGCTATATCTGCTTGAGTCTAAACTGTGTCTAACAGCCAGAGACTCAAACCTCTCCTTCATCTATGCTGTACCCACTGAAAGTAGGGCAAAACTGGCTTCTTACATCCTGGGGAATTGAGTGAAGAGAGCAAGTGTGAGAGGCAGCGCTCTAGGGCAGCCTCGGTGTGGCCAATCCACATGGCCACTCTTCTTCACCCAGGTCAGGTGACCGGAACCACTGATTCCTTGGTTTCCACACTGGTCAAGTAGGCTGGGGTTTTATCAATGTTCACACTCTGCGGTATGGTAGGACTTGCATGGAATCACACGGAAGATGCCCTGCGAGCTGAGCCTAGTATCCTGTGAGCACTGGTTGTTGCAGCTCCCAGGCAAGGAACAGGTGTGTCCCGCCACTCCTGTGACATGGTTCAGATGGCTGGGCTGGAGTTGAAACTGGGCTCTGTGATGTTGATGTATGACATATGCCCCTTCATTTTAGGAGCTTCCTGGGGACACAGGGCATTTAAGTCAGGCAGGAGCATAGGTGAATAGGGGATGGTTTGGGGGCCATCTGGCCTTGGCATGTGGCTGGGGTGGCTTGTCAGTTTATCGCCATCATTCTGGCCATTCCCCAGTGGAGAGTGGGCCCTAAAACTTGGCTGGAGCACAGGTTTTCTTCTGTTGGGAGAGAGAAGGTGGACAGGTAGACCCAGAGGTGTGGGTCTTAGAAAAAGGAATCTGAGCTGGACTCCAGGGGCAAGGATGAGCAAATGTGTCCTATGTGTCTCCGACAGCAGAGGGAGGCCCTCCGTCCCAGCCTCTCACTCTGGGAGACTCATTTCCAGAACAGCCAGAGAAACAGGTGCAGAAGGATCTGCTGGCTTGCAGCACAAAGTGAGGGAAGGGTGTGAATGCCCGGGCGGGAGATTCGGCAGAGTCCAAGACAAACACCACATTCATGGAAAGCTTCGAGCCAGTGAAAATGAGCTGCCAGAGAAACACAGTTCAGAACTGTCAGTCGGCTAAGGTGTCTGGAGGTGGGGATGGGAGGCTCAGTGGAGGTGGGGATGGGAGGCTCAGTGGAGGTGGGGATGGGGCCTCAGTGGAGGTGGGGATGGAGGCCTCAGTGGAGGAGAGATGGAGGAGGCCTGGTGTGGGCCTCAGTGGAGGTGGGGATGGGGCCTCAGTGGAGGTGGGGATGGGGAGCTCAGTGGAGGTGGGGATGGGGCCTCAGTGGAGGTGGGGATGGAACCTCAGTGGAGGTGGGGATGAGGGCCTCAGTGGAGGAGGGATGGCAGCCTGGTGGGGGCCTCAGGGGAAAAAGAGTTGAGAACAGTGTATCAGATGATGCTAAGGATTGTGACACACACCTACATCGGGAGGAGGAAGGATGGCCTTGCTCCTTTCCGACACTGATGGTGGATCAGGTACCGTTAGAGGTACACAGTGGATATATAAGAGGATATTTCCAAAGATTATTTTGTGTGTGTAGAGTCGAGAGACCAAACTTGGTTGTCATTCCTCAAGTTCTGTCTGCCTTGTTTTAGTGTTTGTGTGGTGTGTGTGTGTGTGTGTGTGTGTGTGAAGCTTGCAGAGGACACTAAGTGCCCTGCTCTATAGTTCTCCCTTTAAGATAGTATCACAGTGATGTATTTACGGGGCCATGCAGCCAAACCTGGCTTCACACAGGTGCTGGGGATTTGAACTCAGGTCCTTGTGCATGTACTGCAAACGCGTTATCAACTGAGCAACTTCCTAGCTCACGCCTGCCTTTTGATGGAGAGTTCTCACTGGCTTGGGGCTCTCCAAGTATCCTAGGCTGGCTAGCCACAGAACCCCAGAGATACACCAGTCTCTGCCTCCCTGGTGATGGCAATAGGAATGGGCAGGACCATCACAGTGTCTGGTTTCTTAAATTGGTTTTGGGGATTGAACTCAAGTCCTGAGGTCATGTAGAAGGCACTTTACAGACAACTCTATCCCCTTAACCCCTTGTTTTCAGGCTAGAAGTGACTGCAGGGGTCCCTCTGCTTCCTCTACCCTGTCTGTCCCCCACTTCTGCTGTGCCACTTCTGTGGCTCTCAGCTCAGAGACTTGAGACACACAGTCTGCCTACAGAGATTCAACAAGTTCAAACAAGCAGCGTATGTTCTTATGTTGAGATCTGCAGGTCCCCAGTTTTGCAAAACATCGCCCAGTGTGGCTCTGCATTGATGTAATTGGCTGTTTTGACCGAGAGACACCCAGCCCACCCTTGGGAGGAGACTAAGAAAAGAAGCAAAGGTGCTACAGAGAGGAAGAGAGAAGCTGCGTGGTGCACAGATGAGGAGAGCCTAGGAGAGAGAAGGGTACTATGGGAGTTTTGTAACCTTCTGCCAGTTGCCCTGCCCACTGTAGAATTGTGCAGGCCTCAGGGTGCAGCCTCCATTCATACATGGCATCTGTTGGCTGTCATATAATACCAGCTAGTGCCACTCTTTGGTTGTGTCTGTCCTTCTTTAGAGGGGATATAAAGACATGTGGCTCACTCAACAATTGTGGACTAAGGCTGTGTTTTTAATTCTGTCCCAAGAGTACTTGCTACTCTCTCAAGGATTCTAGCTGCTGGGCTGGCTATAGGTCTCATGCGTAGCGTAGGCAAGCCCAAACAGCTAGGGGCCTTCCCCGAGGAAGGACAGTAGGGATCAATGAGAACATGGTGCTATCTGCTTCTGGTGAGGACCTGGGAATTTTGAGGTATAGAGACGGATTCATACACTGCATCTCCGAGCCCCTCTGCCTGAAACAGAGTGTTTTCATAAACAGAGTTTATAACAGAGGGTTTGGGGAGGCGACAAGAAGCATCCCGATCCAGTAGACTTAGGTGAGGAAGGGTCTTGCATGACAGAAGACTATTCTAGGGTGAATCTACTTTATCTTGCTCCATTGACATATGACATGCCACTGGCTTGTGACAGGGACCAAGGGTGCACTACTCCCTTACACTGGAGTTTCTGAGGTTAGGATCTGGAGGTCAGAGGTTGAGTGTCCATGACTGTTCTTCTCCATCAGATCAGGAGCTGCAGATAGCAGGAACTAAGTCTCTTCCATCATAGTAGTAGAGGTCTGTCCTCACCTGAACACCTTCTCAGTCCTTTAGAGGAAAAAATATGGAGCCAGATGAGAAGAGACAAGAATTTTGTGAGGAAAACAAAAGTGGGTATTGAGGACCACTGCCGTGAGGGAAACGAGAGTGGGCACTGAGGACCTCTGTCGTGAGGGAAACAAGAGTGGGCACTGAGGACCACTGTTGTGAGGGAAACGAGAGTGGGCACTGAGGACCTCTGTCGTGAGGGAAATGAGAGTGGGCACTAAGGACCACAGCCGTAAGGGAATCGAGAATGGGCACTGAGGACCTTTGTCTTAGTTAGGTATCTATTGCTGTGCTAAAACACCATGAATGAATACAATTTTGAGAAGAAAGGGTCTATTACATCTTTCAGCTTGTAGTCCACATGATCCAGGGAAGCAGGACAGGAACTTAAGGACAGGAGGCAGAGACTGGTGCAGAGGGCAGGGAGCACTGTGCACTGGCTTGTTCTGTCTGACATGCTCAACTTGCATTCTTATACAGATCAGGACCACCTGCCCTGGTACAGCACTGTCCACAACAGGCTGGGTCCCCCCACATCAATCATTAATCAAGACAATGTCCCAGGGGTCAATCTGGTAGGGGCATGTTTTCAATAAAAGTCCCCTTTTCCCAAATATCTCTGTGTCAAACATATCAGGACAATTGGCCCCTTGTCAATTCAATGTACCAACACATTACTAGTAAACCATAACCTTTCCTTCTTGTTGATTCTAAATATCTCATATTAATACTGACATCTCAATATAAAGTAGAGCATCTAAGAACCAGTCATGAAGCAAACGTAGACCATTGCTCTAGGTAGAGGGGACGGCTCCAGAGAGACACCTGGGTAAGAGATCACAGAATAATCAGGAACATGGAATGGGGTATGCTGTCTCCTTGACCGGAAATAGTATTCTCTTGGAAAGCCAGGTAGGGACATAGTCAAGGGACACTAGTACCTACAGGAAGATGCCCAAACCAACATACATCCCATGAGAGCCACTGGAGGTCTGAGCCAGTTCCATGTTGATGACTGGTATCTCTGTCCACAGTGTGTACCATGGGCTTGAAGCAGCAAGAAATGGCAGTGTAAGGCATCATTATGAGACCATTGCAGTGGCCCGGGAGAGGATTCTGCTTGTAGCTGTAGAGACATCTCTCTGTATCCCAGAGCTACCTCCAGACTCAACCACCTCCAGTTGCAGATTCAATGCCATCATAGCATCTGTAAGAAAGTGGAATGAAGGGACAGAAGATCCAAGTTGGACAGCAGGCATTTGCTTTTGTCATAAATAAGAGCCCAGAGAAGCTCAGGCTTCTCTCTTATTGCCCAGCAGACAGGTCCTGCATCTCCAAACTCATGCCAGCATCCAAGACACTTCAGCTCTACCCGTCAGGTCTACACTCCAGCCATTGTTCAGGAAGAAGAGAGAAGCTGCACCTTCTACTAGGCTCGGTGCCCTCATCTGTGAGAACAGACATAGGGTTAACGTGAGGGGTCAGTGGGCAGACACTTTGTCAAAGCTCCCGACTCTCCTACTGTGCTCTCTGTCACCTGCCAACAAGCCAGGAGCATTCCAAGGCAGGAATTCACAGGGCTTAGGTAAAAACTGCACATGAGGAATCAAATTACCATGAGGTGCACAAGCTCCTCTGCCCCCAGTGCCTCTGCAGGAGGTGTCTCCCTGCAACACTGCAGGACAGCATGGAGGGTCAGCCTTAGCCTGCTTGCATCCATCGTTGTCCTGTCCACTGCCCTCTCTTTCGCGATTCTTCACATTGTGTAGGCTTCAGTCCTGGGGCCAAGCCCAAATTAACATGGGTACACAGGTCAGCCCTTTCCAGAATCTTCCTTTTGGCTCTTTCTCTCTCCAATAGCAAAGAAAAGCATCACACCTCTATCCTACCCGGGGTGCCTTGAGTTCTTTAGAGTAATTATTGCTCTTTCAATAAATGGGGAGGTTTTAATTTCACCAGGGCATGCATAAACCACAACTTTGCATTTTCTCTGCCGTAATCAATACCATAACAGAATTAAGAAGTTCCAGCAAGACTCGAGCTCTTACCCGAGCTATTAAAGACTAACCTGCATGCCTACAGATGGGGCCTCCACTAATGTGTTCCAGCAGGACTGAAGCCTGGGTATTTTTGCAGTGTAGCCAGTTTTCCTAGTCCCTTCGAGGAGGTGCCGAGCGGAGTGTGTTAATGGAGGATGCCCCACTATCCTTGATGCTACAGGGGAAGATCTGGCTTTCCTTCATCCCAAAGTTAGATCTTAGTCATGCCCACCATCTGTTCTGTTGGCTTGTTTAAGACTCATTTCCATTACCTTTGTTTTGTGTGTGTGTGTGCGCACGCACTGTGTGTGTGTGCACTGTGTGTGTGTGTGCACTGTGTGTGCGCACTGTGTGTGTGCACTCTGTGTGTGTGCACTGTGTGTGTGCACTGTGTATGTGTGCACTGTGTGTGTGCACTCTGTGTGTGGGCACTGTGTGTATGCACTGTGTGTGGTCACTGTGTGTGTGCACTGTGTGTGTGCTTACATCATGGAATCCAGAAGAGGTCATTAGACCCCTGGAGCTGGAGTCACAGGCAGATGTGAGGCACCTGAGTTAGGGTCTGAGAAGCAAAGCTGGGTCCTCTGCAAAAGTAGTCTGTGCCCCTTACCACCAAGCCGTCTCCTCAGCGTCATGTCTGCTGCCCTGTCTTTCCCTTTGGCTCTTGTTGCCTTCTGAGGTACTGTTGCCGACTTTCTCTTGTCCTGGACTGGAAGCTCCATTTTTATTAGTGTGGTAGATGGTTTATTTTATTTGCAGATTTATCTTGAAAGTTTTCAACGCTGCTTGGATGTGACAAAAAATTTAGGAATCATTTACTAAAGGAATAAATGAATAAGATTCTCTGGCACACATACACACCAGGCATATATGATTTTTATCTTTAGGGTATGTAAATTGTGTGTTTCCAGGGGCTTTGTATGCAGTGCCTCCTCTGCACACTTCAGCTGGTAGATACAACGAACAGATGAAGTGAACGGTACGTTACGGTGATGAAAACAATTAGCCATTCATTCTTTCCTTCAGTAGCCACCCCCACCCCAGCTTTCCCCGAGCCAGCTGGCTAGAAGAACGGAGACCAGACAGCTATTCTCCGCCTTCATCTCTTTAGCACATGGCTAGTTTTATCAAGAGCATTTAGCGACTGTCACATGAAGGAAGATGTCAGTGTCGACACTGTCCCTCGGCAGCTGGGGTTGCGAAGCCCCTCGTTTTTATGCACTCAATCCAGCAGAGGGGTCTTGCAGGGAAACATTCTCTGGCCAGCTCACTCACTTCCTCTGTCACCCAAGCTCCCTGGATGGGGTTATCCTTCCAAATAGACCCTCTCCTGCACAGGCCTCTCCTATGGCAATACTCCCGCTATGAAGCTAGACAATTAGAGGTAATTGGGACAATCAGCATTTATTATGGCAATTTGTGCTTCTGAGGAACCTGCCACCCGGTTTGGGAATCCATCCAGCTGTCATTCCCTCATACAATTCAGAACCCACAGATTTGCCTGTCCTGAGCTCATGGAGGGCCTGACAGCAGGACCAGTCTCACCCACCAATTGGAGGTGGGTATGCAAATCAGGGCCTGGGATGCAGACAGGTATCTCCTCCATTCCTGGGCCTGGGCAGGAGGCCTGGGGAGGTGGCCAGCCCCTGGTGACTGATTTTTCGCTACATTAACCAGATGTTTGGCTTAATTGACAGAAACGTTTCCGCCGTCTCAGCTGAGTGCCTCAAAACCTAGGCCTGTGTTAGTGAGCCTCAGCGCAGGAGCCTCTTTGAGACGCCACTCACCAGCCCACGCAGGGGCTTTAATACTCGTGGTGTCTCCCGTTTGAACTCACCTTCTCTGGTGTAAACACATCCCTTGAAACCCTCTGGTGCACACAGGCAGCCACACACAGCCACACACAGCACTTAGAAATGTTGGCTCTTGGCTTGGGCTTGCTAGGTCTGGATGTCTTCTATACTGGTTGTTAGTGCGGAAACCACACTGTTTTCCTGGCCGCTGGGATAGAATATCAGTTACTCTCTCTGATGGTTTCAGAGGTTAGGTCCATCGTGGTGCGGGTGATGTGGCTGCTGGAGCAGTTCCTGAGGTATCAGCTGGAGTGTATCACTGCTGACCAGGAAGCTGATTTAGATGGGAATCATGATCCATCCTCGGTGACCTGCGTCTGTCATCTGGCCAGCACTTCCCAAAGTCCCACACTCTCCGAAAACGGAGTCACCAAGTATGCAAACATTTGAGCCCTTCAGCCCTTCTCATTGCAGGACGGTAACAAGCTGACTTAAAGGCCAGATGAGGTGATAACCTGAGGACCTTAACAATACTGGGGCAATCATTGCTGTTCTCATTTCAAGTTCCTCTTTCCAGAGCTGTCTTTCTCCATGGTGACTCTTCACCAACCCCTGTAGGGCAGCAAGTGTCAATTGTTGGGGCTCAGTTGGTAAAAGCACTTGGCCCCAAGCCTGAGGACATGAGTTCAATTCCTGGAAGTGCTGGGAAGAGAGAACCAACTCCTGCAAGTTATTTATCTATCGAGCTCCACATAGTCACCCAGGCCCAGACCCCTTCTGTCTTGTGGCTCTGCTATACCTGTGGGTAGGTGTTGTGTCATTTGCATATAGTCACTCAGGCCCAGGTCCTTTCTGTCTTGTGGCTCTGCTATACCTGTGGGTAGGTATTGTGTCATTTGCATATTTGGAGCTGGGTTGTTGGTACCCATTGCTGCCATCCCACTCACAAGAACTGGAGCAAGAAGCTGGTGTCAGAGCTTTCTTGAAGCAAGGGATGCAGGGACTAGCCACACTTGCCCTGGCCGCTTCCACTCACCTTTGCAGAAGGCAGCTGAGGTTTGCCTCCGGCTGCTCTGAGCTACCACTCACCTCTGTGGCTAGGACCAAAAGCCCAATGTGTGCATACTACTATGGAAAGTTCTGCAGAGCACACCAAGGCAGGCACGCTGCTCTTTCCCAAGGTCTGAAGTGTTTGCCTCTCTTGAGTAAGGCCTCTTTTGTGAGCAGGTCTGCACTTCTGCTCTCCCTGCCCCTTTCTGTAGAGTCACCACTGTGAACAGGATGAATGCCTTGTGGCAAGGGACTCTCCAGAGGGACAAGTCGCCAACCCCCACCTGACCCATCTGAACTTACAAAGCTGTTTTCTCTAGTGTATCCCGTGTATCTACATGAAGATGAAGGGTAGGCAGTTTCTTTCCATATGTTATAAAAAGTGAACGGGCTCAATGATGTGAATGGGGGGATGAGTTACTGTGATGAACTTGGGGCTGGTGAGAGGGCTCAGCCAGGAAAGGCACTTGCTGCCAAGACTGGAGACCTGAGTTCCATCCCTGTGACCTACATGCTGGAAGGAGAGCACTGACTTCCCCAGGTTGCCCAATGACCTCTGTGTGTGCGCACGCTCTCTCATCCACAAATAAAATAAGTATAAAGTTTTTAATAAGCAAAACTACACAATAGCAAGCAATCAGCATCCCCCAGTCTTAATATTTATCATAATAAGAACACCTCATCTACCTGACTGAGGCTGAACAGGGCTTCCATCCTCTATGTGGTCCTCAAACACCCATACTCACGATGGCTGCATTTTCCCATGACTGCAATTTCTGGAGGGCGTGATCCCCGTGGCACTCATAGCTGGGTAGCGGAGAATCTGGACTTTGACAGGTGACCATGACAGATACCCTCATAGGCAGTCATAAAGCCTGCACAAGGGCTGGGAACACTGTGGGATAAGAAGAAGAGCTGGGGACAGGTGCGTGCCGGCACGGGCGGTTAACACAACCAGTGGCTACTCAGGACACCTTAAACTTCTCTGATGAATGTTCTCATCTCTGTTCTAGCCCAAGGCCCACGAGAAAGCAGAGCCGCCTTCCTCAGTTCTCCCTGCAGTAACATCTCCTATTTACATATGTGACGGGCTTGACAGTTGTTTGGAGGAGAAAGGCTAATCCTAGATGTAGAACCTCCCTGTGGGATGCTGGGCTGTTTTCCAGAGTAGACAGCCTACCTATATTTCAAGGGCTCGGAGCCGCATAATTGGGATGCCTCCTTTGGATTAGGACTCTGAGAAAACCCTCTGCAAATACACATACTCCCCTGACTAGGAGATAAGAATGTACAATTGTCACTATCCATTCATAGTTCTGTATGGTGATGTCACTCAGTGAGCAGAGACAGGGCTGGGGGGGGGCATGTTGAGGGGTAAGCATGAGCAGGTAGGTTTCAGTAGGGGAGGCAGAAGAAGAGGAAGATGGGTAAGATAGGTTGTAGAGGGTAGGTGGAGGCATTGGGTGACAACAGCTCCATCCTTCACTCAAGAAAGCATTCAAAGAGCTACACAGTTCACCTGTCCCTGCTTGGAGCTCCGCTTGTATGGGTTTGCAGGAAAGCTATCCTCCCAAGGGCTAGAATGACTCTGAGCTGGGCACCTATGTGGCATGTTTTGGTGACCACATGTTGCTTTTGCATTGCTATGACCAACATGCATGACAGACATGCCCTGAAGGAGGAGGTTTATTGTGGCTCACCATACCCAAGGGGTTCGGACCTCTCTTGGTGGACTCCACCCAGGGTCAGTGGTTGGATCATAAGGTAACTGACGGGAAGCAGAGAAGAGAGTAGACGCCAGGATCAAGTATAACTGTCCGAGACCCATTTCAAGTGTCAGTCTTCCTCTATCCAGGTGCTCGACACTTGAACCTGAGTGGGACATTTTAGATTCAAGCCATAAGGACACACAAGAGACCACTTTTGTTCTTCTTCGTTTTTTTTTTAATCTTTCTCTCCTCTGCTCCTGCTTAGAGGAAACCACAAGCCTTAGGTCTGGTTCTCACACAGCTTTTAATAACTGTGTAACCATGGAGAGCCCTCAATGATCTGTTTTTATTTTGTTTAGTTGTGAAATGAATAGAAAATATTAACTGTTCCCTCAGGGCTGGAGGAGAATTAAACCAACCAACAAATGCATCAGCTTTGATAACTCCGAAGGGCCCCAAGCACAAAGGGCTACATGTGTCATTCCCGTCATTGTCTTGCCTGGTTTGTGCCTTCATCCCACCACGTGAGCACAAGGGACAAAATTATCACCAGCTGGAAGTTCTCAGAAAAGCACCAGAATGAAGCTAGTTCCCATCTAGGAACCAGTTTCACCTGGTTCCAAGTTTCTCCACGGGTCCCTTTCTGCTGGTCCAGCCTAAGCTGCTTCTGACTTCCTGGCTGGCAGCAGCTTCCTCCTTTGAGTCTGAAAATGAGTTCATGCAGCTGGAGGTCTCTGTTGGGTTTTCACTGCTGCATAAAAAATCCCACAAACCTAATACCTAAGAGCAGTGCAGACTGACTACCCTGGGGTTACTGTAGAGCCTCTGGTTTACTCAGGACCACAAGGCTGAAACGCAGCTTCTCATTTGGAAGCTTGGCCAGAGAGTACCCAGTTCTGATTTTCCCAGAATACTGTGGGGGTTTAGTTCCTTGAGATTAGTTTCTCTAGTTTCGTAACTTTCTGAGACTACCCATAATCCCCTGCTGTACAGTCGTCTCCCTGGCATGCCAGATGGCCTCTTCACCACCAACAGGAGACATTCTGCTCACATTTTCTATTTTCTCAGCCTGAGCAAGGGCGGGGGCAAGCGGCTGATAAGGTCACGCCTACCGGTAGTTTCTGTTTTGATTTAGTGGTCAGTTGATGAGAGACCTCCAGTAGCAGCTTGGTCTCTGTAGTATAATTCACTCACAGGGGTGTTGGCTGAACGCAGTCATCTGTCCCCATCCAGGAATGACAACAGGACTGTCCACAGAGTAGGAAGCTTGGAGGCCCTCTGAGAAATCTGCCTGATATTCCGGAGGCCTACATTTTGGTTCTCTCAGATGAGTCAGCACTTCAGTCCTACCTTATTAATTAATTTTGTATTGCTGTGACCAAAATACCTGAGAGAACAACTTAAAGAAAAGAACTATCGTGACCCATGCTTAGATGTGAGCCCATCATTGATGGCGCCATTGAGTTTCCATTTTGAAACTCACTGTCATGGCTGTAGGAGCGTATAGAGAAGACGGCTGCTCACTTCGTGGAGGAGAGGAAACTGGGAGAAGAATAGACTGAAAACAAGGTCTAACTTTCAGAGTCATGCCCACAGCGGTCTGCTTCCTCCAGCCAAGCTAAGCCTCCTAGAACACAGAGCCTGGCGTAGGGGTTGTGTGCTAATATATATTTTGAGGTACATTTTTAGGACAGAAGGATGAAGGTGAGGGGAAGGAAGGCAGAATAGAAGGGGAATCCACACAGCGTGACATTTCACTGTGATGGTCTCTCTCTGGTGACAAGCCATGAGAAGGTAGTACAAGTCCTTTATCAGGTGTATCTTCACATTTAAGCTGAATTTGGGTTAGGGAGTCTGGAAAATACAAATGTTAGAAGGAAGACACCTTCTGTAGCCTGTCTCCCTGAGGTGCTCTCGTGTTAATCACACCTTTTCCTGCAGTGATGAAGTGCCCGACACAGACAATTTTAAGATGGATAGTTAGATTTTGACTCACCATTTCAGAGGTATACCCTGGTGGGACAGCGTGAGGTGGCCAAGAGAGAAAGAGGGGCCTGATGAGATGTCCGAGTAGGCCCAGGCCCCTGTCAACAAGCTAACCTGCATATATGTGTATGTGTGCGTGTGTGTGTGTGTCTGTGTCCTTTTTACCCACGTGGAGGAAGAAAGAGAGCTGACTTCCACATGTTGTCCTCTGACCTTTACATACGCACCGTGGTATGTACACGCCCACTCATACACACCTCTCACACACACAAGGTCCAGAAGGAAAGAGGGCGAAGATGGGGCAAGTACAGCCCTCAGGGTTGCACTCCATGATTAACTTCCTTGAACTGGACCCCTCCTACCAGTTTCCATGGCTCCCAATAGCACGCCCATCTGGGGACCGTGTTTCCTCGCATGAGCCTATGGAGATGGTTCATGTTCAAACCACAGCTCCTGTGTCTGCTGTGTCCCCTAAGCAATGCCCCCTAGGGAGTGAGCAACACTCCATTCACACATGGCTTCCCTTCCCAGGAGCTGTTCTGTATTCTGGGTGTGAAGTCCTAGTCTAGACCCACATGGAACAAGATGTCACAGAAGAGGCAAGTGACTCACAATCTGCATGAGGCAGATAGACATGATTTGTTCGTTGAAGGAATGGGAAGCAGCCTCCACAGAGCACTGCTGACAGAGACCAAAAAAACAACAAACAACAAGCAAAAACATCAAAAAGCTAAAAATCAGCACCAAGGCAGAAAGAGGAGGAAAATAATTAAAACATTTATTTATTTATTATTATTTGTCTGTTTTCTGACAACTTCTATAAGGAAAATGCATTTAGATTAAAAATAAGAATGGAAAAATAGGCATAATAGAAACCTGGTCCTTGTGAAACCTCGGGTTTCCTTTCTGACTACTGAAGCAATGACAGAGACAGATAGATAGATAGATAGATAGATAGATAGATAGATAGATAGATAGATAGATAGAT
>JABTXL010006068.1:348288-409381 GCA_025134845.1 Neodon shergylaensis
TGTTTGTGTGTGTGTGTGTATGTGTTGATAATGTATTAGGGAAGTGATAAGAGAAAACTGAAACCTTAATGCCCAAGTACTTGGCTGCCTCATGTCAACGATTTCTTCCGAATGCTTTTGAACCCATCTCTAAGACTTTCTGACTTGGTGGTACAGTTAGGTCCCTCAGCAGTAGCTTCCAACATGAAGAGTTTAGGGAGAGTTGGTTCCCATGCCACAGACCTCAGCTTTTTTTTTCTCTTCCCAACGTCATGCTGCTCTGTGTGAGAATCCTGCCAAGCAACCGTAGCCAGCGTGGGTATGTCTTAACCTTAGCTGGTGACACCATAGGCTCTGTGACTTTGCCAATTGGGGTGGTTCGTTTTGGATCATGGTTAGCTGGGGACATAAGCAGTGTCCCAGAAACAAGCTCTCGTTGTTTGGTCCAGGATGAGGCTGGCCTTGAACTTCCAAATATTGAAGTCATGTCCCTGGTCTTGCAGCAGTCACCTGAGGTGATCTAGGGTGGCTGTGGTATGCATCGTCAGTGTAACCTGCACAACAATCTCAATCTCTGTTCTCTTCCCATGCGCAGAAGGCTTTTGCTAGAGCAGTAAGAATGACTGTTTAGAGTTCATCCCGGAATCTTCCGAGGTTCCCTAGCCTTTTGGCTCCTCTAGTTCTCTTTGAGCAGGAGGAAGATAATCGTGATTTAGATAACAGTGGCTGGATACATCCAGAGTATGATTTCTGTAATGGGCTCCCTTGGAAGTGACAAGGAGGGAGGCTCTGGAAGGTTCTCAAATGAGCTGGAGCTCATTCCTAATCTAGTAGGGAGCCATTATGGTTCTTCTCTCCTTCCTTGGGCCCAAAGACTGCGCACACAGAACATCCTCGGTGTCACCTACCAGAGATTTCTTGCTGTCTCTGGCCACATAAAGCTACGCACATGACACGGAGTGGAAAGGGAAGGTCTGCTCCCACCAAGGGTGAGACTCACACAGGAGGCTGCTGGCCCTCCAGTCCCTGGGCCTAATTGTCAGCAAACTAAGGTCAGCACGGCCCTACCGAATCCTGGTAATGAACTGTCGACTCTGCCCGTCACAGGCTTCGTGGCCAGCTCAGAGAGATGCTCAATAAGAGAAAGGTCGGATAAGGCCAGACATGAGCAGACAATGTGGTTTCTGCTGGAACAAAGACTGCCTTGTCATTCCTCCCACTTCTCTTGAGCCAGGGCTGATTGAGAGACTCTAGCAATTGGGCATGGAACCTGGGCCTCAGGGATTAAAGGTCAGTTAGAAGGTGGCACATCTTTTCACATGGGAGTTAAGTTGGACAAGTAATGGACTGAGGTCTTACTTCTAGGGTCTACCTGCCGACTTCTAGAAGAGCTAAGTACTGCAGTGGCAGTGTTAACTGCCAGCTTGAAGAATCTAGAACCACCTGGAAGACAGGACTCTAGGCATCTCTGTGAGGGGCTATCTTGTGTTAATTAAGGTGGGATGGCCTGTTCACTCTGGGTCTCACCATTCCCTGGTTGAGATCCTGGACTGATAGGTGGAGAAAGGAAGCAACATCTGGTACTCATCCCTTTCTGCTTCCTCATTGTGGATGTCACGTGACCAGCTGCTTCTAGTTCTTGGACGCCTTGACTTCCCCTATGGAGTAAGGCCTTGAGCCCTAGAGCTGTGAGCCAGAAGAAACTTTCCCTCTCGGCTGTTGCTTTTGTTAGAGTATATCATTATAGGAACAGGAAAAGAAACTAAGACACAGATGGAAGAAACTATTTCCACCATAGAAAACGTAATCAAGTCTTAGATACCCTTCCCAGAAAAGTGAATGGTCACTTAAGATTCCCCATTCAGTTGTCACAGTCCATGAGCCCCAGGAAGTTCTCCATGAACTATGTAGATAAACAAACAAATTGAAACTCCTCTTCTAAGTTATGTCACACATGTCTAGCTCTCATTAAGTCCTGTCACCTGAGGCTGGGGCTATTGCTGCCTTTGAGCTGAGTACTACACACATTCCACACCCACGCCCATCTGAATGACCATCCTTCGGGCCTCACAACAAATCCTCTGAATGCCTTTATCCCCCCCCCCTTCCTCACCCTTGTCTGAGCAGACAAAGAACTCTCCACAACTACTGGAAGCAATCGTCTCGTTCTTGGACCATGCTCATATCCGGGGGGTGGGGGTCCTCTCTGAAGGTCTAGCCCTGTGGTAGGGACCAGCCGTATTTGTTATCATAGGAGTCCCCTCAGCACCTGCTCTAGGGTCTTTCATGCGTAGTCCATGCTGAGTAGACACTGTTAGTATGAACAGGTAGATAGTAAACAGACGCCCACACTTGAGTGTTGGCTGTGTCTGCCTTTGGTAGCATAAATCTAGACATTGGCCAGTCCTTGTGGGCTGAACGAGATTGTCCCAAAGAGGTGATCGTCCCTCCCTTCTCTATGCTATGTTCAGAAACTTTGACATTTAAGTCCAGTGTAATTTGTTTTCACTTGTGTTTGAAAATACCAACAAATGTCACCCACTTTCATTGCCTTCTCCTGACATGTCCCATGGGATGCTACACTAAGTACATCAGGTCCCTCTGCATCAGCCGGAGATGCAGGATTAGGTAGAAAAGAGGGGGTTGGATGTGCACGTGATTCAAGCAAAGAAGTGGGGTGAGGATTAAAGAAGGCTCTTCAAGAATGTGGCAAAGATGGGAGAAGGGGTGGGAGGGACAGTCCACTAGCTCCACTGTGAGGAATGCTCCATTTCCACACACCTCTCTATAATAGAGGACCCTGTACCCTAGATCTTCTCATCACAAGGAATGCTCCATTTCCCCACATCTCTCTACTCTAGAGAAGCCCGTGTGCCCTGGAGATGTTCTCATCAAGAGGAATGCTCCATTTCCCCACGTCTCTCTACTCTAGAGAAGCCCGTGTGCCCTGGAGATGTTCTCATCATGAGGAATGCTCCATTTCCCCATGTCTCTCTATTCTAAAGGATCCTGTTCCCCAGAGAGATTCTCGGTCCTCCTTCCTCTGAAGCTCCCTCAGTTTACCGGGTGCATTTCTTACACTTGAAGCTGGAATGCTAATGCATACTGTTTGGAAATTGTACTCAAATTGTCTTGTGAGTGACTAAAAAAACAAACAAAAAAAACACCCAAATGAGTAGTTAATAGCCAGAGATAAGATTTCATCTCCCTTGTGACAAGTCCAGGGAGCACAGTCTGTCTTTGAGCAAATAGACCCTTATCAATACCCACAGCATACACTGCTGGGGAGGAAAAGGAGCCTGGTATTTGGAAACATCTTACACTATCTATATATCTGCTCATGAGTCTTAAGCTACTTAACAATTAAAATTATAATTTAAGAATATGCAGGAAGTTCAGAGTGGCAATGCCACAGTTAGCAAGACCTAAGTTCCTTCCACTTAACTACATACACATCTTTCAAACATGGCTACCGCCTCATGCTTCAAAATGAGTGACTCAGCCATTTACACCCAGTCGTCAGGAAGCAGCAAGCGGTGAAGAGTGTCTTTTATAAGGACACACAGTATTTAATCACTTATAACTTTGGGGCTCTAACTTAATTACATGACCACACTTAGTGAACTGGGGAATTTTCTGTCATCTTGAGACAAACTGGAGTCATCGGCAATGAAGGAATTCAGTTGAGAAAATACCTCCAGAAGGTTCAGCTGCAGGGGTATTTCCTTAATTGGGGATGATGGGGGAGGGCCAGTGCACTGTGGGTGGTACTATGCCTGGGCCAGCGGTCCTGGGTTCTGTAAGAAAGCAGGCTGAGAAAGCCACAGAGAACAAGCCACCGTGCAGCACACCTCCATGGCCTCTGCACCAGCTCCTGTCTCCAGGATCCTGCCCTGCTAGAGTTTTGCCCTCACCGCTTTTGATGAACTGTTGCATAGAATTGTGAGCAAAATCAACCCTGTTGACACTCCCGAAGTTGCTTTGGTCCTGGTGTTTCATCACAGCAGTAGTAATGCTAACTGAGGCTCTTAGGTACAAGGGAGGTTGGGAAATGTAGTCTTTTCTGAGGTGACCTTATGGCAAAGTAACATTTCAGAATTATAACAGCAACCGCCTCCTTTTTCTTTTTCTTTTCTCCTTCTTCTCCTCCCTTCCTTTTCCTATTTGTCCACCCTCCTCTTTCCTTTTCTCCCTTCCTCCTCCTCTTCTCCGCCCTCCTCTTGCTCTCTCTTCTCTTCCTCCACTCTACTGCATTTTTTCTTTTGAGTTTATAACGTGTAACTGCACATACTTAGGGACTGTAAGTTGATGTTGTGATTGTGACTGCAATGATGAATATGAAATAACACCAAAACACTTGATATGTTTATGGTGAGAGCATTTGAAGTGAACTCTTAGCAAGTTTTATACATGCAGTACTCTGTTATTAACTGTATTTACCATGCCGACTTGGGGGTTCTGGCCAGGGAAGGACAGAGTGGTCATTAGGAGATGGACAGGAGCTTCTGCACAGTCACCCCTTGGCCTTTGATCCCTTCAACTACAGCAGGAAGCTTCCAGGCATCCTTTCTTCAGCCCATGAGGCCACTCCACTCTTACTGCTCTGAAGATCATCCATCTCGTTTCTGTGGCTCTGCATAGGGACACTAAGCCAAAGGTACCAGCTTCCTTGGCTTGCTTTGTGTCAGCCGGCAGGAGGCATCCATGGAGTATGGCCTGAGAGGACCACTGAGACTCCCCCTCCTTGAACTGTTTCCAAATTCCACATCCATAGACAAGTTGCTAGTCCTAAAATCATTAGGAGCTCAGTCGTTCAATTAAGGCACTGCAGAATTCTCATTTAGCAAACTAACCATTAAGAGTCAAGGTGCCCATTTATTTGATTCTTTGGAGTACTCTAGCAAGTGATGGAACATAAAAGGTGGGGGGGGGGGAGGTCAAAGTACACTCAGAATTTTCTTGTCTTCAAACATCTTTCTACTTTTATATGGAAGAGGCTGAGTCAAACTGTAAGGAAATACTTGGCCTGATATCAAAGAGGCCTGCACAAGTTGTTTGTCTTGTACAGAGAAATACTGTCACACCGAGGATGGTACCATGGCACCATGCATCCCCCATCTGAGGGGACCCTCATGAGGGCCCCAGTCTAAAGGAAATATCATTATCCTCAGGAACCCCCTAGTCTGTAGATGCAATTTCTCTGTCCCTCCAGTCAGCTCCCAAATAACCACACAGAGACTAATTGTGAATTATAAGCGCTTGGCGATAGCTTAGTTTACTACTAACTAGCTCTACAGCTCACATTGACCCATATTTCTTATCTGTGCTCTACCATGTGGCTCAGGACATTTCTTTAACTGCAGCATGAATTCTAATTGGTATTAATAATAAAAACTCTGAGCCAAATATAGGGGTTAATGCTGAAGATCAGAAAAGCAGAGTGGCTAACCAATCAGAGAGTTCTTTTACCTCTACAATGCTCAGACTGAAGGGGCGATCCTGTCCTCAGACTTCATCTTCCTATTGTATCTGTCTCCACCAAACCTCAGACTGCACTGAGTTCCTGTCTCCTCCTACCTTATGTTCCTCTCTCTGTCTATTCATATCACTCCTGTCTCTATCTCCCTAGTGCTGGGATTAAAACTGTGTGATCCCAAGTTCTGGGATCACCTTTGTGTGAGCTCTGCTTCTCTTTTAGACAGATACAATCTTGGGTAATCCAGTGTGACCTTGAACTAACAGAGCTCCCTCTGCCTCTATCTCCAGAGTCCTGGGATTGAAGGTGTGAGCCACCAGCCCCTGGCCTCTGGTGACTTAGCTCTGCACTCTGATCCCCAGGCAAGTTTTATTTGATAAAACATAAACAAATATCACTACATTTAACAGGGCATGTTTATCTTGCTTCTCCCCATATCTCCTGGTGACTCTGCCCTTCTTCATCCCTGAGCTCTCTCCCTGGCCACAAGTCCCACCCAACCTCTTCCTGCCTAGCTATCGGCCATTTCTCTCTTTATTAAACCAATGAGAGCAACACATCTTCACAGTATACAAAACACTATTCCATAATACTAGTCTGAGCGATGTCTGTCATCAGAAATCCCTAGTCTGAAGGAGATGCAGCCTGACAAGATATGACTCATCTTCAAGGGAGCCCAACCTGTCCTCAGGGAACCCCAGTCTGAAAGGAAACAGGTCCTATGAACAGCCAGCTTCAGTCAGAGAGAAGTCTTGTCTTCAGGAAGCCCTTTTAAGAGAGATAGCCTCTCCTCAGGGATCCCCTGTCTGAGAAAACATGACTAGTCTTAAGTGCGTCTCTCTCTGAAGAAACACGGTTTATCTTCAAGGAGCCATTGTCTGAAAGGCATGGCCTGTTCTTAGGGATCTTCAGTCAGATGAGGCATGGCCTGTCTTTAGGACCTTAAGTCAAGGGAACGGTCCTCCAGAGCCCCAGATAGGGAGTGACTGTCCTCAGCCCCTCTTGGGGGTTGGGTAGCTTTTTCTTCTCCACCCATTCTCTTCCTGCTTGTGGAGAAGCTAGCTAGTTTGTCATCCCTCCACGAGCTTCTCTACCCTCCTGCCATGGATTAATCTCCCCGAGGAAATGGAGGAACTGTTTGTTCAGATTGTATGGAGCCCAGCACATCAATCACTCTATAAATATTTATAGTTTCAAATGACTTAGCTCAGTAAATACGCAGAATCTCACTGACAGAAATCTGGTGGTTAACCAATGGGGAAGGAGTTACTGGAAGGCCTGAGTCAACCAGAGCAGAGACCCATGTCCCTCTCTTCCGTGGCTCTTGTTGCCACAGATCAGGGATGCCAGGAACTCCTACAGGATCACGATGCTCCTACCCGGACAAGCTTCTTCCTTCACTAAAACAGCTGTTCTTCACCTCTGCTTGCCTTTCCTTAGGGTCAGGAGGCATCCTGTCCCCGACTGCCCCCAAGCTTGAGATGGGCCAGTGGAGGAGGATTTAGTCCTGGTGGAGAGCACAGTTTGGTTTGTGTTGACTCCTCCCATGCAGGGTGCCAGTTTCTTTCAGCTAGTGGCCCAGATCTCCTGAGAGTCTGAGAGTTCTATGAATATGCCTCATAGTTTAGCTTCCTACTTCCGTGGCAGTGGGAAATGCATTCTCTTACTGGTCCCTTTGACATCAGCCACAGAAGGACAGTCTGCAGTGTGAAAATTGAAGTGGGTGCAGCGGCTGTGAGGTTTCACAAGGTGCTTATATGTTTTGCACCATTGACTTTGGTCATCCAGACAAAGAGTTCGTTTTACAGTGGAGGAAAATTTAGAGGCAGCAAGCTGACCAAGGTCCCATAATCAGATGGAGGAAAGGCAGAGTTCAAGTTCAGGGCCATCCTCGGCCTCTCAGTGGCTGGGCTTGTGCCTGTGTTATACCCGGTCTCCATATCAAGCATGGGCTTCCTTTAAAAGACATCTGTAAGTCCTGCACTCGGGTCTCTTTGAACTGGAGGCCACCTGATCTGCACAGAGCTCCAGATCAGCCTACATAGTGAGTCCCTGTCTCAAAAAACTCAAATAAATAAATGAATTGCATCTGTAACGCCCAACTCTCTGCGACCAATATACTTGACCTCTTTGTTCTACCTTTTAGAATATCCTCTCTGACTTCTCACCCTAGCTCATTCGAGTGACAAGTGGCAATGCTGCCTCTTCTGAGAAGTGTGTTTCCTTGCTCTAGCAGATGGGCAGGTGTCTCCAGATTCCCTCCACACGGTGTGACTTTCTTGTCTCTGTGTCCCGAGAGAAACGCTACACGAGATGAGTGGAGCTTGGAATTTCAGTTCTGCCTCTGTTCTGCCGGGCATATGTTATCAGTTTCCTGAGCCTCATTCTCCTGTAAAATGGACAGATAGTATTGAATTATTAAGCGGTTTGAACGGAAGAACTGGTATAAAGTGCTAACACATGACTCATAGTTCCTTCTGTCTTCCCTGGAGTGTGGCTGTCCCCAAAAAAGGACAGTGCCTTCCCATGACATGGGTTGTGGGGATCTGAACTCAGGTCCCCATGCTGCATGGCTGTCACTCTACTGACTTAGCCCTCTCCCAGCCACCAGGGGAGTTTTTGGCTTTGTTTTAGTAAAAATTAATCAAGGATGGGATGTCATGGCATATCTGGTCTTTGGGTTTTATTTGCCTATAAACATAGAATTTGGAAATGGCATATTGGTCTGGTACCCTCCCTTTGGAAGGCCCTAAATATCATCTGCCATCAGAACACCATCAATAAGAGGAAGGCATCTGGGAAGAGGACCTGTCCCTATGTCCCTATGTCCCTACTTGAGCACGTGTCATGGAAGCCTGACTGAATGAACCCATGCTACCGAGTAGAGCAGGCTACTGTGTCAGCGAGGAAAGTGGGGGCTACTTCAGGCTTCTAGATCTTGAATCCACAGAGTCTCCAGGTAGGAAACCAAAGGAAGAAGAAGGAGAAGAAAGATGATGTTGAACACAGATGGAAACGGAGAGGCCCCGTTAAGACTCTGAGCCGGAGCCGGGTGACTCTGTGGGTAAAGGGATTTGCTGGGCAAGCCTGAGGAAGAGCTGAGGCCCACGCCCAGGACCCTGGTAGAAGATGGTCGGAGAGAGTCAGCTCACACATGCCGTCCTCTGACGTCCACACACATCCTGTGCTGTGCACCACCCCTGCATGTATAATAGATAAAAACATGTAGATCAGGCTGGAGTGGGAGACAGCCTAACATCTCTCTCTAAGCTTAAGGCAGGGTCAGGATAGAGCCTCTGGAAACTCACAGAACTGGTTGTGTCCTACCCCCTGCTGTCCATCAGGCAAGAGACCAGTATACCCCAACATGAAGACAAACGATTAGGAATGCAGAGAGCAAACCTTGGGTAATGGAGCCTGGTGTTTGCAATAAAAATTTAAATGTGCCATCGGGGCAGCAACAGCGCTTTTTATCTGATCGGCCTGCCAGAGCCTTAGAAGGCTGGATACTGTAAATGGCAAAACCAAATTGAATTCATATTTACTGCCCTTTAGTCTGTGGGGTTCCTTGTTTCCAGTGGATTAATCTTTCTTTTCTCCTTCTCCCTTCCCTCGTTCCTCGCCTCCCCCTCCTTTCGTCTTATACTTCAGGTGGCTTTGTGCTCCCGGAAACTCCTGGGGAGAGTTAGTAGGAAAGAAGAGAGGCACTCCCTCTTGGTTGGTTTTTGTTTCTTTCTCCAAGTCATCTCTGTATTCCCATTCACCACGCCCTGTGGCATGGAGGCCACACCTCATGGACAGCTGAGTGGTCTCCCTGACCTCTGATCCTTGGTGAGGTTTGGCCACTGAGAGGCATCTGAAGGAAGTCACTTCATTGACTGTCCCCCTCCCTAGGGGCTGACCACCAGGGCTTGTGTCTGTCTACTTGCTGAAAGCTCTTTGTTCAAGTCTATCCTGGCTGGAGTCTACTTTGTCCCTCTGTCTAGCAGTGACAGGGCGAGGCTTCCCTCTTCTGTCAGATCCTGGATGCTCTATCTCTAGGCTTCCTCTAGACCTGCTTACAGGGTCAACCATCCCTTTCTGAAACTTCCTTTTGATTCTGTCCTTTGCTACCCACGTCTCCAGGATCCTCCTTGTCCATCTGTTTGTCTCTCAACCTGTCTGCTGTCCATTTGTCCCTCTCTCTCTCTCTCTCTCTCTCTCTCTCTCTGTATGTGTGTGTGTGTGTATGTGTGTGTGTGTGTGTATGTGTGTGTGTGTGTGTGTGTGTGTGTATGTGATCGTGTAGAGTCCAGAGAACTTAGGCTGCCTTTTCTCAGGTGCCGTCCTCCTTGAGTTTTGAGAGTACCTCATTGACCTGAAACTGAATTAAGCTAGGCTGGCTGGCCAGTGAGCCCCAAAGATCCACTTGTCTCTGGCTGCCCACCCCAGGTTTATGAGCCTGGACCAAATGCCCTGCTGTGTGTGTGTTTGTGAGCAGGCGCGTGTGTACATGTATCTATGCATGTGCAGAGTCTAGAAATCAATCAACACAGATGTCTCCTTAGGTAACTCTCCACCTTATTTTAAGATTTGTTTGTTTGATTTTACATGCGTGAGAGTTTTGCTTGTGTGCACGAACATATAATGTGTGTTTGCCTAGTACCCTTACGGCCACATAGGTTGTCAGATCCCTTGGAACTGGGGTTACAGTCAGTTGTGAGCTGTCACGCGGGTGCTAGGACTTGTACCGGGGTCCTCTGGAAGCACAGCAAATGTTCTTAACTGCTAAGCCATATCTTCAGTTCATCTACCTTTTTTTTTTTTTTTTTGATTTTTTGAGACAGGGTTTCTCCGTAGCTTTTTGGTTCCTGTCCTGGAACTAGCTCTTGTAGACCAGGCTGGCCTCAAACTCACAGAGATCCGCCTGCCTCTGCTGGGATTAAAGGCGTGTGCCACCACCGCCCGGCTACCTTTTCTTTTTGACACAGTATCTCTCACTGTACCCAAAGCTCATCGATTCAGGTGGGCTGGCTTGCCAGAGAGCCCTAGAGATCCTCCTGTCTCTACTGTACCCCACTGCAGGGATTCTAGACATATAACCTGGATTTAATGTGGGTGCTAGGGGTCTGAATTTGGGTCCTCATGCTTGCATGACAATCCTTACTGACTGAGCCGTCCTCCAGCTGCCAGTGATCTGTGTCAAAGCAGAAGCAAGGGTGCGGAGGGTCACGACATACCCAGCCATTGGGATGGCATTGCCTAAGCGCACGGGAGGTAGAGATGGCACAATGCCCTGGCACCCCTTTGTCCTTGAAGGCCCTGGATTTGGTGCCCCCTGCAGGATGCCTAGAAATAACCCAGAGCTGAGCAGGGCATGGGAGGCTGGGTAGCCTGCTGTGGTACTCCACAGACAGCAATCCCTCATGTGGGTTTCTGTGACTTGCGCCTGGAGAGAGAGCTTGTCAAGTGGTTGCTGCTGTAAAATCGTCTTGCTTTTGTTGATCTGGGTGGCCCACAGTCCAGGTTGTACAGCGGCATAGACTTGTCTCTAGCTGCCCTTCCAATAGACTCTGGAGAGGAATACATGCAAAATTTCTTGTCCCTGCTGCCCCATTGCAGCGGCACCTTCCCTGCCACCTCACAAACAGGCGATGTTTAAACTTACAAATAAACACTCATCAAGAAGCTCTTTTGACATTCTAAGTTATTTTTGTTTAATTAATCGTGTTATTTGGAGTCGAGATTGAATACACTGTGTTTGATATCACACCAAACACATAAAAACAGAGCAAGACGGTAACTCTAGCTCGCATGTGTTATGAGACACTGTCTGCAGCACCACGAGCCTTTGAGTGACCAGCACGCTCTATGCTCCTGATGAGGTCAGTGATGCAGGCGCAAGAAGTACCTAGGAAGGTCCAGGCCTCACCGGGGACCCTGGCATGAAGAATACCAGCTTCAGATCTAGGAGACATTATTATTTTAAGATTGATACTTGAGATATAAAAAGTTGATGTATCCCTGTCCTTGGGGATCCATAGTCAGGGTTTGGTGGTTTGAATGAGATATCCAGTAAGGCTCAGGCATTTGGTCCCCAGTGGGTGGCTAGTTGGGAAGGATTAGGAGGTGTGACTTTGTTAGAGGAAATATGTCGTGGGGGTGGGGGGGAGGTGCTTTGAGATTTCAAAAGCCTTTTACCATAGTGAGTGCATTCCCTCTGCTTCCTGCTTGTGGTTCAAGAAGTGAGTTCTCAGGTGTTCCTGCAGTCATGTGGGCTGTCACCCTCTGGGACTGTAAACCCCAAATAAGTCCTCCTTTCTTTAAGTTTTCAGCAATAGAAACGTAACTTATATGAAGGGATTCCAGTCTCAGGGAGACACATGTGTGCTCAGGGGTCCTGAGTCTGAGGGACACAAACACTGTCCTGAGAGACCCAGTCTGAGGAGGCCACAGCTGAGGCTTCAGCGATCCCAGTGCTGAGAGAAATGCAATTCCTCTCTCAACTGACCTTCAAGTATGACCTCTTGCTCGGATGCTCACACTTAATTATGCTCTGTAGTCACAGTGAACTTTAACGCCATTTAGCCCATGCCTGCCCTGTAGCCTGGGTGGCTTAAATAAGAAAAGCCAATTTTAATTTTGCTCGAGCCAAACATAATGAGGAGACTAAATCATAGACAGAACATTCCCCAGCCAAATGGAAATGAGTTTTGGATTATCTGCTGCTTTCAATTATCCGCCCCACTGCTCCCTCCCTTAGCTCAGTTGTGGAGTGGACATGGACGAGTCTGGAAGCTTCCCATTTAGGGGGGCGCTAGAGGAAGGCCTGAGCGCACTGGGAGGACACTGAAGTGTCCGTGGGACTGATACCATCTTTGAGACAAAGATAGAAGGCAAGGGATGGATCCTAGGGTTTGGATCTACTGAGAAGACCTTAGTGAGGGAGAAGAGCCCTTGTGATGGAAAATGAGTCCCCGTGTGTCCATGTCCTCCACCCTTGTTCTCTGAGGTGGGAAGGGAGTGGTCCACTGAGGTGTCTAGAGCTCGCTGCTGGCTGGAGACTACAGGGAAACATGTCAGTGCAGGGAATTTGGAGGCAGAATCTTAAGGGTCAAGAGTGAATCAGAACTCTTGTCTCAATGTATGACCCAAGAGTCCCCATATCTCAGCACAGGTGGAATCTGACAGGTGGGAAAAGAGAAGTTGGGGACTGAGACTGATGCAGAGAGCTGCCAGCCACGGACCTTCTGCGTCCCCAACAAGGGCAGATCATAAACTATATGGAGATTAATGCATTTGAAGGTGATGGCACAGAACCTGGCATTCGTCTCTGTCAAAGGCAAGCAAGCAAGCTCTGCTCCCTGCCCCTTCTCCACAGCCTCCCTCCCACCCAAGACGTGTGTAGGGATGTGTAAGCTCCCGCCCACACAGCAGTCTGTCATAGGAACCCACCTGTTCCCTTGCTCACTCACCTCCATTCATGTGACACCCCCTCATCCACCCTCGGGAGCTTGCTCAGTCACAAGCAGGCTGTCACACATCACACATCCCCAGCCCCCACCCCACCTCCATTCACATTCCAACCTCCTTGTTCTTGATCCCTTTCATATCCCACCATGAATGAATGAATGAATGAATGAATGAATGAATGTGGGCCTCCCTTCATTAACCCCAAACATTCATTCACACAGGAATCTGAGCATCTCCACTGCTCCCTAGACCCAGTCGGGACTGAGGCAGATGCTTCTACTGACTTTTTATTGTTGTTAATTTTCAGATAAGGTCTCATGTAGACCAGGTTAGCCTTAAACTCATTACGTAACTGAAGATGACTTACAAAGGAACTTGCTGGCTCCATTTTCTTAGTGTTGACATTACAGACTGCCAGGCTCATGTCATGCTGTGGGTATGGAACCCAGGGCTTTTTTTATACTAGGCAAGCTCTTTGACAATCAAACTACATCTGCAGTCCTCTCCATCCTGAATATTCCTACCTCTCTTTTGCATGGGAACTAATGTTCTCCCACTACATATCTTTCTGGGTTTTATTAGTCATTGATACAGATATTGGCTTTCTTGCATTAAAAAAGAAAAAAAATCCCCATATGTCACATGAACACCAAGGGTCTAGACTGTTGGAAGTTTATATAACACAACACCAGTTATAACTATGAAGCTTGACTGTGTCCTCAAGGCTTCAGAAGGGGAGCAATGGTTTGAACAAGGGCTTCTGTGTAAGTGGTTCACTGAGGTTGTAGGTTTGGAAAGATGGGAAGAGAAGTGGGGAAACGAGACAGGGAGGAGTCGGAGAGCGGCTGAATTAAGGAACAGGCTGCAGTCAGTGAAAGGAAACTGAGGTACTGTTTACCCCTGGGGATGTGGAATATGCCTCAGGGCTGTCTTAACTGAGGGGTGATAAGGCTGAGGTCCCACAGCTCTTGACAGAGACGGGTGCCTGGGCAAGTCATTCCCCAGCATTCTCGGCCTGCCCCGCAGGAACAAGCTTGTTCTGCTGTCAGATTGGAGGGTGCAGCTGTGAGAGGTGCCAGGGACTAGGACTCGTCCCTGCTAGAGCACAAGTCATTCACTCACTGACTCATTAATTCTCTCAGCCCCGGTTCCTCTTCAGGCCCGCAGACTAGGTGTGCTACCAGGGATCAGGGCTGAAGGAAGTACAGTTCTTGCCAAGGTCCCCAGGCGAATGGGAGTGACAGGCAGGCAAACATAATTACATGGTAAAGTCTATCATGGGTGTGTTAATGCAGAGGCATAATATGGTCTTCCAAAGAAGAAGCATCTCTGACCTAACAGCTGACTGCCAATAAGGACCACTTGTCTCACACAGGAGCCTTTCAAACAGCCCTGAGGGGCTCTCGCTGCTCTTAGAAGCCCAAGCCCGAGACACCACTTTGCCCTCCTGGCTGATGTTCAGAAGGTGGATCCATCCTGTCCCTGTGGTTTTGTGGGGCAGCATAGGGAGAGTTGTTGGTTTCCATAGTAGGTGTTCCTGCAGCTGCCTAGAGAGAACCCTTGCAAGAGGGATGGCCATCCTCTTTTGGGGATATTCCTCTGCTCTGCCTCATCCTCCTCCACCTCTTCTTTCTTTCCCTTCCTCCTGTGCTGACTCCAGCATCCTGTGCCAAAGGCTGAACTTCCCGCTCCCTACAGCAGCTCTCTCTGTCTCTAACACACAGAGACCTATTCCTCTCTGTGCTGGAAGTGTTGCCAGAGTTAGTCAGGGTCTGAGTGTGGATCCTGGCATCCACGGCTCATCCAGCCATCCCCAACAGGACAGTTAAAGAGACAAGGTGCAGTGAAAAGTAGAAAAGGAGGATCTAGTCAGTGTAGCCACTTTAGGAGGAGAACTATGTGGCTCCCAAATCTATCTCCTGAGGTCTAGCTGTAACTAGAATACAGAGGCATGCAGAAGGAAGTAGTCCTAGTCAAGACGCTGTCCTCTGGTCATGCCTCAGCTGCAGCCTCTTCTGATAGATTGTTAGAACTGTGAAACCTCTTCCTCTCCTGGGGGTGAGCGCCCCCTGTGCTCACCTCAGCCTCATGGTTTCTGGGGCTCCCCTTGTGCTCACTTCAGCCTCATGGTTTCTGGGGCTCCCGCTGTGCTCACCCAGTCTCATGGTTTCTAGGGTTCCCCCTGTGTTCACCTCAGCCTTTCCTGGAACTCCTGGAAAACTGCAATTTCTTAGTGTCCATTGTCTCAATAATCTGATAGCAGGAGGGAGGGAAGGAGGAAGGAAGGAAGGGAGGGAGGGAGGGCACAGTGTCTGTTTAGAAGATGTTCAACTCCTGCCAGAAGGGTTACAGAAGGTCCCTTTCTAGGTGAGCAGGGCCAGCCAGGAAGAGTGCTTGGGAAACCAGTTCCCAGGTTGAACTCAGTCTTCTTACCCTGAAATGGAGGCCCGGCCTCTAGCTTCTGAAGCCTGTGTTCCTAGCTCAGCTGGAAGGAGGTCGGTTTCTTCTCCCACTGTAGACAGGATGCAGCCTCCCAGACTCCTGTGCTTGATCAGGGTGATATATGGGGCACAGTGGACCCTGAACAGGGACATCTAGGGAAAAGGAGGCACAGGCTGCTACCTCCCTACAGGTGGCAGGCTGCAGCCCCTCCTACCTGAAGCACCCTGGAGGGGGCTTATTCCTTTTTACCTGAAGCAGGAGACAAAGTATCTCAATTGATTTACAGGCTTCAGGGGCGGGTGGGGGTTCAGGCTGTTGCTAAGATATCTTTTAAATGGAAATCAGGGCGGAGAGACAGCACATATATCTAGCCAGCCATCTGCTAAATGTTGCTGCTTCTGTTGGAAGCAGCTCCTGGTGGTTCAGACAGAGAGGTTGGGGGGGGGGGGCTGCAAAGGAAGGAGGGTCTAAGAGGGAGAATGTCTGGGTCTTAGGACTAACAAAGGAAGTTTCCTCTTCTGCCCCCAGTCTGCTGCTCTCCCCTCCCCATTTTACTCCCCCCCCATTGTTTTAAGTATAAAAATCCCATCTGCAGGAGCTGGAGAGACGGCTCAGCAAGTAAGAGCCCTTACTGCTCTTCCATAGACTCCAGAACTCCACTCCTAGAACTCACATCCCATGGCCCACAATCACCTTAACTCCAACTCCAGGGTATCTGCACTCTTGTGCCTATATCCATTTATAACACACACACACACACACACACACACACTGAAAAATAATTTTAAAAAATATCTAGAGGCACTGATAATAAAATAACAGCCTAGCTTCACAATTCTGTATTTATTGCGAGTATATCTCTATGTGTACACATATGTGTGCGCTGTGCATGTATGCATGTGTATATGCATATGTGTGTATGGTCACTGGCACCAGGGGGCCTTTCAGAGCCAGTGAGCCCCTGGCTTCTGAGAACCCCACCCTTCCTTCCAAGCCTCTCTCCGAGCAGAAAGCACAAGCGCTCAAATGTAGTGAACAGCTGGGTTATCTCCAGTTCCTAAGCAATCCATAGCAAAAGCTGCCAGTTCTGGCTACACCCAGGCACATGGTTGCCTCAGGAGGGGCCTCCTTTGCTTCGAGTATGGCCTGGAGCCAGGCAATCCTGAGTAAGTAGTAATTCTTTCCACAGTGGGGAAGAATGTTCAGTTGGGTCTTTGTCTCTCATTGCCCAGTTGCTTAAACGTGGATCACAGAGCCACAAGGTAATGGTGAGGCAAGCTACTCACTGTGCAAGGCTGCTCAGTTAGCACGTTCTGCAAAAGCCCTATGGGGGCATCTCTTTCTCACCATACAACCTTACCGTTGCCAGCTGTGACCTTGCAGAATTGTGAGTACCATGTGCAGAAGTCCAGTGGCGGAAGAGGCGGTACCATTTTCACCCTGGAAGAGCGCCCAAGTCTAAGCTAACTTTAAAGCACTGTGGGCTCAAAGAATCTTGCCTTACTCCGCCAGTTCCGTCTCTCCACCGCCCTCTCCTCCAAGGCTGCCTCATATCTCTGTGCTCCTCATGGACAGCCCCGCCTTCTCTCCTCCACAGGCTGATTGTGACATTTGATAGTAGTGTCCCTTCCATAGCTTCTGCTCTCAGCGTGCCACTGTTGGCATTGCCTGCCAGCACTACTGAAACCTGCCCATTCGCTTTTCATGGCTCTCTCTCCCTGGGCAAGCCCCGGTCTCCTAGCTCTGGTCTCCTCTGTCACCCACACCACTCAGAAAAGCTTGAAGGTAGCCTGGCCAGTCTCTTCTCTCAGCCTTTGTTCAAATTCCTAATTCAAAGAGGAAGCACCTCCCCCATCTCATCTGCCTGAGTCAGGTAAATTTATCCATTTCCTTAAAACTCCCCCTCTCCAAAACTGGGGGTGAAGCAGCCTTTCGTCTGGCTGCTGGAGTAATGGGCTAAGTGACAATTCTCAGAATACAATTTTAATTAAGATTCAATAGTCACTTGTCTGTCAGTAATCTTCCGTGCTGATTACTTAAAATATATTTACCCAGTTCTATTATGTCACCCATTTGAATTCATTAGACATTTGCTAATCTTCAACAAACTTATTTTTTAAATTGTGGTTTGCTTAGCATCATTTGGTAGGGTGAAACTGTTTGAAGGATTGATTGGGTTTTTCTGGCTTCCGGATGCACAGCTCACCTTCCTTGCTTCCTTTACCATCTCAATTGTGTGGCAGAAACAGGTGAAAAGAGTAAGGATGAAGGGACCCAAAAGCTATATAGGCAGACGACTATCCATGCTCCACTGAGGTAGGCTGCAGACTCAGCCTCCCAGCACAGAACTGGCAGGGCTGACTGAGAGGGATCTGGAGGGCCAAGCAGAAGCTGCTGTATGAGCAATGAGTAGGTAGACAGCCTTGGGACTGGCTCTAGGGTTCCTGACAAAGGCTCATCGTGAAGATTGCCTGTGTCTTTGACCAGGCCCTGCCAAGTGTGGACCTGGAAGAACTCCTCTGAGCACTCAGAAAGGTAACAGGGAGAGTCCTCCTGTGATTGACAGCCAGAGATGTAAACCCCCGGTGGGACCTGGGGCAGGGTGCCTGCTCTGCCTCTGCAGGGAGTTTGGTGAATAGGTACTGGTTGGGCTGTAGCTGCTCCCTAGGAGCCGGAGCAGCCCTGTAAGGAGTCAGACATGTGGCAGATTCAACAGGGACACTTGCAGTGAAGACAGTGAAAAGATGCGAAGTCCTCTGGGAAACTTCCCGAGGGACCAGCAAATCTGACTTCTGCTGGGCCAGGGCTCTTTGCTTCCATCACTCACCTCTGCCAAACAGTTAAGGAAGACGGGCCAAGCGAGATGCAAAGGAATGAGTGGGCCATGTGCTAATAAAATTTTATTTACAAAAACAGACAGCAGTAGTTCACACGCTTGATCATTAAGGGAACCCTAATATGGAGGAGGATCATTTGGGAATCTACTGGTAAGTGTGAAATACACACCAGATTTCAGTCTTTATACAAATAAAGAACGGCTCATCGATAGTCACATTGATGACATTGAGATGATAGTGTGGGTGCAATGTAATATGCTCCTAAAATGAACTTTCTCTAATTTCTAAGAGGAGATTATCACTGGAAAGTCTAAAATTGCATTTGACGCCTACTGAGTTTCTGTTGGACAGAGCTGGTCTCAGCACAGCGCCATCTACAGGTGAAATGTGGGAAAGCTGCTGCTTCTTGAAGGGTCGGAAGGATTTGCCTTAATAGGCACTAGAAAGAGAGTTGGAATCTGCGTAACCAAACATATGGTTAGAACATATATGGTATGTGTATTAGTATGTATTAGTCACGACTCTATTGCCATGAGAAATCACCATGAGCAAGGCAACACATAGAAGAAAGAGTTTATTTGAGCGCATATTCCAGAGGGTTGGCAACCCCTGAAGGCAGAGTGAAAGCTTGGCCACAGGAACGAAAGCCGAGGGCTCATGTCTTGAACCATAAGCACAAATAAAGCAGTCAGCTCCAAATGATGCGACTCTTTAAGCTCAAACCTGCCTCAGTGACATACGTCAAACGACACCATCAATTGGGGACTAAGTGTTCAAATGCCTAAGACTATGGGGGACATCTCATTCAAACCATCAAGCGGTGTATATGTAAACCACCTGCTGGGAGCTTCCTCTGTGTCTGTGGTACTCAAACCAAGACCTATAGAATCCTACTTCCTTTAAATATTAATAACTTGTTCAAAAACAAAAACAGGGCTTGGGCAATGACTCCGTTGGTAAAGAGCTTACTATATAAGCAGGGAGGATGACAATTTAGACCCCCAGTACCCATGTGAAGTCCAGGCAAATGTGTTCTTACACTCCCAGCTCTGGGAAGTGGATACTGATGACGATGAAGCTCACTGGCTATCCCAACAGGCGGGGGCTCCAGGTCCACTGGGAGACACTGTTATAAAAAACAAGGTGGAGAGCAATTGAGCAGGACACTCATTGTCAACCTCTAGCCTACACTCGAGAACACGGGTGCCTGAACATACATATGCGGGTGCCTGAACACACTACATGGGTGCCTGAACACACACACACGGGTGCCTGAACACACTACATGGGTGCCTGAACACACACACATGGGTGCCTGAACACACACACATGGGTGCCTGAACAAACACATGGTGCTTTCACACACATGAGTGCCTACACACACACACACACACGTGCCCAAACACACACATACATGGGCACTTGAACACACGAGTGCCTCCATACATGTATACGGGTACCTACACACACACACACACACACACACACACACACGGGTGTCTGAACACACGCGAATGCACACGCATGCACAAAGCAAACCAAAAAAAAACCTTAAGCAGCACGAAATCAACCTTAAATCCAGCATCTTCCCCACTGCAGAACATCCCAGTTCTTCTGAACGTGTTAACACACACAGAGCGTTCACCAGGGTGAGCCAGTGGGCAGCACATCCTGGCTTATTGGCCTCAGAAGCCACTTTTGTGGAACCTAATTAGCACTCGGAGAAGCCAATTTGAGAAACTCTGGTCTTTAGGAAACTACAACCAGCACACAGGGGGTTCTCACAGTCCAACCAAATGGCTTGGTTTTAGAACAACACAAAAATATACATAATTGTTACTGCATGGGATAGGGTGAAAATTGTAAAATTGGGAGAGGCAAAACCATCAGAAAATTCATTTTTCCTACCCTACATGTCCATTCAAGAAAAATACCTACTAAATGCTGGACAATGAGAAAGGCTCTGAGCACCCTGAGATGGGAGAGTATGTCCAGAGAGGAAGAGTGCATGTGTGTGATGAGTGTGTGTGTGCACGTGTGTGTGTGTGTGCGTGCGTGTGTGTGCGTGCGTGCGTGTGTGTGTGTGTGTGAGGGTGTCATGGGAACGGGATATCAGGAGAGGCCTCAATGAGAAGGTGACTTTTGAACAGTGATTCCAGTAGGTGGTGAGGAAGTTTCCTCCTCACCCAAAGACAATCATTCGCTTGTAACAGGTGCCTCTGAAACCCATGAAACAGTATGGGTAGCAGAGTCCAGGGGGTGGACGAGCACCAGTCAAGTTCTCAAAAGCGCATTCCTTTTCCATCTTCCCTTTCCTGAGCTTGAGCTAGCAGCTGAGTGATTTGTCCTCATTGAAGAACCATCAGAGCCAATTGCACACCAACCCCGGCTGCTCTCAGGGTCTATTTTCTTCCTGGCCGCTTCCTTCTCCTCAGGAGGCTAGTCACTTTCATCCATGCTTTCCCTGAACTAACTAACACTGTTCTTCACGAGACAACCACAGCATGTACTTCAAACACGAATGGTATTACCCATTCATTTCTCCACCCACGCATCCAGTAACCCATCTGCATATCTACCCATTCAAGCCATCATCCATCTACCCATCCATCCTTACATACTCCCATCTACCTAGCCACCTACCCATCCACTCATCTTCCCATCTACCCATCCATCTCTCCACCTATCCATTCACTAATCCACTACCCCATCCACCCACCTATCCATCTACCTATCCTTCTGCCCACCCACCTTCCCACCTATCCATCTACCTATCCATCCATCCCCCTGGCCACCCATCCATCCACTCTCATATGCATCTACCCATCCGTCCTTCCCTCCATCCACTCACCCATTTTTTCATCTATAGACATATCAGTACCAAATCTATTCATTCAGCCACTTACCCATCCATCTCTCTTTCCTCCATCTGTCCACTTGCTTACCCAGCTAAAATCTAACAACTGTTAATCTGTCCACCCACTAACTCAAATTCCAGCTGAGGAAGTAGGGTGTTCCAGGTGTCTGGGCACTGTATAAGGGATTTGGGACAAGGCAGTTCATAAAGCAGATGGAAGGTCTGCTATCATGGAACTCTTGTGGCATGTGTTATATAGGAAACAATCCGTAAACATAGAGACAGTGGATCAAGTCGTTAGGAGATGATAGCAGCTAAGATGAAAAAGATAAAGTAGACGTGCATTAGAAGAGTTAAACGAAAAAGGATGGGTGTTTGCCTGGGCCCAGCCTGTCTCTGCTGTTCCCTGAGGCCGTGTGGCATTCTTGGGGGGGGGGGGGCAGGAAGTTCTTGGTAAGGGAAATCACCTGCTGATCTTGACGCTGTGTCCCTCCTAGGTGCCGAGGCTGAGTGACCAGACCATGGAGACTCTGCTTGGTGGGCTGCTAGCTTTTGGCATGGCGTTTGCTGTGGTCGATGCCTGCCCCAAGTACTGTGTCTGCCAGAACCTGTCTGAGTCACTGGGGACGCTGTGTCCCTCCAAGGGGCTCCTCTTTGTGCCCCCTGACATTGACCGGAGGACAGTGGAGCTGCGCCTGGGTGGCAATTTCATCATCCACATTGGCCGCCAGGACTTTGCAAATATGACGGGATTGGTGGATCTGACCTTGTCTAGGAACACCATTAGCCACATCCAGCCCTTCTCCTTCCTGGACCTCGAGAGTCTCCGATCCTTGCACCTTGATAGCAACCGGCTGCCCAGCCTTGGGGAGGACACACTCCGGGGCCTGGTCAACCTGCAGCACCTTATCGTGAACAATAACCAGCTGGGTGGCATCGCTGACGATGCCTTTGAGGACTTCCTGCTGACATTAGAAGATCTGGACCTATCCTACAACAACCTCCACGGACTGCCGTGGGATTCTGTAAGGCGCATGGTCAACCTCCACCAGCTGAGCCTGGACCACAATCTGCTGGACCACATTGCTGAGGGTACCTTTGCAGACCTTCAGAAACTGGCCCGCCTGGACCTCACATCCAATCGGCTGCAGAAGCTGCCCCCAGACCCCATCTTTGCTCGCTCCCAGGCCTCCTTGCTGACTGCCACGCCCTTTGCCCCACCCCTGTCCTTTAGTTTTGGGGGAAACCCACTGCACTGCAATTGTGAGCTTCTCTGGCTGCGGAGGCTGGAGAGGGATGACGACCTGGAGACCTGTGGTTCCCCTGGAGGCCTCAAGGGGCGCTATTTTTGGCATATTCGTGAGGAGGAGTTTGTGTGTGAGCCACCTCTCATCACGCAACACACACACAAGCTTCTGGTTCTGGAGGGCCAGGCAGCCACTCTCAAGTGCAAGGCCATTGGGGACCCTAGCCCCTTGATCCACTGGGTGGCCCCTGATGACCGCCTTGTGGGAAACTCCTCCAGGACTGCGGTATATGACAACGGCACCCTGGACATTCTTATTACCACCTCTCAGGACAGCGGAGCCTTCACCTGCATTGCAGCTAATGCTGCAGGAGAGGCCACGGCCACAGTGGAGGTCTCCATTGTCCAGCTCCCACACCTCAGCAACAGCACTAGCCGGATGGCACCCCCCAAGTCTCGCCTTTCAGACATCACAGGTTCCAGCAAGACCAGCCGGGGAGGGGGAGGCAGTGGGGGTGGGGAGCCTCCCAAAAGTACCCAGGAGAGGGCTGTTCTTGTGTCGGATGTGACCACCACATCTGCCTTGGTCAAGTGGTCCGTCAGCAAGTCAGCTCCCCGAGTGAAGATGTATCAGCTGCAGTACAACTGCTCCGACGACGAGGTACTGATTTACAGGTGAGCCAGTGGCCACAGTGTGGCCAGGTGGGACAGGAGCATGGTGGGGACAGGGGTGGGTGCACCGTGTACACCTGCTTCCGTTTTCCTTCTCTCCAGCCTGTGGGGGATCCTTGGTCACCTGTGCCTCTGATACAGGTAAGGGGCTCCCACCTGGATGGACTAGGTGACTATGTCTTGCAGACGGGAACAGGGGTGTGTTAATTAGATTGCTAGACACTCTGAACGCTTTGCCAGGAGAGCAGGGCAAGAGCTGAGCCACTGAGAAGTCCAGTAGCTGAAGAATCTGTCTCCTAGCAAGTAGTTTATTCAAAGAAAGTCAGTGTGTATGCGTGTGTGCGTGCGTGCGTGTGTGTGTGTTAGAGAGAGGTTTGGGGAGAGAGGGAGAAATGTGTTTGAGAGTGGTGGGGCTACCTCAAATCATTGAGAAGAACATAATACAGGCTGAGCTGGATCAAAGCCCCCATAAATGCCCCATATGTTCAGTTTCTTACTTCCTTAAATTATGTTTTCCTCTGGCTTGAGTCCTGCCTCAGGTTACCTCTTTCCTCTAGAGATCTCTGCCATTTTTTCTTTGCAGTCCTAGAGAGAAAAGAGCTCCTCTTGCTGGCCCAGTTCTATTTCCCTGAGACTGGCTCATAGGGTCTGTCCAGGTCTTCCAGAGTCTCATCCTGTCTACCACCCCTCTGGACACCAACCTCCTTATGGAAAAGGCATCAAGGATGCAGACTTTGTAAAGTGGCTGAGAAGGTCAAGGGTTATGCCTAGGCCTGGTATAAAGGAAGGCAGACTAACAATACAAGGGCAATAGAATTATATATTTCAGCCAGTCATATTGATGTAATGATAAATAAAATTGGTGTAACCTCAGTAATCTGGAGGCAAAGGCAGGAAGATCACAAGTCCTAGGCCAGCCTGGGCTACATGATGAGTTCCAGGCCAGTCAAAGCTTCATAACAAGACCCTGTCTCAAAAAAGCAAACAGCAACAAAAAGCCAAAGACCAGCACCAGAACCCACATGGATGATCTCAGTGGAACTGTTTTCATACTGGCCTCAGTTTCAGTGAGATGGAGGGATGTGGCATGGACCCCTACTGCTCAGGGACTGTGTGGTGATCTAGGAAATCCTGATTCACTTTGTACTCACACAGTGGAGCTTGGAGCTTGAGATGGAGCCACAGCCTCGTCAGATGACTCTAGAGGCCACAGTCTAAGAACCTTAGTCCCGTCACGGAGGACTTCAGGTTGACCAATTTCTAATAAGAACAGAGCTAGTTAGAAAGAAGCCAGTGTGTCCTTGAGGGCTATTGTACAATGGAAACCACAACAGAGCTGAGAACACCCTTACCTGGTGTGTGCACTTGTGTGTGTGTGTGTGTGTGTGTGGTGTGGTGTTCCTACTAAATGGAATTCAGTCATTGTAGAATATCAGGTGAAGAATCTGTGGAGAAGGCAGTAAGATCTGCATCCCCCACCATGCAGCTCTACCAGTACCCTGCTTTATATCAGACCAGACTACGACCAAAGCATCTCCGCCATCATTTCATCTTCATCCTTTCCACTCAAGAGCTGAGCTGCTTGGGTGCTTTAGTTCCCATGGCACTAAAATTTCTTTTGTTGATTTAACAGTTAGCCTTCAATCACTGGAATTTTCGGTGGCTTCTCATTTTTCAGTAATAAAAGTAACACTATGATGGATATTTTTTTGTACCAAAATAAAAATACATTTGGTGAAATGCCAAAGATTCTTTCAGCAGATTCTCCTCAGGGTTGAATTATTGGTTTAACAAGTCAGTTACAACGGTGGCTTGCTGTATTTGAATCTTTATCTCCTCTCATAAGTGGCACATGATAGTGTTTCTCTTGGTCACAGTTCTCCCAATCCTGAGTGTGCAATGCCTTCTTCCCTTTGTCAGTTGCCGAGGTGGAGCGCAGACCTTGTTTATTTATGTCTCCTCCCTAGCTTCTGAGGCTGACCTTTGGAAAACAAGTGCACGCTCTTCACGTGTGGACTTGTCACCTGGACTTGTCACGTGGCTTTGACTTGGATAAAAAGTCTCCACCTGTGTAACTGGCTTGGGCATGGGTCGATGGAAGACATGACTGAGTGGGGTGCAGAGACAGGGTGGGCACACAGGCGGTGGCAAAAAGGCCACATCACTGTTAAAAGTTGTCACCTCCTACACTCACCAGGGTCTCATAATACCTGAAGGGACCCCAGGGCTTGGGGCTGAGCTCCTACTTTTCCTCAAGGGAAAATTCAGATTTATTTTCTAGGCTGACTGGGAATCTGGAAAGCAATAATAGAATGAAAGCATCTAGCCAGGGGTGGTCGTGTGGGACTTCAATGCTAGTGCCTCGGGAAGTGGGTTCAGGCAGCTCTCTGGGAGTGGAAGGCCAGTCTGCTGTACGCAGTGAGGCCTAGGTCTGTCTAAGTGTCTTAGTGTTTTATTGCTGTGCAGAGACACCGTGACCATGCCAACTCTTCTAAGAGAAAGCATTTAATTGGGGCTGGCTTACAGGTTCAGAGGGTTAGTCCATGATCAGCACTGTGGGCACAGAGGCTTGCAGGCAGACATGATGCTGGAGGAGCTGAGAGTTCTCTAACCAGATTGGCAGAGAGCAGGAAGAGGAAGGGAGACTGGACCTGGCTTGAATTTTTGAAACCTCAAGCTCACCCATAGTGGCACACTTCCGCCAACAAAGTCTTACATAATCCAGAAGGTTACACCTCCTAACCCTTCTCAAGTAGTACCATGCCCTAATGACTAAACTCTTAAATATATGAGCCTATGGGGGCAATTCCTATTTAAACCATCATGCCAGGCTACTTAGTGAAACCCTGTTTCAAAAAACAAAAACAAATAAGACAAAATACACACAAAAATACTAGACTAAAAAGGACTCATCAGAAATTCAAAAAATTTACAACTGCAGTGGTCAAGGGTAACCCCTTAAGACTGTTCATGAAGACTAAATGGGATACCATGAGAAAAAAGCTTCATAAAGAGTCTAAAGAGACAGTTCATGAAGACTAAATGGGATACCATGAGAAAAACGCTTCATAAAGAGTCTAAAGAGACAGTTCATGAAGACTAAATGGGATACCATGAGAAAAACGCTTCATAAGTGTCTAAAGAGACTGTTCATGAAGACTAAATGGGATACCATGAGAAAAACGCTTCATAAAGAGTCTAAAGAGACAGTTCATGAAGACTAAATGGGATACCATGAGAAAAACGCTTCATAAAGCGTCTAAAGAGACAGGTCTCTTGGTAAGGTGCTTGCTTCACAAAATCGAGGACCTGAGTTTGGGTCTCCAAAATTCATGTAAAAGCCATGCATGATGGCTCATGTCTGTAACCCAGCACTAGGATTCGGAGCTAGGGTGATTTCTGGAGGGTGGGCTAAACAGCTCAGTCCTGTTGAGGAGCTCCAGGTTCTGTCTGTCTGGCTGTCTATCTATCTATCTATCTATCTATCTATCTATCTATCTATCTATCTATCTATCTATCTCTATCTATGTATCTATCTATGTATCTGTCTATCTTTCTATCTATCTATCTATCTATCTATCTATCTATCTATCTATCTATCTATCGATCTATCGATCTATTTATCTGTCATCTATCTAGCAAACATGTGAACCAGTTGCTTTCATTGGTTTCCTGCCATTGCCACCTGACCAACCAGAGGAAGTCCTAAGCAGAGGGACCATCCAATCTTGGACCTAAATCTCCAGACCATGAACCCTGGGGAACCCGTTTTCTTCATAGCACTATTCTCTTCAGGCATTTCTTTCCTACCACAGGAAGCTGCAGTGATTTGCTATTATTTGAATCCCAGCGCCTGCCTACAGTTCCCATGCTTGGCCTCTGTGGGTGTACTGAAGTCTAGAGTAACCTAGGAAAATCCCAAGAGAGACCCTGAACTTTTTAAAAAAATGCATCTTCCCCCTGAAAAGGAAGAAACAGCAGTGGGTTACAGTGCGACTCTGCTGTGTTCATGTCTCAACAAGAACAGACTCAAGGCAGTGTCGGGAGACCTGGACTAGAAACATCAACGATGATCACGCACAGCGCAGTCTCCAGAAAGCATCTACCTGTCACCTGTCCATCATTAATCTACCTGTTATCTACCATCTAGAGAGAGATAACATGTACCATCTGTTATTATCTACCAACCCACCTATCATCTATCATTGTCTGCCTACAGTTATCCATCATTGTCTATCTGCCTATCATTGGTCTTGATCATGTATCTGTTACAAGGAGTGCATTATAATTACAGCCACACAAATCCAAGGTGAGGGGACTGGGCTTGCTTGGAATTAAAGTTGTTGCTCACAAAGACATTGTAGCCATATAATGACAGGGTGTTAACAGACTCCATAGTTCTCTGCTGTGTCAGAGAAACACTGCTCAGGCTAGGAGAGGTTGTGATTCTATGGAGCTAGTCGGGCTGGCCAGAGCACAGCTGTACTGTGCTCAATCCAGGATGGCTCAGCATAGAAATGAGATTCTAGAAGCTTGTGTGAGATAAGGTGAAATTGACCCTGAAGATGAAAGAACTTCCAAAGAAATTCCAGCTCCTCTGATCTATTTAAAGAATTTTTGAGTAGAAGAGAGGAGTATACACAGGTACACATATAAGCATATGTGCACACACACTCCCACACAGAGAGAGCACACATACACAGGTACACATATAATCATATGTGCACACACTCCCCCACACAGAGAGAGCACACATACATAGGTACACATGTAAGCATATGTCCCCACACTACCACACAGAGAGAGCACATATACATAGGTACACATGTAAGCGTATGCACACACACTCCCACACAGAGAGAGCACACATACATAGGTATACATGTAAGCATATGTGCACACACACTCCCGCACAGAGAGAAGCAGGCACTAGTCTATCACAAGAGTAAAATCCCACCAGCTCTACCCTGCACTCACGGCCTCCCTGGCTGTGGAGGAGCTGGCTTTGCCTCTCTTTTCTCCTCCAGCATCTGTAGTCACTTCCCCACCATGGTCACTATTAAGTCTGATCCATACAGGTTGCAGATTCCAGACTTGATCAATAAAGGGAAAGAGGCCTCAGAGCCGCCCTGTGGCAGCCTTACCACCAGCCACCATGATCTTCTGGGGCTCCAGGAGGACACAGCTAAGTTTCTCCCAGGGATGCTGGAGGGGCAGGAGTAGGGATTCCTGACTAAGGGGACACCATCTTCACAGCCTGTGTCTCTTCTTAAGCAGGACAGCATGGCTTCCATTGCCTGCATTTACTGTGCAGGGCCCTATGGCCTGATGTTAGCCCCTCTCTGGCACCTCTGCTGCAGAGCCTGAAGTCAGAGTCACTGAGCATGGTGGAGGCTCAGAGCATCTAGCCTCACCTGGGCACATGTCACTCACAGGTACCCAAAGGCTCCCCAAGGTTCCACCAAACCCCAAGGTCGCTGTGAGCAATGTCTAATGCATGAGGTGGAAGGCCACATTCCAGAATTAATGAGAAGATCAGGCTAGTCCTGGGTGACCAAGGAAAACTTCTGTCACATAAGTGCCCTTATTATTAGATGCTGTTGATGCCCCCCAGGTACTTCTCTCCACAGATGCACAGTCAAGCCCTGCAGGCAGGCCTGGGACACTCTGGGCTCCTTCAGTCCTCAAGTGGTATCTGGCTTGCTTCCTGTGTGACTGAGAAAGATTGACAGTTACATGTCTCATTACCAGGGCCATACCTTTCAGGAAAAGAATAACATCAATGCCCCCCAGAGGGGAGGAGCAGCCCCTCCCCACCAGGAAAGAGCGACACCCCATCTCAGCTAAGCCTCATCTCTGGTATGACATGGAAAAGTTAAGAGCCCTGCATGTTAATATGGGCCCAAGCGACATTCACAAACACTGCCCCTAAGAGCTGTCAGGAGCTTCTATCAGCAGATGAGATGCTGGAACAGTCCCCAGGGGGGCCAGGGAGCAGCTAACTTGCTACCTAAAGCTCAGAGGGATCAGCCAGTCTCCAGGCTTGCCTGTGTGTGGTGTGGCCAGCATCTCAACGCCGGGACAAGAGGGTCCTTGAAGGTGGATTGGGGGACAACCACAGAAGCCCTTTCTGCTCTACGAGTTCTAGGACATCAGACACCACATCTGCAGACATTGGACTATGGAGCTGAGCTGCTCAGTGCTCAGGGCAGATCTGCGGTGTTGCACAACTCACCAAAGTGATTTAAGGAAGCATTTATTCTTACTCACAGGTTGAAGGTCCAGTCTATCAGGGTGGCGGAGGCAGCCGATCGGATTGTACCCACAGTCAGGAAGCGGAGAGAGATGGGTGTTGGTGCTCCTCTTGCCCCCTTCTTCCTTTTATTAAGCCTAGGACCCCAGCCCACTGACGGCGTTGCCTACATTTAATGTAGATCTTTCTGTAGCTTCTTCAGTTAGACCAATCCAGAAATCCCCTCACAGTGTGAGTATCCAGAGATTTGTCTCCTAGATGGTTCTAGATCTTGTCAAGCTGACACTCAATACTAATCTTGATGCCTATTATTGTTGCTCTGCTCCTCACCCAGGGAGAGGATACAAAGGCAAAGTCTACACCGCCAGGGTCCTGTCTGGCCATCTCGCAAGTAGCTCTGCTCTCATGACTTTGGCAACAAGGGCAGATCTGTTCCCTGAAGGGAGAGGGACATGTGAGGTGCAGGGTCCTCTACCTGTGTCCCTAGGCAGGCTGGCTTCCCCTAAAGGGATGGCTGGACACCAACAAGTGGGAGAACAGAAGTCTGTGCCACTGGAAGCTGGAGAGGCACGGAGAGTGTTGCTGGGAGAGGTCATATCTAAGTCAGCCTTCCTGGGGTTTCTTCCTACTGAACCAGGGTATCAACAAGTAGAAGGGATAGGAATGGTAACTGCGGGCCTCAGCTCCACTGACCCCAGCCCCCGCTCTGCGGGCCATCTTATTAATGCCCCCATAAGTCTGGGGCATGGCCAGGCATTCACTGTTGCCCATTTTGGGGATGGCCTAGGGACTTTTCTGCTCAGAGTCACTTCTCCACAATTTCAAGTGCCAGAAATGTTGGCATAAGGAGGGAACATGGGTGCCAACCGAGCCTTGGTTCTACCCCAAAACAGCCACCCGGGGCCACTTAGCAGAAAACATGGGCAGGATGCTGCTCTCTAAAATCCAAAGTGTATCAAGCGGTTATAATAGCAAAGAGAGCAAGTGAGCAGAGGCCTCCCCACAGCAGCAGAAGAAATGGATGGACAGGGGACTCACCCATTAACCCCTTATTTAAGAGAAGTCCAGAAGAAAGGTTCTGCCTTTCCGAGTGGCCTAGTCACCAAGGACCCCACCCCCTTCTATCATTCTCTGCTACCATCCTCACTTCCTGGACAAAATGTTTGCAGGGGTGCAAGCTGCCACACCTCCTTCTTAGGGAAAACAGAAAGCAAGATAAAGAGAGCAAAGTGTGAGATTTGCCTATAGGCCCAACCATTAATGTCCACTTACATTGTATGGGTGCACATCTGCAAAGCTTGGTGCAGTGCACCTTCCAAAATATAGAGAAGACGAGGGGTGACTAGCTCTCCCAAAGCCTTTGACTTTTACCAAGACTCATTTACTAATCCTGTGGTCAAAAGCAAAGCATGTGACTGCCCTCAGTCTTACTTGGTTCCTCTGTAAAACGGGAATAGATTCTTTCCTGTGTGTTTTTTAATCTGGGGTGGAGGAGGAATTAAATCAAGAGTTCGAATGAGAATCCTTCATCATCAACCGAGAAGTATACTAGAAGTATACTAGAAGACATACTAGAGCAAGAAATATTGAGACCAGTGAGTACTGGAACCAGAAGGTACTGAAACCAGTGACTATCAAGATCAAGGAGTAGTACTAGGACCAAGGAGTACCAGGACAAAAAATACCAGGACCAAGAAATACTGGAACCAGGAAGTATTGAGACAAAGAAGTACTGGGACTAGAGAGTACTGGGGCCAAGGAGTACTAAAATCCAAGAAGTACTGAAGTCAAGAAGACTAGAGAGCTCCTCTTTTGAGGAGCCCTCCCAACTTCCCTTCTCGTCTGTTTGCCAGGCTAACTCTTGTGTCTCCATTTTTCTAGACCAAGACAGCTATACAAGGGAAAATTGATTTGATGAGGGATCAGGGAATAAGGTATATGTTTGCCTGGTCAAATGTTTTCCTAAAACCAATTTCTCTGCTTGTCATCCTCCATATTCTAGAAGAACTTCTGGGTTAGGGTTAGGATGAGGTCGGATGGGGACATCGCTGTAATTTGGAGTGACTCTGTTGAATCTCTCCAGAAAGGCATCCTCTACCCCCCAGTAAGAGTAACTCAGAGAACGGGTCCTATGGTACCCATGCATGTTTAACTCTATGAAGGTGGTTAAGCCTGGAGGAGCATTCGGGACAGTGCTGGTAGCTTCAACCATCAAAGCCGTACCAAACACCAAACACTTCCGGATGGCTAGCCTTTCCCAGGTTTTCACAGGCCCCGACTTCTTTGAGACAGCTGGCACATGCAGGAGTCAGGGAGGCACGGGGTCCAGGCATGTAGCCTTCTGCTTGAGGTCCTCTAACACTCTGCATCCACCCTCGGCCCACCATCTACAGTATTGGGGCAGGCTGGCATCTGATATCCTCGCCTCTAAGGCTGGGATCGCAGCATCATGTTATGATGTTATGATACCAGGACATTAGGGTTTATGGCCTACAGAGCATTTGCAATCCACATCTGGGTGGGCCCCTATCTTCTGGAGAGAGAAGATGCCCAGAGCTTCTGGTCCAGCCTCATTCTACCATGGATTTCTCGTCTCTGACTCTGAGACCAGAAAGCAAACTCTCAAAAAGAGACAGTATGAGGAGCTTGTGGAAAGAAAGACACAATGCAGGGCAGCCTTCCTTATCTTACCCCCCACCCCCAACCCCGGCTGAGTGTGAGCAGCCAGCACAAGGATAGGGGCAGGGCTCTGCTCTCCACTCCATCCTTGTTGCTCGAGTTTTATTTCTGTTTCTCTGATAAACTTACCTGGCAAAGGCAGCTACAAGGGAGAAAAGGGTTATTGTGATTACAATGTCAGGATACAGTTCCCCATTGCAGGGAAGTCAAGACAGCAAATAGTTACCTAATATCTAGTCACTACCGCTGGTTGCAACAAAATAGTCAAATCCTGGTCCTGAAGAAGCCTTCAGGTTTATGAGGAAGTTGGAAGGGAGGGAGAGAATTTAAAATATGGGGTCATGGATGTAGCTCAGTTGATAAGAGTACATGCCTAACATGCGCAAAACTCAGGCTTCAACCTCCAGTATCACAAAAACTGAATGTGGAGGTGTATGCCTCTAATCCCAGCACTCAGGTGGTGGAGGCAGGAGGATTGGGAGTTCAAGATCACCCTCAACTCTCTATTGAGTTCAGTCATTCTGGGCTACATACGACTTTGTCTTAAAAATTAAAACAAATATTTTAGGAACTGGAGAGAGGCTCGGAGGCTAAAAGCAAGCACTAGCCTTTCTAGACTTAAGCTTGGTTTCCGACAGTCGTGGAGGATCACAGTGGTCTGTAACTCCAGTTACTGAGGATCTGCTGCCCTCTTTTGGTTTCCACAGGCACTGCACTCACATGCACATATACATACAAGATACATTTTTTTAAATATTGTTTTAAATGTGCGCTGGGAAAAACAAAGCAAAATACAGCCTTGGGCCATTTCTTATGTGAGTGATCAGGGGTGACCTCTCAGGAGTGGCACTGGAGCAGAGATCTAAAGTGACAGAAATGGCCTGGCAGAGGGGGCAGTGCATACGAAGGCCTGGGTAGAACAACATGCCTGTCCTGCTGGAGAAGCAGCTAGGACTCCAAGGTCTAGAACAGAGTGACAGGGAGGGAGTTGAGGTGGGGCAGGACAATCTGGTAGGACTTCGGAAGCCAGAGCAAGGCTTGAGCTTTATACTGCAGGAGGCAAGAGTCACTAGGGACTTGAAAGCAAGTCAGGGAATGCTCTAATGAAGGATGGTGGCTACAGTCTGCTGGGAGAAGATAGATGGGATAGATTAGTTCTCAGGGACGAGAGACCTGCCATGTTCAGAGAACCCCCTTTCCCTCAACATCCACATATATGCGAAGGCCACTGCTGTATGGTGTGGAAGTGAAGCGGATGCCTCCAGACAAGGCCATGCTGAGTCTCCTGGCAGATGCCTGGCTATGCCTGTCTGTGCTGGGAACCTTGTGGAGGCCCCTCAAAGGCTCTCAGTGGGAACAAAGCACTATTGCTTCCCGTAGTGTAGCTGAGCCTCCCTCTGCATTGCTTACCCAGCTCCTCTGCCTGTGTGTCCCCCTCCCCACTATTCTCTCCTCCGATTTCTTCTCACTCTGATGACAGATCTTTTTATAGGGTCTCAAGTAGCCCAGGCTGGTATCCAACTCTCTATGTGGCCAAGGACGACTTTCAAATTCTGGTTCTTCTGATTCTACCCCCCAAACGCTGGGATTAAAGGCACGTATGGCCACACCTGGTTTTTGTGGTGCTAGGGATGGACCCCCAGGGCCTCGTGTGTGATAAGCAACCACTCTGCTCACTGAGCCACATCCTCAGCAGCCCCGCTCATCATTATTTATGATACTGTTTAATTAGCTTATTAAGCAGGCCACAGCATCCTGACGGCCCTTCCCTTTCCCCAGAGGCTGAAGGCCTTTGGGATAGCATCTGGCTGTGATGACAGAGAGCCATTACAAGGTCTGAAGGTGGCCTGGGGTCAGGGGCTTGGTGACCTGTTCTATCCCGCAGGACATATGGACAGAGTGGGCTTTTGAGGTTCTGGGCATGGGGACAGGATCTGAAAGTTACAAGTTACGATGGTGATGAGGTGGCAGCTGGCCCTGAACGCCAGGGAGATATTTTTACCACCCATCAAAATGCCACCTCGTGCTCGCTGAGCCGATGCCAAGGCTGCTCCCAGTCTGTGCTCATCTCCTCCCCCGACTTCGACTGTTGCCAAGAAGGTCTGAGTGGAAAAGCTTGGAAAACTCCATGTGGGTGTGGCTGGGAGTCAGCAAGTCTCCCCCTCCAGACGGGGACCGGAGAATTTTCCAGGCTGTGGGCTGTGGCTGAGACTCATCCTGCACTCCTCGCCTTGCCTGTGAGAAACCTCAGAGGACCCCACCCCAAGCCACCAGATCAAAGGCCCGACGTTCTATGTTAGAGATGCATGGCTTTGCGCCTGTAATGGGCAGAAGCCTGGGAGAGGCTGGGGTGATTTCCTTTCGGAATGAACAGTAGAGGAAGCTGATGTTCTGGAGGGTACAGTGGGAGGCAGAAAACATCAATCAGGAGAGGAGACAAGACAACCTCCAAGACCAGATGCCCTTCCTGGACATGTGGCTAAAGACTTGAGAGAACATAGGGTGTGGAGAAGGCAAAAGCCAAGGTCCTTGGCTTCAATCCAGCTCCTTGATTGATGCAGCCATCTTGAATTTGTTTCTTCTGACTTTAAAATGGGACTTGTTGCAAATTCTATAGCCTGGAAAAAAAAAACCAGAGTAAGAATGGGGCAGTTAAAGATATCCGCCCCAGCCTTCTCCTTTACCTCCCACTATTCACCCCAGCCTTCTCCTTTCCCCCCACACTCACTATCCACCCCAGCTCCCCCCCACACACACTACTCCTATTGCCGTGATTGTTCCTATATGAAGATGAGTGCCCAGAACCAGGCCTAAGGACAACTTCACCTAGGGAGATCTGATGAGGTTTCTTGTGGAGGTTCCCAGATGCAGCATGGGACCTGGGACGCACCCTAAAACTCACCTCTTAGTCTCTGATCTCCCAAGAAAGAGAATTTGAACCCAGGCCTGCCACACTCTACAGAGAGTGTCTGTACAGTTCATTTCCCAGGACAAAGGAGATAGAAAGGACCGGTGGAGTGTCCTGTTGGCAGTGGGGTACAGATGACAAGCCTAAGTCAAAGCAGTGTCTCCATCAACTTCTCACTACCCCACTCCCCATCTCTTCCTTGCAGGAACCCCCAAAATTATCATCAGTGCCAGGGGGGATGCAGTGGGAAAGCAGGATGCACGGCCCCAGCTGACTCTCCTGCCATCCCCTCACTTCAGGGGAGTCGCAGTTAGACAAGTGGAAGGACTTTCCAGGCAGGGTTAGTGTTATTGGAGGAACAGAGCTTTGAATTGAGGGCAGAAGAGGCTGAGAGACCCTGGAAGATCCATCAGAGTCAGGCAGATGCATGTCTTCTCCACGCTAAGGGAAAGGACGGTCAAGCCCTCAAGTGTTTTCATGCATAGCTTGAGTCACAGCTACACTGCGGCCACTGGACACACTGAAGGAACCAGGCCATGACTAGACCCTAAGGACAGGCAGGCTTGGTGTGGAGGGTGGAGAGCAATGGCTGAGCCTCGGTACTCCGTGAGCCACGTGGCCATGGCTTTTCTGTGCTGGCGTCAAGGGCCAGGCAGGCAAAGAGGGCTGAGGTTGGCATCATGAATCTCTGCTGTGAGTTTCTGACACAAGGTGTCTGACAGAGGGAGCCACTGATAGATCACAGCTGGGCTGTTGACCTTGAGTCTTAAACAAAGCAAAGAATAAAAGGTCATATTTGCTCCACCAAAGCCCTGGGAGCCGTGAAATATCAGAGTGTGGATAAAGACGTCAGTAAATCAGCCACTGCCAGGAGCTGCTGCTTCGTCTTCCAGCCTGTGGTGGGCATCCTACGGGCAGACAGGAAGGGTAAGAAGGTGGTGCTGCAGAGGGCCTCAGGAGGTAACACCCGCAGCCCCACCTGCCTCCCAGAGACATGGTCCTCCCTAGAGGTCGATGCTGGTATCTTCCTCTATTGCTTTCCACCTTGCTCTTTGAGACAGTCTCCCATTAAACCTAAAGCTCACCAGTTGTCTAGCCAGCTGGTCAGTGGGCTTCATGGACATTTATGTCTCCACCCCATACTGCTGTGTCTGTCTGCTGTGGACATCTGTAAGCAGAGCATCTACCTAGAGGTCAGGAAGAACAGGGTACAGTAGATGGACAGACAGGTTATCGACCTCACCACCCTGGGCAGCTCCCCGTAAGGAGGACATGGTTCACCCCTTGCTATGGGCTCCTCATCGCTGACCACAGCCTCAGCAGCTTTCCTTTGCCTAATGTCTTAATTAGGTTTACTATGGCTGTGAACATACACCGTGGCCTACTCTTATAAAAAAAAAACATTTAATTGAGAGGCTTTACTTACAGTTTCAGAGGTTGCGTCAATTATGGTCATAGCAGGGAGCATGGCGGCACGCGGGCAACGGCGATGCTGGAGCTGAGAGTGCTACATCTTGCAGGCAACAGGAAATCAACTGACACACCAGGCAGTATCCTGAGTATATAAAACCTCAAAGCCCGTCCCCACAGTGACACACTTCCTCCAACAAGGCCACACCTCCTAATAGTGCCACTCCCCATGAGATTATGGGATTGTGGGGGCCAATTACATTCAAACTACCATACCTAGTAACCCGGACAGCCAGGTTCAAAGGTGTGTGAACACACACACACACACACACATCATGCGAGCTGTTTTACAAACAGGAAGGCTGAAACTCTGGGAAATGAAGTAACAGTAAACATCTAGCCCCTGAGTTGTAGAGGATTTGAGTGCAGAGCTCAGGCGGCTGAGTGTTGAATGTTGAGGGCTGTGGCTGCTATTTGGAGTTGGTGAACTACGGCATAGTCCTCAGGCCACCGCTCCCTGCTAGCAGCTCCTCTGGTGATAGGCTTACCGAATTCTAGAATGGCAGAAGTGGGTGAAGCATAGAGAGTTAAGGTGATTTGCCCCAGGTCACACGCCAGTCACAGAAGCAGGGCAGACAGAGCCTTACTGGCTGGGTCTGAACATAGGGTGTGTGGTGAGCGGGGCCAAAGGATGCTCATCCTCCAGCCTCCTCCCATAAGCTCTCCAGGACCTCCCCTGGGTGGGACAGAGATTCTCCTTCTGAAGTCTTTTGTCTCTAGCCTTACTCTGCCTCAGCCAGCCTGTTTATTAGAGGCAGGGGTGTCTGGGAGGATCAGCAGAAACACAGCAGGGACAAGTGTTGAGTGGATTTCTCTGTCCCACCAGGAGGAAAAACATCTCTCCCTCTCTCTGAGGGGTGATGTAGCTCAAATAATAAAAACCCAGAGACAGATATTGGGGTTCAAACCGAAGGTCAGAAAAGCAAAGCAGCCAACCACTGGAGAGCTCTTACCTCTATGAAATCTTCAGACTGAAAGAGAATGAGTTCCTATCTCCTCCCACTTTACATTCCTCTCTAGTGCTGGGATTAAGGGCATGCACCACCGCTGCCTGGCCTGTATGGCTGAGGAGTGTGGCTGTTTTGTATTCTGATCTACAGGCAAGCTTTATTTATTAAAATATAAATGAAATTTCACTACAGGATGAGGCACAGGGAGGGCCAGATGCCACGAATCCTAGTATCCCCACAGCAGCGTCAGTCAGCGCCCCACCCCTCATCCATGCTCACTACCCTCCTGTGAACAACAGCTTGTATTTCTGAGCATTCGCATGTGAGTGCTGTGTGAATGGAAGCTGGAACCACAGCAGCTTCCCCAGAGCTTCTGCAGTCCCTGTCAACATCCATCCGTCCAGGCCAGAAGAGCCAGCAGACCACAGTGCAGGGTCTGAACTTGATCTTCAGATAGTCTCCAGATGGCATCATGACTGGTTTAAAGTATGTATTCTTTGGGGAGGGGTGTGCATGTTTGTGGGTTTGTGTGTATAAGTGCATGCATGTATAAGTGCACATATGTGTTCCAATGTGCATGCACTTGTGTGCATGGGGGCCAGCAGTAAACTCCAGATATCCTTCCTCAAGAGCACTCTTCACTTTTCTTTTTTTTTTAAAGATTATTTTTGTCTGTGTATGAGTATGTATGTCTCTATGTGTGTATGCTACATGTATGCTGGTGCCCAGAGAGGCCAGAAGGAGGCATTGGATCCCTGAGATCTGGAGTTACAGGTGGTTGTGAATTACTCAGCAAGGGAGCTGGGAACCAAACTTGGCTCCTCTGAAAGAGCAGCAAGCACTCTTAACCACTGAGCCATCTCTCCAGACCCTCTTTTGTTTATTTTTGAAAAGAGGTCTCTGCTTTGCCTGGAGTAGGCCACTTTGCCTTTACTGGCTGATCAGCAAGCCCTATGCCCAGATTTTTTATTTTATTTTATTTTATTTTATTTTATTTTATTTTAGATGATCTGTTCTTAGAACGGAACTCAGGCTTTCAGACCTTGCTGAACACAGCTTTTTGTGAGACTTTGGGCAAGGGATCTCTCTTCAATGAGCCTCAACTTCTGTTTTCCTCATTTGTTTGTAGGGATGATAGTCCCCCCACCACCCACACACATAGGGTTGGTAAAAGGATTAAATTAACATGTGCAAAATATTCAGAATAGTTTGACACTAGTAAGCATTAATAAATGTCCCTCAGGACCATCACACATATTTTTTTCTTTATGGGTTATTGTCAAACAGTCAACCTTGATACTAAAATGTGCTTCCTAGCAGGCTTTAATTCTGCCTACTGATGTTCAGGGCAGCACTGTGCTCTTGTTCCTTGGTGTCTGATGACAATTTATTACAGAGCACTTCCCAAATACACCAAAGTTCACATTCAAGTTCACTGTAGGCATGTAACCCAACACAATGCCTTGGTATGCTACAGCTCAGCCCCGTCCATGTATCTTCTAGTACTGACTATGTCAACACTGCCTAAATAGTGGGAGAGCTTTTATTTCAGGGATCGTGACCAGGAAAAAACAGCCATGATCTGAGGTGAGAATTCAGTGGACAAGGAGTTTGTCTTGCAAACATGGAGCCCTGAGTTTGGATCCCTATAATCCATGTAAAAGGCTGGGCACAGCAGTGTTTGCAACCCCAGCACTAGCAGGACAAAGACAAGGGACACCTCCAATCTTTCTGGGTAGCCAGGTTGCCCTAGGCAACCACTAGGCTTGAGGTTCAATGAAGAAACTATGTCCCAAAAGAGGCAGAGAGCAATAAAAGAAGACACCTAATATCCGACACCTAGCTCTGACCTCCACAGGCACCTTACACTCATGTGCACACACACATTCCACACACAGACACACACGCACACATGCACACACACACATCAATCCATATTTAGAAATTTTTGTTCAAATTCTTTTGAACACATCGGGGACCATGTGTTGAATTTGGAGACAAAGAGCCTGCAGATGCAGAGGGCTGAGGGACTTGTCACCCTGGCCCAATCTCTTTCGACTGAATGGGGGTTGAGCTGGCAGTGTATCTACTTGAGGCTCTTTCTCCAGCTATGATTGTCGCTGCATAGAATAAAGATACTGCCTGATACAACCTGTGTGTAGCTTTCACAGGGTAAGAACTTGATGTGAGTACACATGTGTGCTTCTGAACCAGTGACATCTCCTTTCTTCCTGGCTATTGATGTTGGGGAGAAACAACCCCCTTTGGGGCTCATGGGCCTGGGTGAAGCTCGAAAGCAGGGCGCATCTGCCTTTGTTTAATGAGACAATTTCTTGTGGGCTTAACATGTGGAGGCTAGCCAGAGTGCGCGGCAGTTGTGGGACTGTGAAGGTGGGTAATAAGGGTGCAAAACCAGGAAGTAAAGCCAGCAGTTTGACAGGACCTCGCTACATGAGTGCCACAGCTCAGTAGGCCACAGTGGTGTGTCTGACAGAGGGAATGGAGACAGAGTCTCTGGAATGGCTGGTTCTAGGGCGCTGAAGGGGATGGGGCTGAAGGAACAATGAAGATAAAAGAGGAAGTGTTTGTTGATAACACAAAAACGTCAAAGGCTTTTCTTTAGGGATAGATCACTTCCTCTAATACAAATCTATATGTTTACCCTTGCTTTGGTCACTCCAGTCTCCTCATCTCACCAGAGGAACTGCATGAGGCAGGGAAGCCTCGCTGTTTTGGCAGAACAGTGCAATAGATTTAATCCAGTGTGCGTTCTACCATCCGGTGTCATCTATCACACTAGTGAGAATACTTGCTTCAAGGATACTGAGGCCTTCTTGTCCTCTAGATAGGCAAGATCAAATCTCCACCAGGGCTAATGTAGAACAGAAGGAGCATGTTGGGGAGGCATTCCTGCTCTTGAAGGTCCACCACACATGACTTCCTTCCACCCATTTGCCAAAATGTACCACTTGGACTTAGCTGCAAGGAATGCTGGCAAATATGGATGGAGATGGGAGACCTTGTGGATTAGTTCCTTCACTTGTTTACAGTGGCACGATACCTCCAAAAAGACTTTAGGAAGTAAGGGTTTATTCTGACTCACAGTCTGAAGGTATAGGCCCTCAGGGAAGGTGGCAGGAGAGTAAAGTAGCTGGTCATGCCATGTCTGAGTCAGAAAGCAGAGAGAGAGAGATGAACTGGTGCTAACTGGCTTCATCTTTTCCTCCTCCATTTTCAGTCTGGGACTCAAACATATGGGCCTGTACTACCCATATGCAAGACAGGTTTTCCTTTTTAAGTTAGTCTTCTAGGAAAACTTCCTCCAGACTCAGAGTGTCTCCTAGGTGACTCTAAATCCTGCTGACATTGGAAGTTAACCATTAAATCATGGAACCAGAAGATGGGTTCTGGAACTCAATCTAAAGGCTTGACCTTTAGGGCAACCATGCCTATTCTTGGGGGAAACTGTGCCATTAGGAAATAGTGGATCTAATCTGCCATTGTCTGTAGGAGGTCACAGAGGAGGTCCCTTCAGAATATCAGAGGATGGGGGTTCTAGCAGGAGAAGGGGCAGAGTATTGACAGATATTGATAGTTACCAGAGCTTTTTGTACCATATCTACATAAACACACACACATACATAGAGATAGAGAGATACACAAATACATACACACATACACATAATCACAATGATACTTCTCAGACAGACTCACAATCCCCCATATACATAATTCTTCTCTCACAAATAATTTTTAAATACACATGTTTATACATACCAAGTCCATATTTTGTAACCATAAAAGGTCTTCAGATGCCCAAGTATTAATTCATAAGGAAAGAAAAGTACCTCTCTGGAAAGCTCTCAGACACATCCAGGATCTTAGAGATCACTATGAGAGAGAGGGGGAAAGGCAGGTAGATTGAAGCAGCCATTAAGACCTGTTCTGTTTTTGATAAGTGCCAATACATATCGAGGCAGTGCAGAGCCAGGGAGAGCCAGGGATAGACAATGCTGAAAACGGCTAAGAAACCAGCTTCTAGACTAGTGCCTCTCAGGGCACTCCCTAGGAAAGCCTTTTTTCTTCTTCTTAATTTGTTGCAGAGCAAGAATTTTAGAAGAACATAATTGGAATAAATTCTCAGAAAACCTATCATGTGCTTGTATGTGACAACCAGTGCTAAATCTCTTCAAAACATGGGCACTTATCCCTGTCTTCTGTATTCTCTGATTGTTGGTCAGGGACAGACGGTTTGTAGGCCAGCATCCATTTGTGTATCGTACTTACATGATTCTCTCTCCTCCATGGAGCAGTAGGGATGTGACAGCTCAGCTGGCATTGGTCACAGTTAGGGTTACTCCATTTTAGTCCCTATGCCTTGACTACCTCTTTGCAATGAGGTCCTTTGTACAGTTTCTGTTCTCCTGTATCATGTCTCCTTAAACTATTTCTGCTATCATGATTCCAGGTATGCAGGTCTGTGAAATACATATTAGACCAAACATTTATTGATAACAGCCCATCAAGAAATTAATTTTTGAACAATTCCTTGGTATACATACAATTTTACCATGTGTTGAAGAGCAAAGCAAATTTGCATACTAATGAGATGGATATGCTTGTTTATTTTTAAATGAAGAATTAAATCTTGGCTGAATATTTGATACTGGAGAATGTGGAGTATCTTCAACATTTTTGAGAGTTGATTGATATTTTGATTTTGTAATCTGCAATACTGAGAATGCCACTTTGCATAAATACATAATATAAAATGGCAGAAGGATATTTATGGCCATTTCAAAAGACATTGACAGAAATTCTGTCCTAATCCCAAGCCAAAAAAATCATTTAATTTGAGTTTTCATGCATCTCAAGCCAGCAGCTCAAACAACAGTTTTTAAAATCAAACACAATACAATCCAAAGATATATAATTTGATACTTACATGCTGGGCAAGAATGGGAAAAAAATAGTAAAATTTTGCTTTTTATAATTAAGCCAATATGTTTCAATAGAGCAGAAATCTCTGTATGTAGAGTAAAAACACTAAAATATGCAATAGCCTGGTCTGAGGTGTTCCAGGCAGAGTTTGTTGGCTGTGCTTGGTGTGACAACAGTGACAGTGTGATGTGTACACACTGCATGCTCAGAATCAAGGATACAGTGTCACAGACTGCAGACAGTGCAATGAATACACACTGCACACTCAGAATCAAGGCTACAGTGTCACAGGCTGCAGACAGTGCGATGTGTACACACTGCACACTCAGAATCAAGGCTACAGTATCATGGGTTGCAGCATGGGTGAATGCTTCCAGAAACATATTAGATGTATTGTGAATTTGACTTTGTATTAACTCGGGGCTATTGTGTTCTCAGAAATGTTCAGGTGTTGCTGAAATGTTCATTGCAGTTATGGTAGTTATATGTTAAATGGTCCCATAAGGTGGTCATGACATGAAGTTTAAAAAATCAATAACAATTTTCTAAATATGTGTGTGTTACTATGTACATGTAAATGTATTGCCTGTGAAGTTCAGAAGAGGGCATTGGATCCCCTGGAGATACAGTCTGCTGTGAGCCACCCCATGTGGGAGCTGGGAATTGAACTCAGATCCTCTACACAAGCTGAGCAATCTCCCTGGTTTTGAGCTCTCAGCTGAAATCTAAACTCTAGATTTTGCCTTCCTCCTCCCCAGGCCAGGCCTGACTGACTTGTGATGCTCTTCCCTGAGCAGGGAAAGTTAGAGGGTGTTGGGGCGGGGTTTAATATAAGCAGTGGTCTAGGTTGGAATTTCTGATAAGGAACTTTGGTGGCCACTTGTGAGTCTCAGACCCTTGGCAAATGACTTAGGAGCTATGTCATTTCACATCCAGGTCCCAAAGTGAAATATCCAAGTATGGAGTTCGGAATGCTTGTTTAGCTGGTAGAGCTACCAACTGATGGGCAGGAATGTAGGAGGAACACAGAATTCTGGACTTGCTTCAAGAATTACTGGGTAGCTCTCTAAAGGAGGATGTGATGGGGTGTGTAAGAACTCACAGGTAGTAGATGAGCTCCATTCAAGCCCTAGATTCTGACTAGCACCCACTTTTCACGTGGTTCTCTGGTACCTAGAAATTACCGGATGCAGTGTATTAAAAAGAGCAGTCCTGGGATCGGGGCAGATTCTTTGGTTGTTGAAACCCCCAGTTCAGGCCACAGACACTACATGAAAAGCTCAGCGGAAGAACAGTGAGAACAGAATCCCTGGGGCTTACTGACCAGCCAACCTAGCTTAGCCAATGCACTCCCAGTTAAGGAGAGTATTACTTCAAAAAATCAAGGTGGAGAAGCCACCTTAGGAACAATACCTGTGGTTTACATCTGGCTTCCACATACACACATGTATATACATCTGTGTGCATGCATGAGTGTGTGTGTGTGCGCGCACACACACACACACACACAGAGGTAAGATCCCCATGGACGGCACTTGGTTCTAGCTATGTCACTTCTCTGAAGGGAAGAGCAGTCATGACTTTCTTCAAGGTGTCAGGAGGTTGAATGAAACCATGTGCTCACAGAAAGGCCCAGTAAAAACTGGCAGCTACTACTAGAAAAAGCAAACTTGATTCTGACCCAGCTAGGCTAGAAAGGTTTAGCTCTCTCTCTCTCTCTCTCTCTCTCTCTCTCTCTCTCTCTCTCTCTCTGTGTGTGTGTGTGTGTGTGTATGCACGCACATGTGTGCACACACGTGAGTGCTTCCATGTGCCTAAGTTGGCCAGAAGAAGGTATCAGAGCCCCTGGAGCTGACAACAGGCAGTTATGAGCTACCTGACATGGATATGCTGGGACCTGAACTCAGGTCCTCTACAGGAGCAGCGAGTTCTCTTTACCACTGAGTCAAGCCCTTTTCTCTTCTCCGACTGTTTATACCAAGAGCAGAGCCCTTTCTGATTTCCTAGAAAGCACAGCTAACCTCAAGCTGACTTCTGGGCTCATGATCCATGTCCTAGGGCTGTTAGGGCTAGACACATTAAGTGTGGAAATTTGAGTTCAGAGCAGGTGCTCCAGGCACAGGGACGCAGTCTCCTTTCTCAGGGCTGTACTCTTGCAGTCCCCATAAGCCAGTGAGACCGTGCTGGGCTTGACCCAGATCCATAGCTGCACTACCTGGCTAGGGTCTGGCTCCACTTCCCCATCTTCAAAGTGAGGATCGCGAGAGCCAACCCTGCAAGCTTAGAGCACAGACAACAAACAAGGGGCATGTCAGACTGCTGAGCCTACAGCTGCCTGCAGGCTCTGTCCTTACTGGCATTAGGTCCTGTTGCTCCAGTCGGCACCTCAAGACACCAGGAGAAGGAACTGGTGAACCCAAGTGTCTCCTGCAGCCCTGCCGCACTGGTCACACCAGGGCCCTTTCTTGGATCCTGCCCAGGCTCAGATCATGGGCCCCAGAGGATACTGTGCTCTGGGGAAATGGGTGTGTGATCAGCTCCAGGGCAGTGAGGACTTAAAACAACAACAACAACAGCAAAACACCAAAACCCTTTATTTATAGCCTGGCAAGATGGCTTGGAGGGTGAAGATACTTGCTATGAAGCCTGAAAACCTAAGTTCACTTCCCGGGTCCCTTACGGTAGAAGAGAGAACAGACTCTGGCCTCCACACACACGGCATGGCATGCATGCATCCCCCCACCCCTCCACACACACGGCATGGCATGCATGCCTCTCCACCCCTCCACACACATGGCATGGTATGCATGCCTCCCCACCCCTCCACACACACGGCATGGCATGCATGCCTCCCCACCCCTCCACACACACAGCATGGAATGCATGCCTCCCCACCCCCCCATACACACGGCATGGCATGGTATGCATGCCTCCCCACCCCTCCACACACACGGCATGGTATGCATGCCTCCCCACCCCTCCACACACAAAATATAAATATATAAAATGCAATAGAAAGCAGAATTCCTTTTAAAATTGTTATTAGTGTGTGTGCATATGCACAGATGTGATGGTGCATGTATGGAAGATAATTTTATAGAGCTGATTCTCAATGTCCATCTTTTCAGGGTTCCAGGGTTATACCCACTGAGCCATCCTGACCCCCCCCCAATAAAGAATTTTTTTAATAAAAAAGAAAACCTATTTCTATAATTGTCAATAACTGAGAAGTTAGTCCTAGCTGTGTGACCTTGGGCAAACCATCTAACTTCTCTGAGCCTCAGACATTTCTCTGCACTCTGAAATAAGAGCACGGCTGTCACTCTGAATGGTCATAGTGTCTGGGTAAAGAGAAAAGTCCCAGAGAGACCTAAGATGCTGGTCTGCAGGACTTAGCTGGCCACCGCTGCTAGCCTCTTCCACCCCATGCCCTGTGGGGCAGGGGTACAGGTGGGGCTTAAAGAATCAATCTCCTTTAAGAGAACTCCCAAGCAGACTGGGCCAGGACAGCATCCCCCAGGGATTGACGGGCTGTCAATCGCTGTCAGCTTTGTCCTCCCAGCAGGTCCTCAGGTGGAAGTCTTCAGGCGCTGCTATTTCATATTTGATATCTTAATCATTTTGCTTGGCTCTGAGTTTGAGAGGATGGATGAGAGTTGATGGAGGCATTGTGTTCTCAAGGGTGGAAGGCTTTAGAGATAGGAAAGGGGGGTATAGGAAAGCTTCAGAGGGTGTCTTTATTCTGAGGCTCATCGCTCTGCAGGATTGCCTATGGGAGTGGCCCAGACCCCATCTCTGGGCAGAACAGACTGGATGCCATCGCAAAGGTCTTAGCGATCAGCTTGTATCCAAGATTCCAGAAGGTTTCCCCAGGACAACTCAGGCTACCATGGACAAGGCCCCATGTGGAGACACTGATTCCTATCAATCCTTTCTCAAAGATGGCAGGACCAGGCAAGGCCTTCCTAGCCTAGGAACTCTGCTACAGGTCTCTGGGATGAGCCAGTTTGCTGACAGAACGTGACAGCTTCGTGGGAGTCAGGGCGACCTCCTGGGCTTCGGTGGGTCACTGTCTCCCCCTCTGAGCAGCATGTTCAGTCTCTGTCACCTGCTCTCTCTTGTTAACACCAGCAGCCTGCAACAGGAATGGATCTCTCTGCATCAGGAGCTCCCTTGCAGGAGAAAGGTGCTGGGTTCAGGCTCAGGGTAGGACCTTTGATTCCCAAATCAAAGGCCAGAGAGGTCTCCAGGACCCCTGAGGACCTCTAGTGTTAGGGGATGGGTGGAGGGATGTTAGCAACAGATGTGGGGTGGGGCAATCACCCCACTAATTCCTGAACCCTCCTTGTCCCTCCCAGGTGCCTTTGCACTTCTCTGTTGCCCACCCCCTGACCCCACCTCCACCTTTGTCTCATGTCTAGATACCTCTCCTCATCCATACTTTCAACTCTCATTACCTTCACCTTTGAATTCATTGCCTTACTTTTGGGCACTTACTTAGTCAGACCTGGAGAGAATGTCTGTCTCCTTCCTTTTTTCTCTGACACTCCATCCCAAACATTTCTCTCTCGTCTTTGCATTCACCCCAGCTGTCCCCTGCATCTTTCAGATCACATCTGTCATGGTTTTACCATTTTCTATGCCACACCCCTAATTCTTGCCCCTCCCTGCTTCCTTCCTCTCTCCCTTCTGGTCACCATTTATCCACCATTTCTACCTTTCCCGGTCTCTGCCGTCCTCTCAGTGGGCCTGCATGTGTCTCTGTTGCTCCGTGTCTGCCTGTGACTGCACCTCATCACCGCACCCTTTCTTACTCTCTGTGTCTGCCTCCCTCCCCAGGATGATCCCAGCCTCCAACAAGGCCTTCGTGGTCAACAACCTGGTGTCCGGGACGGGCTACGACTTGTGTGTGCTAGCCATGTGGGACGACACAGCCACAACGCTCACGGCCACCAACATTGTGGGCTGCGCCCAGTTCTTCACCAAGGCTGATTACCCACAATGCCAATCTATGCACAGTCAGGTCCTGGGGGGCACAATGATTCTGATCATCGGGGGTATTATTGTGACCACACTGCTTGTCTTCATCATCATCCTCATGGTCCGGTATAAAGTTTGCAACCACGACACCCCGGGCAAGATGGCGGCAGCCACTGTCAGCAATGTGTACTCGCAGACCAATGGGGCCCAGCCTCCACCTCTGGGCGGGATCTCTGTTGGGCAGCTTCCTCAGGCACCACCCAAGGTTGTGGTGCGGAATGAGTTGATGGACTTCAGTACAAGCCTGGCAAGGGCCTGTGACTCTTCTTCCTCCAGCTCTCTGGGCAGCGGGGAAGCTGCAGGCCTGAGCCGGGGTCCCTGGAGGCTCCCACCCCCTGCTCCTCGCCCCAAGCCCAGCCTTGACCGCTTGATGGGAGCCTTTGCCTCCCTGGACCTCAAGAGTCAAAGGAAAGAAGAACTTCTAGACTCCAGGACTCCAGCAGGCAGAGGGGCAGGGACATCAGCCAGGGGCCACCACTCAGACCGAGAGCCACTGCTGGGGCCCCCGGCCACCCGTGCCAGGAGCCTTCTCCCTTTGCCCCTGGAGGGCAAGGCCAAAAGAAGCCACTCTTTTGACATGGGAGACTTCGCAGCTGCAGCTGCAGCTGCTCCTGGTGGCTACAGCCCGCCTAGGCGGGTCTCGAACATCTGGACGAAGCGCAGCCTGTCTGTCAATGGCATGCTCTTGCCCTTTGAGGAGAGTGACCTGGTGGGAGCCCGGGGGACATTTGGCAGCTCAGAGTGGGTAATGGAAAGTACTGTGTAGCGGGGGTAGGCACACCCTTCCTCCCTCTCTCCCGTGGGAGAGCAAGGGGACAGAGTCAGCACTGGCAAGTGTTTGTGGAGTTTTTATGGTGATGTTTACATCCAGGGACAGTCTTGTCTCCCTGTCAACAGCCTCATGTCCTGCCCAGCTACACCTCTTTCCCCATGTCACCTTCCCATGCCTGTCCCCACCACCCAGCGGGGTGTGCTCAGGGAATGGGACTCACTCAAGTGTCAGACTGAGCCCTGAGTGTTTGGAGAGGCAGCATACTGCCTTTCTACTCACAGATGTAGCGACAAGCAAGCGGCTTCGGATTGCTTATGGATCCAGTGTTGTTTTGATTTCTTAATTTATTTTTCCATTTCCCAGACTCCTCTTCATTCTTCTGGAAAATCGAGAGTGTTCTCTACGTGTGAAAGTGTACTCCCAGAAGCCTGGTGGGATGAGGTGAGGGTGGGTGGGAGTTAGCAAGATTCTGGTTATTCTGTGGAACCCCTCCAGAGACTGCATAAGCCCTGCCCAGAGACCCCATAACCCCTGCACAGAGACCCCATGACCCCTGCCCAGAGACCCCATGACCGCTTGCCAGAGACTTTTATTCCCTGCCCAGAAACCCCGTAATACCTTCCCAGAGACCCCATAAGCTCTGCCCAGAGACCCCATAACCCCTGGCCAGAGATCCCATAACCCCTTCCCAGAGACCTCATAACCCCTGCCCAGAGACCCCATAACCCCTGCCCAGAGACCCCATAACTCCTGCCAAGAGACCCCATAACCCCTGCACAGTGCCCATAGCCCCCATAAGCCCTGCCGAGAAACTCCATAACCCCTGCCCAGATCCCCATAACCCCTGCCCAGAGACCCCAAACCTCTTCCCAGAGCCCCAGAGCCCCTGGCAAGCCCTATAGCCTGCTTTGGGATGTGTGAATGGCCCAGTTTCCTTTTGTTCCCAGACATGATGCCCACACCCAGCAAAACAAACTAAGTTAGAAAGTTGACCCCAAGCTGCAGGTGGCCCTGAGAGAGGGTTTGTGATGTGGGGCAGAAGGGATCGTACCTTGAGGGCACCTCCTCTTCTCCTGGGAGTGATGATCTGTGCTGATCAAAAGGACTTTTATGTGAAGGAGATGAGGATAATAGGCCACTGAATGACATAGGAAAGACCTATTCTCTATTTGGACCTCAGTGTCCCTCCTGGCAAAGACCTCGGAAGTTCCTAGGCTTCCAAAGGTGAACTAGGTCTTCCCAGCTCTAGGTGATCACCTGAATGGAGCACAAGCACTGGGTCAATCCCGACCCTCCCGTGGCACTGTGGGAACATGTTAGAAGCTTCCAGCGGAAGCTGAACTTCTTTAAAACATTCTTCCAGAGAGCTCAGGAGGGATCTGTAATCAACTTGTGTTTAAACTGTCCTCCCTCTCTCCAGAGCATGAAGCTTACCTAAAGTGACCAAGCCAGAGCAGAGGAAAAGGCTGCCTGTCTTCTGGGGAGGTTTTTCACCACCACGATCCTGTCTTCCCCAGAAACCACGGTGGTTCTGGGCAGAGTCAGTGCCTTGCCTGTTCCTTAAGATGACGTTCAGGGTGCTCATGGTGAAATAAGGGGTGCCTTCTCATGACTCCCTGCAGAGTATTTGTCCACGGAGGCAATGGAGTAGGAGCAGAAGGGGGTCTTGGCTTATGACCATCTGGGCATGAACCCACCCCGCCCCTACTCCACTCCCACACACCTGGGGAAGAGCTGCCTGCCTCTGCCACGACTGTGCTGTCTCCTGCCTTCCAGCTCTCTCCCCAGAGCCTGCGTACTACCTCTCTCTCCTTCTCGTCTTCCTAACCTCACCATTCAGTCTAGCCTGCACCACAGGCATACAACCTGCGGAGCCTGCGAGTGAGAGCATGCTTCAGTGTCTGATGAGCTCAGAGCCCCATCCAAGAACACAACACACAGAGATGACACTGTCTCTGCAGACGACCCCATGGTTCTGCCAGGGAGCCTCCCATTCCACACCTGCATCCTCCTTCTCTCCTCCCTTTCCCTTCTCACCCCTCCTGTTGCTGTCCCCTTCTCTGCCTGCTGCCTTTCCCATAATTATTTTCCAGTTCTGATAAAGTCAACCGAACACCAGACTATTGTCTCCAGAAACCCAAAACCATTTTCCACACTATTCTAGGCTCCAGGGCTCTAGAATGTCCTTTCTCTGTCACACTAACCCATTGGAAGGACATTTCTGGGGCCAGGCTATAGGTCAGCTGGCAGAGTGCCTGCTTAGCATGCACATGGCCCTGGATTTGACCCTCAGCGCCGCGTGAACTGGCTGTGGGGGTGCATGCCTATAATCCAGCACTTGGAAGGTGGATGCAGGAGAATACCAAGTTTGAGGTCATCCTTTGCTACATGATGAGTTGGAAGCGAGTCTGGGCTATACAAGACCCTACTTCAAAACAAAACAACCTCCCCAAAGGAAACCTCTCATCCTTCCCTACCTCCTACTTTCCTGCTCCAATTTCCCCCTGCACATGTCCCACCCATCCTGTTAGAGTGATCCGAAGAGGAAGTGTTCCCAAAGACCACCTTCTTTCTCACCTTTGGATGACCCATTGTCTCTCTTGGTCAGCAGCTCAGGGCCATGGTGGCATGCTATATAGCTGCTTTTGTGTCCTCGTGTTTCTAACATGGATGGGGAAGCAATGCCCCCAGGGTCAGAATGTAAGTGTACATATCCTCTTTTTTAAAAAAGTCAGGTAAAATGGACACTTTTAAAAAGCAGCCACGCCACATTGCCTGGGAGGGGAGGGAAAGGAATCTTCTCATGTCTGTGGATGTCTGCTCTTCATTTCTCTGGAAGCTCTTGGTTTCCTAAAGATGACTCTGAAGTGCCATTTTCCCTGTGCACCTGCGTTTGTGAGTGCCTGACAAGAGTTTGCTTCCTGCCAAGTTCGTGTACAAAGTGCGAGCATCTTCTGACGTGCAGAGAGGGCCTGTCCCCCTGTGACACCCAAGACGGGACAAGGTGTCCTTCCCTCGTGTCCTTCTAGCCACTTCTGGCCATATGAGCTAACTCTACCAGCCTGGCCCAGCCATTTTTATTTCCAGGGTTGTGGTTGCTGCCTTACAAGGCCATGGGGACATAGGTGCCTTCCCAACATTTGACTGAGCAGCAGATAATTCTATTTATCAAAAACATGCCTGTATTCATTAGCACTAATAGTAGGGGCAAGGTGGCCAGGAGTTCAAGTGAACCTTGCCTACACAGTGAATTGTAAGCCAGTCTGAGCTACATGAGACTCAGCTTTAAAATAAGGAGTGGGAGCTGGAGGGGTGACTTAGCAATTAAGTGTATTTGCTGTTCTTGTAGAGGATCCAAGTTTGGTTCCCAGCACCCATAGCAGGCAGCTCACAATCACCTACAACTCCAGCTCTGGGGAAATTTTTTTCTGGCCTCCATGGACACCCACACACTGGTAGCAGACACTCACACATACAGACACACATACACACATTCTTAATGCCTTGCTGGTAACCAAATGCAAAGTGAAAAACCCAATGTGTCCCGAGCACACAGCCTCTGAGCCTGCCTTCACGCACTGTCTAGAGCAGGGCCACCCAACAGAACAAAACAGAACAAAAACAGAACAAAACCCGCTATAATTCTGGATTTTCTTGTAGCCACAGTAAACTAAGTATGAATAGGTAAAAATTAATATTACTAAGATGCTTTATTCAAATCTGTATATCTAAAATGCTGTCACTATAAAATTAGGGAAGATATTACACACACACACACACATATATAATCTGGCTGTATATTTTGCTTGTACTTTCAATCTCATCTTGGACTGACCACTTTTAAAGGAACTGAGTCCTAGTTGTGGCTAGTTCAGACGGGCATATTGGACAGTGTGATTCTAGACATATAAAGGGATTAGAGGCATAGCTTCTGGAGGACAAGAGAAATGTCTGCTGAATTCCTGTGGGATCCTGCAATTTCCAGGTTCAGCGCCTCATGTGTCACCTAACGTCTTACTATGTCATCTCTATGTTCTCTCACGGTAGATGAGAGCATAATGAAGCCCTCAGTGCTTAGAAGGGTTAAGGAATCTGTCCAAGGTCATGTGAGAAGTCTGACTGCAAAGCCCAAGCTCTTTTCAGCACACATCCCTGCCACCCACCCCATAGAGTTCTCCTCCTTCCAGCCAGGTACAGATGACATTGAACAACAACACAACAACTTCTTTTTGGAGTCCTTGATTTGGTCTCAGTTCTGACAGACTCTGAGGCATTGACTCTAGGCTCAAAGTCACGGTTAAATGTTCGTGCTGACCTCACTTTGGGCTTTCTGTCTTAGTCGAGTTTCTACTGCTGTCAAGAGCCATCATGGCCATGGTAACTCTTACAAAGTAAAACATTTCATTGGTGAGGCTCACACTTACAGTTTCAGAGGCTTAGACCATTATCATCATGGCAGGGAGCATGGAGGAAGATGTGGTACTGGAGTAGCAGCTGAGAGTCCTACATCTTACAGGCATCAGGAAGTCAACAGAGACCCTGGGAAGTAGTAAGATGGGGGCCAATTTCGTTCAAGCTACCACACAGACCTTCCGGTACACACAGCACCTGCCTTTCACTGGCCAGGAGATATCTATAAACTGGACTGTGCTGCCCAGTTTTTCCTGCCATCACCCCTTCTCCCCTGGGGGAACTTTCAGGAAGTCCCATGGCTAGCCTTTTAGTCAGGCATCTTTGCTAGATGTGATATGGCTGAAATAGCATAACCCCAGCCAATTGCCAAACTTTTTGGCAAAGAACTAACCCCACTTCTCCGCTTTCCTGGTATTGACACATTCTTGGGTTTGTTTCTCATTTCCCCATTGCAAATATTGAAATTCCAAGAGACACGTTTTTCTCAAAGGATGTCATTTTTAGCTAAGTAGTTGAAAATGTCAAGATGTCAGGCTCCCAGTTCTTACATGGAAAGCCTGGGGTACGGAGTTTTCCACAGTACGACCCATCTCTCCATCTCTATGTGCTTTCTGTTCAAGTCTCAGGGTATCTGTAGGTTTGAGTGGGCCCCCTCTGTCTTCTTCCTGTAGCCCTTGAGAATTCTACAAGCTGCAGCTGGAGGTACAAACTGGCTTATTCCATAGAAAGATGGCAGACAGGCAGCAGTAAAACCTGAACATGCTTGAAATATCACACCTAGATTCCCGCACCCAGACCTTCTATCCCACACACCTGGCAGAGGCAAGAGTTTGTTGTGAGAAGATAGCATTTCACAGGTAAACACCTGAGCTTCCCCAGTTTGCAGAACAGAACCAGACCCATCCCAGATGTTTCCTGACTTCTGCAGGAACAATGCCCCTTCACAGTTTAAAAATATCTAAGCTTGCTTCATATTGTAGACTCTCGGCTTCCAGCCCTTAGGGTGCCTCTGTTTCCTCACCGGGTGACTTGTACAACAAAGCTCTTAGGGTTCCTTCTGGGCAGCATACCACTGAAGGAAACACCATGTTCCCCCAGACCCAAGAGAGGCTCAGTCTCTGCCTCCGTGTTAGTGCAGTTTCTTGTTACTGGAACAACATAGCTGACAAAGGCACCTTGATGAAGGAAGGGTCATGTCAGCTCATGGTTTATAAGGGGATGTGGTCCATCCTAGAGGCAAAGGTGTGGTCACATGGCATCCAGTCAGGAAGCAGGAAGAAGAGTGCTGGTTTCCGGCTCTTCATTTAGTCCTGGACCCCAGCGAGTGGGATAGTGCCACCCACACTTAAGGTGGGTCTTCCTTCCTCAGTTAAATTTCTCTGAAAACAGCTCACAGATGTACCTGGAGACATATTGCCTAGGTGGTTCTATACCCCATCAAATCAACCTTCAGTATTAACCATAACAGCTGTGTTTCTGAGTCCTCATCATTGCCATGGTACATCACCTGATACCTTGATGTCCTTGTCTCCATCCTCAGTTTATATGACATCTGGCAACTCTCTCCTGATCATGTCTTAGGGAAAGGAAGCAGAGCCAAGCTATAGGCTCTTCTTTGCTTTTGCTTCTGTTTTTGATGAGATTGTTGATGCTACAGTTCCTTTAACCACCAGCCAGATGTGCTATTGACTGATCAGAGCCAGCCTTCTTCTCTACGATCTCATACTGGTGGCATCTGGGGCTAGGACTGGAGGATCGCAGCACCTGATCTCGGAGACACCAGTGGATTCCACAGTGACATGCTGACACTCCTGATGACGGGAGGGAATCTGAGCTGCCACCATCTCCATAGAATTCCCTTTGCCCATCTGGTCCTTAGTCATCCAGCCCACTGACTCTCCATTCAGGCTGTCCATCTGGAGAGTAGAGGTGAACACACCCTGTCTGACTTTTTACTTCCTCTGTAATCTGTCTATTTATGCTCTCTGGAGCACCTCATAGTGACTATTAACATGTATACATTTTGCAATGGTTAGTTTTCTTTGAATGCCACAGACAACTTCCAAGATGTTTCCTTTCCTGCCAGCCCATTCCAGTCCATGTTTCCCTGTGTTAGCTAGCCTGCCTGATGCCTCAGGGCAGCATGGCTTTCTTGTTCTAGAAGGCCTCAGACCCCCCACACCTGTTCCCCCTGGCAGGGATTCCACATGTCTTGCTATTCGAGAAGGAATGCTGCCAGAAGAGAGACAGCTCAGTGGATAAGACTGTTTACCATGGCAGCTGGAGGCTCTGAGTCTGAATCCTTAGCACCCGTGTAAAGCCAAGCATGGTGGTGAAGGTCTGTAACCCTAGCGGAGTGGCTGGGAGACAGAAGGGTTCACCAGAACTCACTGGCCTTCTAGCTCAGCCGAAAAACACCAAACTCCAGATTCAGTGAGGGATCTTGTTTCAAAGGAACAAGAATGATAGAGCAGGCCACCCACCATCTCCCTCTGCCCTCCACATGCCCTTCTGTGGTCATGGGTACCCATCCATTCGCACACATGCGCATGCTGCGTTTTGTGTCTCTCTCTGTCCCTGTCCCTGTCTCTGTCTCTCTCTCTCTCTCTCTCTCTCTCTCTCTCTCTCTCTCTCTCTCTCTCTCTCTCTCTCTCACACACACACACACACACACACCTTAATCCATGAAACCTCACTTTAACCCCTGTCCTCTGCCCTCCACATGCCCTTCTCTGGGCATGGGTACCCTCCATACACATAGATACAAACATATGCATGTGACACACACACACACACACGCATACACAGACACACACCTTAATCCATGAAGCCTCACTCCAACCCCTGTCCTCTGCCATGTTTGCCTCATCAGCTATTCCGGGGGAAGATGGGAAGCACTTGAGGACACTGTTTGCGTCTCCATCAAAGATAGTCTGGTTGTTTACCTACTCAGACCAGCTATCGGAAGTTCCTTAAACCTTTTATAGGCAGATAAAAGCTGATGTGTTCATATCAAACTGCAAAGTTAAGCTGATAATCACAGCTGACATTTATCAAGACTTTCCTGTAGGCCACAGGCTTCCCAAGAGCTCTAGATGAGTTACCTCAGTTCTGCACAAGCTTAAGGAAAAGGTAGGAACAGCCATACTTGCCTCTGCTCAGCCCCCTAGAAATCAACTCAAACACTGGGTGACAGGATTTGCTCTGAAGTGGACAACAGAACTTCAGGGGGATAAGAAACACAATGTCACCTGTGTCTCATGTCACAGGGTGTGGGACCCTTGCGTTCCAGGAAACTAGGCTCTGAAGAGAAAGAAAGGCATGAAGGAGCTCAGAGGGACTCATTCAGCCTGCTTCTGAAGAGCTGGGCACTAGTGCAAGGCCCAGCGTGGAGGGAAACAAGAGCCCCACAGTCCAAGACGGACCCTCTCACTGGAAGAATGCATTCTAAAAAGATGCTTGATATTTTTGTTTATGTGTGCATGCTGTGTGTGTATGGATACCTTTAGGGGCCACAGGTGAGCTTCAGATCCCCCAGGAGCTGCTGTGACAGGAAGTTGTGAGCCACACCCACTGTGGGTTCTGGGAACCAATCAGAAGATCAACACACGTTCTTAAGCAAGGACCATCTCTTCAGCACCCTCCATCACATTTTAAGTCCTAAAATCTTGACACATCCTACCGAAGGGGAATTAAAACCAGGAATGAGGAAATGGTTGGCTTTGAGTCAAGCATGGTCATGGTATGATTAGACCAGGACAAACATTCTGAAGGAGGCAGCTCTAGATGCCACAGGTGTGGAAGGTGGCGGTGGCAGAAAGAACAAGGCATGCTTGCCGAAAGGATAGCTGCAAAGACCTGGAGGGTCTTGAGTAGCCCCAGACAGAGACTGCTGCTCCTGGGCAAGGGGCTGTTCAGCAGCAGAACCCAGGTGGGGATGCTGTTTTTTGGACTTGGTTTCCTTTTCTGGAAACTCTCAGTATTGAGTTCAGTAAGTCCTCCTGTGAAGCACCCTGTGCCTATATGGTCTCACATAGCTCTCACCAAGTCAGGAAAGGGAGAATGACAGCAACCATTAATATTAATGACACGCAAGATTGAAATCATTATTGTAATTATAGCATAGTCATTTCAAGTATGTCAGATTCTCAGGGTTGGCAAAAGAAGTCATCCTCCCCAGCCTCCCTCTCTAAGTATTAGAGTTCCTTGCTCAATATCCATGAATATTCTTATTAGTCTTATTAGCAGCAAAGCCGGGTATGATGAATGTTAGGCCTAGCCCAGGGTAGGGAGGGGCCTTGGCGCCACATTCTATGCTCAAGCTGAGCCCCCAGGTAAAGCCTGCATTCCCACCTGAGGGAAAGCCAGAGCCCAGCCAGAAGGCAGATTCCAGTGACTTCTAAATAATGTTGGAAAGCAGGTAGACAAGACTGGGGATGTAGCTCAGTTGGTAGAGTGCTTGCCTGGAACATACCTGGGACCTAGGTTTTATCCATAGCACAGGAATGGTGAGGCCTGCCTGTAATGCCATCACTAGGGAGGTGGAAGGAGGAGGTTCAGGATGCCAAGGATGCCAAGGTCATCCATGACTACATAGTGAGTTCGAGGCCAGCCTGAGCTATGTGAGGAGAAAGAGAGAGAGAGAGAGAGAGAGAGAGAGAGAGAGAGAGAGAGAGAAAGAGAGAGAGAAGCCAAGCAAAAAGGAAGAGAAAGAGAAAGAAGGGGAAAAGGTAAAGAGATAGAGAAAGAGAAAAAGAAAGAGAGAGAAAGAGAGAGGAGAACCAGGGCCTGGTCAGGGAAGTTTTAAAGACTGCTGGACCCTTGCAAAATCAACACTGGTCTCCCATGATGCTGAGACAAGGAAAGAGGTAGAGAAGTGTTGGAGGAAGGTCGTTTGCTGGTTCCCAGCCGCCTGGCTATCTTAGACTCAAAATAATAACACAGAAACTATATTAATTAAATCACTGCTTGGCCCATTAGCTCTAGCTTCTTATTGGCTAACTCTTACATATTAATTTAACCTATCTCCATTAATCTGTTTATCACCACATGGCTGTGGCTTACCTGGTAAAGTTCCCAGTTTGTCTCTGGTGGGCTACATGGCTTCTCTCTGACTCCTCCTTCTTTCTCCCAGCATACAGCCCAACTTTCCCCACCTAGTTTTTTTCTTCTCTGCCATAGGCTCAAATCAGTTCTATATTCATTGACCAATAAAGCAACACACAGACAGAAGGACCTCCCACACCAGAGAAGGGTAGAGAGGATGGGATACTTTCTCCAGACCCCTTTATGTTCTTAAAGTCACAGTCCCGAGAGCATCTAGAGGTGCCAGGGAAACTGCAGCCCTCACTGCTGGCATGGGGATTATGGGGGCTCCAGTTCTCACTCTTTACCCCCAGTGCTGGTGCAATGTAGAAGCCAACACGGAACAGCTAGGGCTCTGGAGGACACAGACGTGCCTATCAGCCTTCCCCTGGCTTTCCTTCTTGTATCTTCTTGAACGACTTTTCTGGAATGGGAGCTTCAACCAGAGAGGGCTCCCTGTGAGAGCCCGGCCCTGCTCAGGAGCTTGAAGGTGGCATAGAGGCCCTTATTTGAAGTAGTACGGGTGCCTCTGGGGTCCAGGGATGACCAGTCAGCTCATTAGCCAGCTTTCCCTGCCCATGGCCTCCTCGAGCCCAAATGCCCAAGGTCCAGAGTGGGGTGAGGGAACCTCAAAAGAAACAATGCAGAGGACTCAACTGTTATAGAGGTCTCACATTTAAAAACTGTGTGTGTGTGTGTGTGCACGCGCACATGCCTGCGTGTATGCCTGTGTGTGTACATCTCATGGTGTTCATGTGAAGGTCAGAGGGCAGCTTCAAGGGTTGGTCCTTGCCTTCCACCTTGTTTGAAGTGGGTCTCTTGTGGCTCACCTCTGCTTGTGCTCGTAAAGAAGTGCTTTACTCAGTGAGCTGTGTCCCCACCCCAAGGTCTCCACACTTTGGTTTGTTTGTTTGTTTCAAGACAGGTTTCTTTGTGTAGCCTTGGCGGTCCTGGAACTCACTCTGTAGACCAGGCTGGCCTCAAACTCACAGAGATCTGCCTGTCTCTGCCTCCCAAGTGCTGGGATTAAAGGCATGCACCACTACCGCCTGGCCAAGTTTCCACACTTTTAAGAGCCCTGATGAGATTCTCACTTCTGAAGATGCCTGCAAAGTTTGATGTCCATGTCTAGCCATGACCTTTGACCTCTTGATCTGTAAAGGGCACAGGGGCTAAACCTTGCTAGAGTTTTAACCTCCAAGTGTAGAGTCTTCCATCCTTCCTGAGCGTAAGAAAAATAGGAATCTGGAACAACATTAGGAAACAGGAGGGGGGATAGCACTTTTGCTTTCTACCTTAAAGTAAAGAAATGGGCCTCTGGCAAAGCACCTGTTATCAGGGAAGCCAGCCATGTTCCCTCACTGTCTGCATCCAGCCTTATGATGAAGAAACACAGCTAGAGACATTGATATGCAGAGGTATGAAAATCAGAACAAGTGCTTGTCGCATTCTAGGACATTCTTTCATATCACTCCTGCTATTTCTTGTCCCCAGATTCCAGCTTGAACCTTACTGCTTTCCACAGTGCCAGGGGCTGGAGAGATGGCTACCCCGTTAAGTGTATTTGCTGCTCTTCCCTGGGGTTAGTTCCCAGCAACCATGGCAGGCACCCCACAACCACCTGTAACTCTAGATCCAGGGGACCTAATGTCCTAACGAGAGGAGGGAGAGGATAAAGATGAGGCCGGGAGGATATCCAGGAGCTGGGGAAGGCAACGTCCCCACAGGCTGGAGAGGTGAACCCAAAAGAGACAAATAAAGGGCCCTGGACCCTGAGGGGTTGAAATGGGACTAAACTGGATGGTGTACCAAATTCTCCCCAGACACAAGGCTCCCTTCATGCTCCGGAGCCAATATGGCTGTAGTGAGCACCCGAGATCACTGTCCATCATGGGCTGAGAAGAAAAGAAGGGGCCCAGGTCAGGAGAAGGACAGAAGCAGGGGTCATAATCAGGTTCAGGATCCAGGCCTAGCACACCCATGTTCACATTCAGACAAAAGGGAAGGGGCAGAGAGATGGAAGAGGAGCCTTGCTCGGTGATCCTGTGTGCTTCTCTGTAGGGAGGTCTGGAGGCACGGAAGGTCCACCCAGGAGTCTCGTCAGTGTTTGTCCTGTCTGCGTGGAGGCTCTGCCGACTCCTCCCAAGCAGACTCTCCTCCTCCACCACACAGAGACTTTCTAGGAAAACACCACTGTGTTACACCTATGGACAAAGCCCCAGGGGAGAGAGAATGGTTCTCTACAGCTTTACTTGAGTCTTAGATTCCCTGAGACTGAGTCCACGCATGGAACCCATTTGTGCCTGCAGGTCTCTGTGGAGGAATGGGTGGAGACTGAGTGCAGAGAATTTGGTAGAGATGGCTGCCATGATGAGCTCCGGCCTTTCAGAACCCTCCAGAGTGCTCTACCCAGTATTCGGGGAGGAAGGTTGGGGCTGTTTAGGGAATGTGGGGTCTGTATTGAGCTTTGGCAGCCAGCAAGAAAGAGTCAGGACTCACCAAACCCAGTGATCACCTCGTGTGTCTTAGTTTCTCATTACTGTGACAAAATCCGAGAAAAAGCATCTTAAGGAAAGGTTTACCCAGGGCGGGAAGGGCCAGCTCCTTATGGAAGGGGCATCATGGGATCTGGCCATGCTGAAGCTACTGCCCCCCAGTCAAAGCGCAGAGAGAAAATAACCAGTGCTTAGCATACTTTGGCCTTTTCATCCAGTTCAGAGCTCCAACCCAGGCAATGTTACCACCCACATTCAGGGTGGGTCTTCCCTCCCCACCTTAGACCTTTCTGGAAACACCCTCAAGACACACCTCTGGATGTGTCTTCTGGGCGATTCCAAATTTTGTGAAGTTGACATCATGTTTTAATGTGTTATTTATTCCTCAAAATGTTCATCTTCCCCATGACATGGGCACAGAGGATCCATTTTACATCTGAGAAGACACACATTGGTTACTCCGCTTGTGCTAGTAACCAATCACGTGCTAGTCAGGGAGGAGGCTGGGAATCAGAGTCACCTAAGACACAGCCAAGGATGTCAGGATTTCATTGAACCTCCGGAGTCACGTGGGCAGTGAACCTGATGTGAAAACACGAAGCCATGTAGAAGTCCATTGTGCAAACAGTTGTGTCAGTCCCGGGACCTCAGAAGCTATGCTTGGCAGCAGAGTGGAGAATTCCTCCAAATTCTCCCTGAAAGCTCTAACTACCTTCTGAGCCACTGTGTTTTAGAAGTGTGCTGGAGGGGTGGTTCAACAATTAAGACCAGGGGGGTCAGAGTTCAGTTCTCAGCACCCACATTGTGCATCTTACAGCCACTTACAAGCCCTTGTTTGAGCTTCATGAGTACTGTCCTCACACAGGTTCGCATTCACACACACACACACGCACACATATGCCCACACACGTACACACACATATGCATGTGTGCACACATGCAGAGTGCAGGGACTAGATTAAGAAGAAGCACAAGATAGAAGACCCTGCAGAGAATATGTGGTTTTTCTCTCCAGGCAAGACAACTCATACACATCCTTCTTCAAAGAACTCAAGTCTTTCCCCAGTTTCTAGAATCCGCACATGCACAGTGACTGTGGTCCCTAGGTATCTGGAATCCGCACATG
>JABTXL010006068.1:421332-463213 GCA_025134845.1 Neodon shergylaensis
CTCTCTCTCTCTCTCTCTCTCTCTCTCTCTCTCTCTCTCTCTCTCTCAGAGAGTGTATAAACAGGTAGATAGGTAGATTTGAAGTAGGAGGATGGCAAGTTGAGAGCATCTGAAAGACACAGAAGATCTTGTCTCAAAAATGATTATATGGGAGTCTTTTATTAATAATCTTATTGAAATATAATCAGTAAGTAACAAACTGTATGTGTTTAAAATGCACAATTTGACAAGTGTTGACATTTATTAATACCAATGAAAATGGCACCACAATCAAATCAGTGAACACACTGACCAGGCACGAGAATGGATCCTTTCAGCACCTCTTGGATCCACATCACTAAGGGGATGCCCACCTGCTTCGCCATGGCCGGTCAGCTTGCGTTCCTTAGAATTTAACATGATGGAATCCCACGGCATAGATTCTTTTTGTGTGTAATTTCTTTGACACAGAAAAATTAATTTGAGATTCACTCATGTTTTATCCTTCATTTATTTTTATTTCTGAGCGAAATCTGTCACTGTTTAGAGGCCCAACAACTTACTGATTGTCTACCTGATGACATTTGTGACTTATGGATTTTTCTTTGGTGGTGGTGTTTGCTTTGTTTTTTTTTTTTTTTTTTTTAAGAAACAGTCTTGTTTTATAACCCGGACTAGTCTAAGCCTCGCAGATCCTCCTGCATCAGAACTGAAATGCTGAGAATTTTAGGAATGCATCACCACACTTGACTGTTTCTAGTCTCTGGCTAATTCAGATAAAAATGCTAGGAACGTGTGGTACATCTGTATAGACACCTGCTTTTATTCTTCAGATAAGTGCTCATGGTTTGAATGATTGTGTCGTAGAATCAGGACATGTCTAGGTGTAAGGAGCTGGAGAAGCTGTTTGCTAAAGTAATTGTACATTTTGTATCAGCAACAGGATTATAATATAACATTTCTTCCAAACCACTTCCCAACACTTAAAATGAATTCATCCATTTGAAAATGTGTGTGCGTGCATGTGCATGTGTATGTGTGTTTATGTGAGATGCGTCATTATAGTTGTGATATTTTTATTTATGACTGTGGAACATTTCCACTTCTCTGTGTTCATGCTAAATTCCTTCAGTGGTTTGTGTAAGATTTATTCCCAAGTAGTTCGTGTTTCTGATGAAAATTGTAAATGACATTTATTTCATTTTGGTTTCCTGCTATTCATTAATTACATAGAGAAAGATGGTTGGTCCCTGTGGGCTGGTGTTCTACTCTACTTCCTGATGCTCTACTAAAGTGGATGAAAAACAAGTTGTGTAGGGGAAGCCCAGCCCAAGAGGATAGAAAATTAGGTAGGCGGAGTAAACAGAACAGAATGCTGGGAAAAAGAAGCCGAGTCAGTCAGTCGCCATGATTCTCCTCTCCGAGACAGATACAGATTAAGCTCTTTCCTGGTAAGCCACCTCGTGGGGCTACACAGATTATTAAAAATGGGTTAATTAAGATATGAGAGTTAGCCAATAAGAGGCTGGAACTAATGGGCCAGGCAGTGTTTAAAAGAATACAGTTTCCGTATAGTTATTTCAGGCATAAACTAGCCATGCAGGAGCTGGGCGGGAACGCAGCCTGCAGCTCCTACTACAAAGTTGAGGAGAAAGGGGGTTGCTCAGTTTACACATCTGGATCACAATCCATCACTGAGGGAAGCCAGGCCAGGAACTCAAGCAGAAGCAGAGGCAAGAGCACAGAGAATCCTGGATGGTGCATTGCTTTGCTCAGCAGCTGCCCAGGGATGGCACTCCCCACAGTGAGCTAGGCTCTCCTGTATCAATCAGCAATCAAAATGCCCCGTAGACCGGCCCGCAGGCCAGTCTGATAGAGGCAACCCCTCAGTCGGGATTCCCTTTTTCCAGGTATGTTCATAGCTGGTGTTTCATTACACAAAATGGATAAAATCTAGTCACCTTTTCTAGTGTGTTCTACACAAATTACCACAATGGAGAAAGACAGCTTTTCCTTCTCCCAGTCTGGATGCTTCTCACTTCATTCCCTGTTCCATTGCTCCATCTGGGATCTGCAGGAAATGGTTCATAAAAGGGCAGGTGCAGGTCACATTAGTTCTTCTTGTAGAGGAGGAGTACAAAATATGGTGTGCACGGTAGAGTTTTCAAAAGAATTTGTTAGGTCTGAAAGTATCCTTCCATTCCTAGTCTGCTGAGTTCCACCCTTCAGACACTGCTGAGTCTACAGATGTGATCACATGGGTTTTGCTTTGTTTTGCTTTTGATACTGAGTTTCACATATACCCAAAGCTTACTTCCAACTTTCTATGTGATCAGGAATAATCTTGGACTTCTGATCCTTCTGTCTCTCCACCCTGAACACTGGGATTGCTGGCATGTACCACCATGCCCAGTTTGTGTGGTGCTACACAGCAAACCCAAGTCCTCGTGAATGTTGGGCAAGCACTCTACCAACTGGAGACATGCCCTAATGCAGTCATTGGAGTCTATTTTCCTTTCTTTACTTTTAAAAATTCTGTGTAGTACAGTCCTGTCCACACGTATACATGTGCACTACATGCGCCCCTGGTATCTGTGGAGGCCAGAAGTAGGTGTCCAGTCCCCTGAAACTCCAGCTTCAGATGTTTGTGAGCTACGTGTGGGTGCTGGGAATGGAACCTGTGTTCTCTGCAAGAGCAGCAGGTGCTCTAACAGCCGATCATGTCTCCAGCCCAAACACGTGGCTTGTTTCTAAGCATGGTAGCTTATATTGAGATGACTTGTAAAATGCTAAACCTTAAATTTCCAGAAGTATATCCCATTTGTGCATGATAAATATTTTCTTTTCACATTTTGTAGTAGTTGAGTTATAAAATTTTAAGAACTTTTGCACAACATTACAAAGGTTATTGGTTTTTATCTTTACTTTTGTTTTTTTTTTAATGAGTTGTTTGCGTGTGTGCACAGGTGCACAAGCTCATGCAGGCACAAGCATTACAGTGCACATGCGGAAGGGTGGAGGGCAACTTTCAGCAGCCTGCTTCCCCTTTCCATCTTGTTTTGAGGCATGATCTCTTCGCTGTTTCTGCCACTGTGCTGAATCTCTGGGCTAGCTGGCCCGCAACTTCCAGGTGAGTCTCCCATCTCGACTTCCATCTCTTGGTAGAGCACTGGGATTACAGCATGTCACTGCTATGCCTGTCTTTCAATGGATATTCTGGGGATGAAATGCAGGTCTTTGGATGCATGGAAAGTGCTTTTACCCGGAGTTTTCATCCAGGCTCTACCTGGGTGTGACAGCAGAAGTATGCCCGCATCATAAAGTGCTGGGGGAGGTCCACTCTCTTCTTTGAGCTTTGTGAAAAAGTTGGCGCTGAGTTGACGCTATTTCTTCCTTGAATATTGAACAGATCTCACTGTGGTTATGTGGGGTCTGCAGATTTCATTTACTGAAGGTTTCTCATTACACTTACATTTCATTCACAGACATAGGACTACTTAGATTATCTGTCCTTGCATAAGATATCAAAATGTGTATATTTCAACCATTATATATAAATCATCAAATTAATTATTATAAAATTGTTCAAAACATTTTCCTTGTTATTTTTCCACATATGTAATGATCTGCCCACTCTTATTTTTGTAAGGCTTATTTATTTTTAATTATATCTGTGCATGTGTCTGTGTGTATGTGCACGAGGACAGTGCCCACAGAGACCATCAGAGTGCCCCAGAGGCCCTGCAGCCAGCCTTCCAGGCAGCTGTGACACCACATGGTTCCCAGGAACTGTGATTCTGGAAGGGCAGTATGTACTCTTATCCACTCAGCCATCTTTCTAATGGCTCATTTCATCTTTCACAATGTTCGCCATTAGCGATCCCCTCTGTGCGTCATTTTAGACTGATGCTTTCATAGTCTTTAAATTTGCTCATCATTACATTCCTCCCACTATTAATAACACCCAGTCCATTTTCACACAAAACACTGTAGCTTTCTTCTCTTGATATTCAGCTTGGATCATATATGAATCTTATATGTCTTGGTAGCAGCTCTCTTAAGCTTGAGTTATAAATATAACTCCTTCCATGTCCTTGTCTGCTGACTGTAATGTGTGGGTCCAGCTCTGGTTGGTGTTAATTGATTTTCTCCTCATTATAGGCTGTATTTTCTCGCTTCTTTGCATGCCTGGTACTTTTCCATTGGATGCCAGACACCATGCATTTTAGCATGTTGGGTGTTGGGTATTTATACACTTGATATAAATACACTTGAGCTTCACTCTGGAAGGTTGTCAAGTCACTGGGAGACAGTTAATCCTTTCATGTCCTGCTATGCAGATTTGTTGGATGGAAGCAGAGCAGGATTTAGTCTGGAGTGTTTTGAAGTAAGATCCTTCTAAACACTCCATGTAGTTCTACACAACTTTTGAGATTTTTCCAGTCCAGTCATTTGGGCCAGATACTTAGCCTTTTGTGAGTATGTTACACTGTTTTCCTAATTCAAAAGGAATCTGTGTATGTGTCTGTGTGTATGTGTGTGTTTAGGTACACGTGTGCATGAGGGTACACTTGCACATGTATGTGCTTATGTGTAGAGTCTAGAGGTTAGCATCTGATGTAACTGCTCAGGAGTTGTGTACCTCATTTTTAAATATTTATTTCATATATATGTGTGTATAGTTTAATATACATATGTGCATCATGTGCATGCCAGAGCCCATGAAGGTCAGAAGAGGACACCAGATCCCCTGGAACTGTAGTTGCAGGTGCATGTGAGCCACCATGTGAATGTTGAAAGAACAGTAAGTGCTCTGAACTGCGAGTTACTGCTCCACCCATCCACTATCTACCACATTTCTGAGACAGATGCTCTCACTAGGACCTTACCAATTATACTAGACTGGCCAGCTGGTGAGCCCTGGAGATCCACCTTCTCCATCTCCCTAGTGCTGAGATAACAGAGATCCACCAGGCCCAGCTTCTCACATGAATGCTGGAATCCAAACTCTTGTCTTCCTGCTTGCAAGACAATCATTTCATGCCTGACCCACCCGTTGGCACATCTTTCTCTTCACAGTGTGGGGTGGTTCTTTACGTCATTGGTAAGAGGGACCTTGGACAGTATCCTGTCAGCTCCAATCATTCCCCCAGACTCTCAGTTCGAGGCCACTGACTTCTGCCCAGTTTCCCTTATCTTCTCTAAGGCCTGGGAATTCCCTCAGGATAGTAAGCTGGCAAAACTGTAGAAATCATCTGATCCCTGATTCTTTGGGATGGTTTATCCTTCTGTGTTTATGTCCAGCATCTTTTAAATCACTACTTCTCAGGCTGTGCACAAAGGTTTCTGTTTTAGGTGTGAGAGTAGCATCATTTAGTTCCCTCGCCTCCAGCTTCGGGAAATATTTTTAATTATCCATCTGTCTGTCTGTTGTGTACACGTGTGCCTCTCTGTCTATTGCACACTTATCTGTGTACACATGTAAGGTGCAAGTATGGAGATCAGAGGACAGCTTGCAGGACTTAGTTCTGCCCTTCCACCATGTGGGTCCCAGGGATCAAACTCGGGTCATCAGGCTTGGCAGCAAGTGTCTTTACCAACTGAGCCGTCTCGTCAGCCCCGGGAGAAAGGCTCTAAGCATTTGGTGTCTAACTTTCCCGCACTGTGAACAGAATATTCTGTTGCTGACATTCTTCCCATGGAACTTACCCGTGTCACCTTCCTGATCCAACGCAAGTTCAGTGGAGCTCCATGTCTGCTTGAGGAGAACGTATATTCTTTATGAAAACATGCGGGGCTGACCACCGTGTCGACCGAGAGCTCTCTCCGGGGCTGCTCCTCACTCGTGTGCAAAGCTCTCTTCTCTGTGTTTTTCCTATTCACTTCTTCTTCCCAGGCAGAATCTGCACGAGGCTATTTATGACCGATACATGTACCTTATTGCCTTGTAATCCGTTCTTTATCTTGTCAAAGCATCTATCCTAGGTCCTGCACTCTGCGGCACCACAGCTGCCGCCCAGCCTTTAGCACTGTCCACACTTAGCTGCTGTAACTTTTCTTGTCCTCTTTTTTTCTCTCAAATAAAGGAACTTAAAACCTTTTTATTATGTTTATTCATTCATTTGTCCATACATGCATGGATGCCATGGCATGTGAGCGGTGGTCAGAGCACAGAGATGTGAGAGCCAGTTCTCTCTTTCCACTACGCAAGTCTCAGAGATTGGACTCAGGTCATCGTGCTGGGCAGCGAGCCCTTTACCCGCTGAACCACCTTACTGCCCCAGATAAAAGATTCTTAGTAACCTCATCTTAAATGTCTCTACTGTGTATGCCATCGACTAGAGCCCTACTACTTTATCAGATATCCTGAGAATAACTTTTTTTTCTGGACAACTTAAGCTTGTTCATATTTGCTGATCTGACTAACATATTGCCTGCCAATGCCTTATGTCAATTTATCGTGTAACTATTCCATGTTATGCTTAGTGTGTTTCTTACTCTATTCAGAATGTGTTCCTTGCTCTTTTAAAAAGGTTTTCTTTGATATTTGCAAAAGTGTACATTCCTGCTTTAGTCACTACCCCAGTGTTGACTCTTGTTCAAATATGTTTATTCTCTCTTCCTACTCACTGGCCCCTTAATTCCGAGTCAGTATAGTTTAGTACCTGCATATTATCTCCAATCTACTATCTTCATTTTTGTTTCTTCTCAGTTCCAAAAATGTGTGCATAACTGTGGTATATGTGTTCGTGTGTGTGTGTGTGTTTAGCTGTGGTATATGTGTTCGTGTGTGTGATATGTGTTTGTGTGTATGCATCTATGTATGATATGTGTTCATGTCTGTCCATTATGTATGCATGTATGTCCTTGCCTTATGTGCATGTGCACATATGGAGGCCAGTATTGGTGGGGAACAGAGTCAAGATTACTGGCTTGCTAGCATAAACAAAATGGTGAGTCCCAGGTTCAGTGAAAGACCTGTCTTAAAAATCAAAACAAAATGGCTCAGTTGTTCAAAGCACTTGTTGTTCTTCCAGAAGACCCAGGTTGGGTTCCCAGCATCGCATGGTAGCTCACAGTCATCGGTAACTCCAGTTCCAGAGGACACTGTAGCATGGATCCTAATTGGTCTTAATGAAAACCTGAAGTCACATAGAGAAGCAGAGCAGCCAACCATTGTTTTTACCTTTACGAAATCCTCAGACTGAATGGGGTATCCTGTGTCTACAAGTCATCAGATAATATCCTCCTGACTTATATTCCTCCCTCTGCCCAGCCATATCCCTTCCTGTCTCCACCTCCCTAGTGTTGAAATTAAAGGCATATGACTCCCAAGTACTGGGATTAAAGGTGTGAGCCCCACTGCTTGGCTCTGTTTCTCCTTGAGAATGGATCAATCTCCTAGCCCAGGGTGGCCTTGAACTCAGAGAGATTCGTCTGCCTCTGCCTGCTGAGTGCTGGGATTAAAGGTGTATTCCACCACTGGCTGGCCTCTATGGCTAACTAGTAACTAGTTCAGTACTCTGATCTTCAGGTAAGTTTTACTTGTTAGATCACAAACAAAATATCACCACAGGACACAGCACTCTTTTTTGGCCTCTGTGGGCATCAGGGACATTTGTGATATACAGACAGACATGCAGTCAAAACACTCACACACATAAAGTAAAAACAAATAGGTATTTTTAAAAATAGAAATAAAGATGGAAGTCATAAGAGAAAAACTCTGCGATGGAAGCCAACCCCCAGGTGAGAGGGTTATGGTTCTGAGTTTCTGTCATCTTCAGGTTCTGATTTTAAGCTGCATTCCTTTACTGGGACATATGGCATTTATAATTTCTTTCCCACCCTGGCCCTTGGTCCCTGTTTGAATCATAGAGCATCAGAGAAAAACACTGTATATTCACATCATTCCTCTGTCAAAGTCCCCCCCCCCGTCATCCTTGAACAGATTGTTCTAGAAGGAATCATGTGAACCAAGCTTCCCAGCTCCTCAGATGTAAAAGTTGTCTTTTTACAGCCTTGATAATAGAACGATAGCTTTGCTGCATATGAAGTCCTTGGCTTATGATTTATTTGTTTTCCTTTGATTGTTTGCAAAGAATGCTGTCTCCTCACCTAGCTTTGCAGGGGACACCTGACTCCAGTGTCCTTTCTGTCCTTTGTAGGGCAATCGTATGGGGTCTTGGGTTTGGGATTTGCATGCCATTTCTCTGCCTTCAGCATTTAATAGTCTCATAGGAAGTGATTCAGAGTTGATTCTTGTCCGTCAGTTTATCAAGGTACAGTGGCCTTATAGTAATGTAGGTTTTCTTAGTATCTTTATAAAGGATTCTTGCGTTAATTTAAAAAAATTTAATTTTGATTGTATTACAAGCATGTGTCTGTGTGTAGGCATGTTCACATGAGTGCATTGGCCCCAAAGGTCAACAGAGGCTGTCGGGTCCCCTGAAGCTGGAGTTACAAGTGGTTGTGAGCTGCCCATTGTGGGTGCTAGGAACCAAAGTTGGGTCCCCTGCAGGAGCAGCATGCTCTTTTCACTGCTGAGCTAACTCTCATTTCCATTAATTAAAAAAAATGCTAACTTTATCCTTCAGTTCTCCCCAATGCTAACCTTACCACACAGTCCCCTTCAATGCTAACCTTCTCCACAGTCCCCTTCAGTGCTAACCTTATCCACAGTCTTCTCCAGTGCTAACCTTCTCCACAGTTCCCTCCAGTGCTAACCTTCTCCACAGTCCCCTCCAATGCTATCCTTCTCCACAGTCCTCTCTAATGTTCAGGAGCTACAATCTGTTAACTATGTAAGAAGAGGTGATGGGGTGCAGTGGAGGAGGGGCTTTTACACAGAATACAGGTGCTCCCTCTCCACAGCAGGCAGGCAAGCAGAGAATAGGTGTGGATGTTGACAGGAGAACAGGGACAGGAGCATTGAGAAGGACTCTCCCGGAGCTTTGGCTTTCTCGGGGATAAGCTAACTAATTCAGCTGTCTGTTTCCTCTCTGTGGAAGACAGGATAGACAGTGTTCATTTAAAAAATTCAAATTTCTGGTCAGAACACGACAGTGAGTGGCGTCTATGGGTGACTTTCTGAAGGAGCTCAAGGGCGGTGAGTCTGTTGCCAGGCAAGGCCCAGAGCAGCTTCCTCCTGGTGTCTCCAGCTCACGATTGAGGAACATTGTTCCTGAGACGTGAAGGAGCCTCTGCTCATTCCATAGGGCACTGTGTTAGTTAGGAGTTTATCTGTCAACTCACCACAACCTAGACTCATCTGGGAAGAACGTCTCCGTGAGAGGCTGTCTAGATCAGGCTGAATTGTGTGCATACCTGAGGGGCCTTGTCTTGATTGGCTGACATAGAAGACTTGCCTTGAGTGTGGGCAGCACTAACTGGTGAGCTGTGCTCTGCGATGTAGAGAGCAGGTAAAGCTAGCTGAGCAGTAAGTGAAGCCAGCAAGCCAGGAGCCATGCATTTCTCTCTCTTGTCTTTGCATGTGATCTGGCCAGCTGTGTGAGTTCCTGTCTCTCTTTACCTCCATGAGAGCCTGGAATTGTGGGTCAAATCAACACATTCTCCCCTAGGTTGCTGTTTGGGGGTATTTTCTCATAGCAACGGAAGCGAAACTAGAATGGGACCCAACAGCAGACACAGGAAGGATTCTGTAGGAGGGTAGCTTGATGAACCATTGACTTTTATATCACTGAGGAGAAAATTCTCTCTGTGGCTCCAATAGCTGTGGATTCTCTACGTATCCTTGGGGAGATGCCTGGCCTTGTGAGTTCCTCTTTATAACAGCCATTAACTGCGTATTCGTGTTGAGGAGGGGGAGGGACCTAGTGAGCCCTCTCCTCTACTAACCACTCTCTATAAATCTCTATGAATTCTTGGAGAGAGGCAAGGCCTCCATGGTGGAAGTTAATGAGCCTGAGTTTGTGCAGGTCACCTTTGGATAATCACCACCGCTTCCGTTCCAAGGGAGCAAAGGTCGCATCACACCCAGGAGATAGTGTTCCCTCAAAAGAGACTGAGCTATCACAGAGAGGAAGCACAGACATGATGTGGGAGGGGCTTGGCTCAGGGGGAATCTTGGGAGCATGTGTATCAGGAGTCTAGAGGGCCATCCTGGGGAGACTGTACTAGTTAGGAAGCCATGGGAAAGAGACAGGAACATGGGATGAGTGACCATCAGAAAGAAGGCTTGGGGCAGAGGAAACTGGTGTGAGAGAAAGATTGCTCTGCTCAGGGGTCATTCATGCAGAAGCTAGTTAGAGCTGTCATGCTGTAGGAGGCACTGGGTAGGAAAGTCATCGGCCAGCATGCTAGATTGTCTCCATGGCAACACCCAGATACCTTCTTACATGTGTCAAACTCTATCAGCAGCCCAATCCTTGTAGCATCTTCCATTGAGCCTCTCTTGTCCCCTGAGTTCTTTCCATGGCCGTCTAGATGACTTCTCTACTATTTTTTCACCTCCTATTAACTTTCTCAAATCTACTTTCAGTAAGAGATTACCCCTGTTGAGTGGCAAGTCAAATTCTATCATTCTGTTTCAGATTCCATCCTGATGCATTTCAAAGCCAAAGCCCCCTAATCATGGCCTCCATGGCCACAGTGATCTGCCATCACCCCTACCAAGCATAGTCTCCATCCTCTGCTGTGTTTCTCCTGTCCCCAAACTCCCCACTGGTCAGACCTGGCCGCCATGCTTTCTACTCCCTCCAAGATTGTTTTAGTTTTCTTTTCTGTCACTGTGATTTCTAGTTGCCTGTTCTCCCTGGAAAAGCAACTTGAGGAAGAAAGGGTTTATTTTAGCCCACAAGGTCACAGTCCAGCATAGCAGGGAAGTCTCAGCAGCCAGAGCTTGAGGGAACTGGTTTCATCACCTTCACGGTCAAGAGCAGAGAGCAGTGAATCAATGCCTGCATGCAAGGGCTGGGCTCGCTTTCACATAATCCCTGACACATAGCCCCATAGGTCAAGCCAGTTTCTCACTGAAAGTTCCTCCCCAGGTGACTCTAGATTGTGGCAAGTTGACAACTAAATCTGACCATCACAAAGGCCATGACAATTATCTTCCTCGAAATGCTTTTTCCTCTGGTGCCTGAAAAATTCCCCCTTTCTCAGAGAGGCTCTGCCTGTTCACCTTGATAAAACCATTCCCATCTTTATATCTTATTTTATTTTCTCAGTTGTACCTATCACCCACACATTAGATGCTTAATTATTTGTTTGTTTTCTGCCTGCTTTGTCTGACAGTGGTGTTGTCTTTTTTTTATTGTAATGTCTAGCTTAAGACATAAATAGATAGTTGTTAAATGGATCAGTGACTGTGCTCTTCTGGGGATTATAGGACCATGGATAAATAAACAGGGCATCTTTTTTCCTTTTTCTGTTTAGAGGGAGATGGCTAAATACACAATGTATTTGTCACACAAACACGAGGACCACAGTTCAAATCCCCAGCCTCCACATGGAAAACATGCACAGTGTCACAGTTCAAATCCCCAGGGCCTACATAGAAAGCCGGTGTCAGTTCAAATTCTCAGCCCTCACATGGAAAGTCTGCATGGTGACACAGTTCAAATCCCCAAACTGCAACTGGAGGTTATCTCCTGCTCACAAGTTCCTGAATAATCACTCTTTGGCTTAACATTAATTGCAAACTGTTTGGCCTATTAGCTCAGGCTTATGATTAACTAGCTCTTACAACTTTAGTTAACCTATTTATATTATTCCATATTTTGCCACAAGTCTTTTGCCTCACATCTTGCTTCCCTGGTGACCACTGACATCTCCCAGACTCTGTCTTCTTCTTCCCTCTATCTTTCCTTGAGTTTCCCACCTAGCTCTATTCTGCCTGGCTATTGGCCAAATCAGATTCTTTATTAACCAATGGTAATTAAAAACATATTCACAGCACATAGAAGGGCATCCCACACCCCCACACCCTACATGGTGTCATTTGGCTGTAACTCCAGTGCTGGGAGGCAGAGACAGGATTCCAGGGATGCCCTGGTCAGACAGTCTAGACCCTTAGTTCTCAACCTGTGGGTCTTGACCCCCACAAGGGTCAAATATCAGATACTCTGCATATAAGATTTTATTAAGATTTATAACTGTATCAAAATCACACTTACGAATTAGCAATGGAATAATTTTATGGCTGGGGTCACTACAGCATGAGGAACTGTATTAAAGGGTCACAGCATTAGGAAGGTTGAGAACCACTCTGTGGGCAATCAATGAGCTTCAGATTCATTGAGAGACTCTGTCTCAAAAAGAAAAGAAAAAACAAAAGAAAAAGAAAAAAGAAAGGAAGAAAAGGAAAAAGAAAGAGGAAAAGAAAGAAAGAGACTAGCCAGGGAAACAGGCTACCTGCAGATCTTCACTTATCCCTTCCCTCCCCCAAATTCTACCCCCAGTACCATCCCTAGCTCTGCAACAGACTACCTCCTAGACCCCCTCATCCCTCTTGCTCTTATCTCCAGTTCATCACACAGATCTTTCCTTCCAAGGCTCCTTGCACATTCATTGCTTTATCCCAGGCCTCAGCTCCAGCAGGAAAGCCCTGGACTCTGCAGGTCACTTCAGCCAGCACAACAGGTAGCTCACTTCAGGTCTTCACTGCTCCTCTTAGTGCAATACTCCAGTCTCGTCCCAGCTCTGCGGTGGACCACCTGCTATGACTGCTCTTCACTCTCTGCCTCCATTCCCAGGGATCCTGGTGAAACACAAAGTTTTTCTTCCTTCTTTCAACCCCCTCCGTCAACCCCCTTCCTAGGCCATCCCCATTCCTAAATGTCAGCTCCCAGTATTAGAAACACAGTGGCCACACCTATCAGGATCGCAGAAGAGTGTCTTACAAGGCAACATACAGCCCCCGTGCTCTCTTACAAACCCGAGAGGGCAACAGAAACCAAGAAACAAAACTCCACCCACCAAAGGCAGGATGAGATAGCAGTACCTAGACCTACATCCTTCCCAAACCAGATACCTAGATGCAAGTGTGAAAACAGTCACTAGCAGCCAGGGCACTATGTCTCCACTAGAGTCAACTACTCATTGGTATTGCTCAACATCAATGGTCTCAACTCTGCAATAAAAAGACACAAATTAACAGAATTCTGCAACCAAGAAACATACCTTAACATCAAAACAGACATTGCCTCAGGGTAAAAGGATGAAAAAGATATTCCAAGCAAATGGACCTACAAAGGAAGCTGGTGTAGGCATTTTAATATCTGACAAAATAGACTTCAAACCAGAACTCATCAGAAGAGGGATAGGAAAAGACACTACATACTCACCAAAGGAAATAGCCATCAAGAGAACATTGCAATTCTTAACATCTATGCATGAAACACAAGAGACCCAAGTTCATAAAAGAAACACAGCTACAGCTCAAACCATGCATTGACCCCCATACACTGACGGGAGAGTCTTCAATATTTGACTCTTCCAGATAGACAGATCATCTAGACAAAAGCCCAATAGAGAAGTGCTGGTGCCAACTGACATTATGAGCTAAATTGACCTAACATATATTTATAGAACATTTTACCAAAAACATAAAAGAATATACCGTCTTCTCAGCACCTCATAGAACTTTCTTAAAAATTGACCACAAACTCAGACACAAAGCTAGTCTCAGCAGATACAAGAAAATTAAAATAATACCTTTCGTCCTGCCTGACCACCATGGATTAAAGCTAGATATCAGTAACATAAACAATAGCAAGTTTACAAAACCCATGGAAACTGAACAACTCACTAGTTAATGAAAAAATGGGTCAAAATAGAAAAAAAGAAAAAGATTAAAGACTTTCTAGAATGGAATGAAAATGAACACACACTATACCTACATTGATGGGACACAGTGAAGGTGGTTCTAATATGCAAGTTCATAGCACTAGGTGATGTCATAAAAAAATGGAAAGATCTCATACTAGTAACTGAACAGCGCACCTGAAAGCTTTAGAACTAAAGGAAGAAGTCACACCAAAGAAGGAGCAGACAGGAAGAAATAATCAAATGGGGTTGAAATCAATAAATAGAAATAAAAATGCAAAGAATCAATGAAATAAAGAGTTAGTTCTTTAAGAACATCAATAAGATCGACAAGCCCATATCCAAATTAACTAAAAGGCAGAGAAAGAAGATCAAAATTAACAAATTTAGAAATGAAAATGGGGACATCAAAGACACTAAGGAAATCCAGAGAGCCAAAAAAAAAAACAAGTTTTAACAACCTAAACTCTACCAAACTTGAAAATACAGAAGAAATTAATAATTTTCTATTTATCAATTTACCAAATAAATCAAAATTAGATAAGTAACTAAAACAGACCAATAACCCCTGGTAAAATAGAAGCAGTCATTAAATGTCTCCCAACCAAAAAAGTCCAGGGCCAGATGGTTTTAGTGCAGAATTCTACCGGGTTTTCAAAGAAGAATTAATGCCAATATTCCTCAAGTTATTTCACAAAATATAAACAGAAGGAACATTTCCCAAGTCATTTTATGAGGCCATTTACCCTGATACCCAAACCACCCAAAGATCCAACAAAGAAAAACAATTACAAACTGATTTCTTTTATGGACACAGATGCAAAACTCTCAATGAAACACTCACAAACTGAATCCAAGAGCCCATTAAAAGATCACCCACCACGATCAAGTCAGAGACACGGGAATGGTTCAGTATGTGAAAATCAGTAAATGTAATTCATCATATAAACAAACTGAAGAAAAAAAAAACACATGATCATCTCAGTAGATGCAGATGAGGACTTTGACAAAAATCCAACACCTCTTCATGATAAAAGTTCTTGAGAGTTTGAGGGATACAAGGGATATACCTCAACATAAGAAAGGCAGTTCATGTAAAATAACATCAAATTAAATAGAGAGAAACTCAAAGCAACTCCATTAAAATCAGTAAGAAGACAAAGTTGTCCACTCTCTCCATACCTAGTCAATATAGTACTTGAAGTCTTAGAGCAATAAGACGACTAATGGAGATCAAGGGGGGTATAAACTGGAAAAGAAGAAGTCAAAGTAAAAAGTTCTGCGATAAACAAATGTCTAACAGACTGAGAAAGAAATCAGGGAAAGAACACCTTTCACAATAGCTTCAAATAATATAAAATATTTTGGGGTAACTCTAACCAAGCAAGTGAAAGATTTGTATGAGAAAAACTTCAAGTCTTTGAAGAAATAAATTGAAGAAGATATCAGAAGATAGAAAATCCCCCCTGCTTATGACTAGTAAGTAGCAACATGGTCATCCTACCAAAAGAGATCTGCATATTAAATTCAATCCCCATCAAAAGTCTAATACAATTCTTCAAAGATCTTGAAAGGACAATTCCCAGCTTCACATGGAAACACAAAAACCCCAGGATAGCTAAAATAAACCTGAACCACAAAAGAATTGCTGGAGGTCCTACCATTCCCAATTTCAAGTTGTACTACAAACCTAGAGTAATAAAAATATCATGGTATTAGCACAAAAACAGACTTGTTGGTCAATGTAATAAAACTGAAGACCCAGATATAAATCCACACACATATGGACATCTAATCTTTGATTTTAATAAAAAGCCAAGAATACTTGCTGGAAAAAAAAGACAGTATCTTTAACAAATGGTGCTGATCAACTGGAGAGCTGCATGTAGACAAATCCAAATAGATCCAGACTTATCACTCTGCACAAAACCCAGCTCCAAATGGATCAAAGACCTCAACATAAGGCCAGCTACACTGAACCTGATAGAAGAGAAAGTAAAAGAAACAAAAGGCTTAAATTTGTTGGCTCAGGAAAAGAGTTTCTGAACAGAACACCACTAGCACAGGCACTAAGATCAGCAGTTAATAAATGGGAACTCACTAAGGAGCTTTGGCAAGGCAAGGGACACCGTACTTCAGACAAAGCAACAGCCTACAGATTGGGAAAAAATTCACCAACTACACATCCAATAAAGGGCTAGTATCCAAAATATACAAAGAACTCAAAAAACTAGATATCAAGAGAACAAATAATTCAATTAAAACTGGGGTACAGACCTAAATAGAATTCTCAAAAGAGGGAACTCAAATAGATGAGAAATACTTTTAAATGTTCAATGTCCTTAATTATTAGGAAATGCAAATCAAAATGACTTTGAGATTCCATCTTACACCTGTCAGAATGGCTTAGATCAATAAAAGACAAGTGACAGCTCATGCTGGTGAGAATATGGAGTAAGGGAAACACTCCTCCATTGCTGGTGGGAGTTCAAACTTGCACAGTTATTATAGAAATAACTGGTTTCTCTGGAGGATGGGGTTGATGTACCTCAGACTCAACTATACCACTCTTGGGCATTACCCAAAGGATGCTCTGTCCTACCATGTTCATTGCTGCTCTATTCATATTAGCCAGAGATTAAAAACAACCTATGTCCTTTGAATGATGAATAAATAAAGGAAATATGGTACATTTGCAAGGTGGAGTATTACTCAGCCATTTAAAAAATGTAAAATCATTCAATTTGCATGTAAATAGATGAAACTAGAAAAGATCACCCTGAGTGAGGTAACCCAGAGCCAGGAAGACAAATATATCATGTGTTTGCTAATATGTGGATATTAGCTGTAAGTCAATGATAACCAAGCTACAGTCTGTACAACCACAGAGGGTAGGTATAAAGTAAGGGAACAGATACATCTCCCTTGGAAATGGAAACAGAATAGATAATTATGGATTGAGAAGGGACTGTAATGGGAGGATCAAGTTTGAAGAGGGAAGGGAGATGAGGAAGGGAATATGAAGAGAGACATCCAAAATTAAGGGCCATTTAAGGGATAGTACAGAAACTAAATACAGTCGAAACTTCCTAAAATTCAAACATATACTAAGGTGATCTAAGTGAAATTGCCAAATAATGAGCTCCAACAAGCCATCTCTTGCCAACAAATCACCAAATGAAGCTTCCAGTTCTAGGACTGGTTTGCATTAAATTGGATATTTGGCCTAAGGGGTCCATGGGAACCCCCAAACAACCCAGGCTGTGCCAAGTCCATAGTTTCCACAAATTGACAGCAAGGTCCCATTGCTGAAGACAACAGAGAACTCACTGAATGTGGAGAAGTTGAGCTGGTGCCTACAGAGAACCTATATCCCTAGCATCTTTGGTACAGGAAGGTACTCAAGTCAGCTACAAACCCTTTGGTGTATAACAATGTCCTTTCTGATAGATACGCTAGGGCAGTGGGTGACGGAAAGCTTGTAGGAGTAACCAACCAATATCTGACCTGACTTAGGCTCACTCCATGAGATAAAAGTCATACCAGACACTGCTTTGGTGACCAAGAACCTGAGACTGAATTAGGTAGTCCAGGGTTCTATAAAACCAAATAATGCTGTCCTTAAAAAAAAAGAAAGGAAGGAAAATAAAAAGAAAGAATGAAATACGTAGCAATGAAATGACCCCTAACGGCATTCCGCTCTGCCCATAGGTCAATATCTTGCTGCTCAGCCCTCATCAAAGGCACTTCCTCCTGCAGCAGATGGGAACAAATACAGAGACCACAGACTGACAGGCAGAGTGAGAGACCACGGAGCACTCTGCTCTAAATAGGTTGTCTCTATCAAATCCATCCCCTCAGGGCTCAGGAAACCCTGGGGAAGAGAAGGCGGAAAGAGTGTAAGAGCCAGAGGGGATGGAGGACACAAGGCCCTCTAAATCAACACGATCAAAGCGCCTATGAACCCACAGAGACTGAAGCAGCATGCCCAGGGCCTGCGTGGGTCTGCACAGATCCCTTGAATACAGATTATGGCTTCCAGTTTAGTGTTTTTGTGGGATTCTTCAAAATGCAGTGTGAATAGTGGGACCACCTACACCCACCCACATGCACACAAACACACGCACACACACACATACAATTCCTGCTGCTATGCTTCTATGTTTTGTGTGTCAGTCACACTGCCTTTGATCCAGGTAAGGCTAAGCCAGGCTTCAATTTAATTGGGGTTCATCTTAAGGAACAGATGAAGCACTCTGAGTCTGGGCCTTCCAGAATGTCCCAAGGACACAGAAGGGACTGAGCAACAGCATTTGTGATTTTTAAAAATGTAAAAAGAAAGAGGAGGAAGAGAAAAAAAAAAACTACCAAGACCTTGCAAAGGAAGGGAGGATTCCGCAGCAAGGGGCAAGGACCTTTTAAGCTGGCTCACTGCTGCTGGTGAAGAGAGGGCGGGCTCAGGAGGTAGATTAAGTCCTGCTCTGGCCTGTGAAAGATGCAGTTGTGTTGACAAATGACATAGATGGGGGAGAAGTTCAAATCAGGGGAGCTGACTGAGGGGTATGGAGGTTTATTCCTTGGCTTTGGGTTCTAATGTACACATCAACGATAAAAGAATGTGTCTGTGGAGTTGTGGGTGTGTACGCTGAGAAGTGTCCGGTAATCCCACAAGCAGCACATAGGTCCAGAGCATGGAGCTGTGAACAGTATCGTTTGTATCAATTACATGTGGCATAGAGCACATTGTCATTAGTTATAGTATAGCCATGACAATGTCAGGTATACTGACTGGATTTAGAATCACTGGCCCAGGAAGTAACTCAGAGGCCAGTCTCCCAGGGTCCTCTGATACTAAAATTCATATTCAGGACTTTTGCCGAGGGGTAATACTGAATATGTTGACTTTCAGAGTTCATCCACGGACTCATGGGGCTCCCCGCCCGACCTCTAAGCAGCCCCTCCCTGATTACCTCTTTACCCACTTCTGAGCAACCCTCTGCTGTTTCTCTCTTCCCCTCTGTGACCCCAGAGCACATCTCGAGCAGTCGTCCCCAGGGTCACAGTGTGACTGGAAAATTTCCAACGGAGACAGTTAGCAGTGGTGTGCCCCAGGCCCAGAAGGAACTAGACTTCTCATCCTAGAATGAACTAAATGGTCTCATGAATCCAGGATCTGTGTCGAGTTAACCAAGTCAGAGCCTGATTTCCAGCAGACCACACTCCCGCTCATGGCTAACTGAGCTGTGGCTCTGTCATCTATCTCCTAGCTGTCACCGGCCCATTCTGCCATTCCTGACATATGAAGAAATCACACCAGTGAATAGCCTTGTCTCTCTCTAGCCTTGCCCAAGATGCCACCAGGGGTGAAGGCGCCACTCCTTTTCCACAAAACGTAAATATGCAAAGGTAGGAAGATGACTGAGCTTGCCACAGCTCTTTGCCAGGGGACTGGAGGCCATCACCATTGGAGGGGCAGTGGGGAGGCCTCCTTTCCCCTTAATTCTCCCTGTTCAAATCCGGTGTCTCTGGTTGGGACAGTGTACTTGGATTTGTCTTTGAGCCGCCAGCTCACAAATAACAACACTGAGACTTCCTATTAATTATGAGAGCTTGACCTTAGCTTGGGCTTGTTCCACTGGCTCTTATAACTTAAATTAACCCATTTATCTGTGTTCTATCACACGGCGTTACCTCTCTTGTGTCTTGCAACTCCTGTTTCCTCTCCGTGTCTCCTGGTATCTCCCGCACACCTAGATCCATCCTCCTCTTCCTTTCTCTGCCCAGAAATGCCACCTTTACCTCCTGCCTACCTATTGCCATCCAGCTTTTTATTACACCAATCATAACAATACAATTTTACACTGTATGAATATCCTACAACAGGACAGAATGCAAAAAGTAGACTCAAGCCTTCACCCCAAGCAGATCTTTAACCTGTAAGGAATAGTGTATAAACACTCAGTTAAAGACCCCTGTCCATTCATCCCACTAAAGAGGAAGCAGTGTCTCTAGCAGTGTGGATGGGCCGACCCTGTGGATCCTGGGTGAAGTAGTGTTTTCTATCAGCCTCACAGTAAACTGCACTGTGCTGGGATATTTGGGTGAGGTACGGGCCCAGGCCAGGTGAGAGTCTTTTCTCTTTGTGGATGCAAGCAGAACTAGAAGAGGAAGGAGAACGAGTGGGCTGCTCGTCTCTCCAAGCAATCCTGAAAACCTCATCTTGGTAAGAACCAAGCTGGGCTTTTCTTGAGGGTACACCAACTCCTTCTCTGAGCAGGAACAAAGGGGCCCGGGTCCTGCAAGCAGAGACCTGTGGGAAGACAGCACAGTGGGGCCCAGAGCAGGGTAGGGCCAAGTGGTGGAGTGGGTGGAAACTTCAGGAAGCTGATAAACAGTGAAGCTTTTCTCCAGTTCAACTATGTAAGGGCAGATGTCTCTGGTCTGATTCAACCTCTGGCTTTGGTTCTGAGTTCAAGTGAGAGAGCCTGCTGCAATGAATCAGTTGAGAGGGATCAAGAAAGACATCCAACATCAGTGTCAGGCTTCCCCCATGCACGTGTGTGCTTGGGTGCACGTGCACACGCACGCGGGTGTGTGTGCACACACACACACAACCTAACGAGGAGACAGTCTAAATAAAGATGGGGCAGCAGACACAGTCATCCAGACAGCTGCACTGTGCACAGCAGGCACAACCCATTCAGCTGTTCCGAAGCCAGGCAGTGAATTCATCACCCTGGCACAGCCACAGGGGTGGGATGAGACTCTGTCTGTCTGTCTGTCTCTCCCTCTCTCTCTCTCACTCACTCACACACATACACACACACACAGTGTTAACCCACTTAACACTTTTAAGTGTTGTCAACTGATAGAGGAAGGCTTAGTTTCACACCTCCAACAGCCATCACCTGTCCCCCATGCCCCACTCTGTGCCCTCTGCCTACAGTCGACCTGTCCCCTATGCCCCGCAGTGCCCTCTGCCTACAGGTCCCCTGTCCCCTAGCAATCACCATGCCACCCTCTGCTTCTGTGTATTTGATCATCTCAGATACCTCAGTGGAGCACAAGCCAGCCCTATCACTTCGGAAGGTGTGTGGGAAAGAGTGGAAATCAGGGTCGAGAGGAAATGTCTGTCTACGGGTTGTATTGCAGCCTAGTCCACAAGGGCCCAGCTGTGGAGACCGACGAGGAACTCACCAAGAGTTACTGTATGAAGGGAAAGCATTCTGTATGCATGGGTGCTTTTTGTGGAAAAGGGGATTCATGCCATCCTGGGGACATGATGAGGGTTTTACAGGACATTGGGGTGAGGAAGGCAGATGTCCTGGTGTAAATGAACCAATGAAATCATAAGACACATTTGGGGCCAGGGAGTCTGCTCAGAGGGTAAGGTGCTGGCCATGCAAGTGTGATGGCCAGAGTTCAGACTCCCAGAACCCCCTAGTTCTAGGGAGACTGACTCCCTGACCGTAGTTCCAGCCCCTAGGACAAGCTGGCTAGCTAGAATAGCCCAACCAGTGAAGCCTGAGTTCAACTGAAAGGCCAGGCTCAAAAAGTAAGTGGAGAATGAGCCAAAAGACACTCAACATAAGCTTCAGGTCTTCACACACACACACACACACACACACACACACACACACGTACACACATGTAAGCATATGCACATGTAAACCTACCACAGAAATTCCACGTGAGGCTGGAGTAGCAGGAGATTTGTTCTCACTGCTGCTCTGCAGTTGCCAATCGAGTGAAGCCTTGATTCAGGGGGCAGAGTCCACGGTGGCTGGAATAAACCATAGAGGGTTTTGTGAACCCAGATGAGGGTAGAGACACCAGGAGGAATATGCAGGGGCTTTTTGGACCTGGGAAGGTGAAGAGGAGGCTCAGCTGATTGTTTCTCCATCGCTCTGTGGATCTATCAGGTTTATACCCTAATATCACTCCTAAGCATTATTTATTAATAAACAAAACAGGTTTAATAATAATAATAATAATAATACAGTGGTCACTGTAGGCTGGCAAGATGGCTCAGTAGGTAAAAGGCACTTGTGGCCAAGTCTGACAACTTGAGTTTGATCCCTGAAACCCATAGGGTAGTAGGAGAGAATCTATGCCTGCAAGTTGTCCTCTGACCTACACAGACAGACAGACAGACTCTCTCTCTCTCTCTCTCTCTCTCTCTCTCTCTCTCTAATGCGTTAACCCATTATACTCTTGCCTAGGGGACACACCTCCAGAGTCCCCATGAGAAAAGGAAGTCAGAACAGTGTTCAGATGCCCACTTTGCTGTCTGGTTATTAACTGTGCTGGCTGCCCTGCTGTCCCTGCTCACATTCCTCTCACAACGGTGCTCCAAAGAGGTCATCTTTAATTTCCTTGACAGGACAAGGACTCTGCATGGGGGCGTGGCAGCCAGGTCAGAGTGTTCATGATGCTCCCTGGTCAGGAGAATCGTAGCTTCAGCATCCTGCATTCCATTCAAGGCTTCCTGAGTCTTGGGAAATGTTGGTACCTTCTAGAAACAAACGGGTCTTATGTATACCTGGGCTAACATGATGATTCAGACCTGGGCTCTGACATCCAGCACAGGAACTCAGCAACTGCCTCCCATGGAAACAGGGATCTTAGGCCAAGGAGAGTTTTCCACGCTCCTGCCATAGGAAGGGCTCTAAAGCTGGCCACACCCTCAACCTCTGCCCCACGAGGGCTTCCCAGGAGCCTCTGAGTGTTACACACATGTACACACATATGCACACACATGCACACACATGTATACACACACACGCACATACATGTGCACCCACACCCACTACAGTGCTCAGGCTGTTGGGAGTTTAGAGAGATCACTTTTTTGATAGGTCAAATTTTATTTTTTCTACACTTGATTTATTAAAGAGAACCTTTTGTAAATTCTTGTATGTGTGTGAGTGTGTGTGTGTGTGAGAGTGTGTGTGTGTGTGTGTGTTAATATGGAATCCCTGTCTATCTGTGTGCGCTATAAAATTCATTAGAAACATGTCTTATCACCCTCCCTCCCTCTCTCCCAGGCTTTATTCTGTTGTTTGACTGGGAAGACACAGTTCAGAGCCACGTGAGGTGGGGGAAGGTGTTTCAGGTCTCTATCTGAGCAAGTTCCTCATGGTCTCACTGTCACCCCCAGGGATGCTGCCTTGGAGCCACCTCCAGGGGACCCAGAAGAAGCTTAACCACTTGGGACAAATGGAGACTCTACCTGCCATTTGGATTGTCACCAGAAGTGGGGGCAGGTAGGGGGGTGCTGTGAGAACGGCAGGAACTCTCCTGGAAGCCAAGAGAATGGAGGGAATTCCCTGGGAACAACTTTGGAGATTGTACTCATCAATCAATTATTTATCAGTGAACTCTGAGAACCATCACTGTTTGTTTTCTGCTTGCCTGGAGGATAAGGACTTTGTCCTAAGAGTTGTCTGTTTAAGAACTGGCTAGAATTCCCTGGAAAATACACATCCCCTCCCTGGGCAGTGTTTTCTTTCCTTACCACCCACACCTCTGAACCCTACATAAAGATGGGTCCCTCTCCTCCCAAGCCTTCAAGCTAGCACAGAGAGGCCAGCCAAGAAACTTCTGTGAAGATTATTTTTCATCATTTATTAATGCTCCCTGGCCTTGTCCCCAAATAATTAGGGCCAGGAAATTATTACAGCACTGTTAATTACCATCTGGGTTGCTTAACAAGCCAAGGCTCTGGATGGGATCTAGAGACCCTCTGAGAATCATGAGGACACACGTGAGTCATGTGTTGGCTGTCACACCCCCATGGGAGATAGGATCCTTCCGTGGTGTGTGGGAGGTGCCGGCTCCCCATTAGCGTCAACCCTCTCATTCCCAGGAAAGTGACAAGCATACCTTCTCCCCTGAGAGGAAATAGGGCTCTGGCAGGAAGCCAGGCTCTCAACACACAGAGACACCCACAGGACCCCAGGAACCCTCTCTCAAGCATGCGGGTTTGGAACATGAAACTCTGTATTCTAACCATTTGGTCTCAGCTAGCGTTCTACTGGGCTTTGCTGAGGAGGAGTAGTCAGAGAAGCTGGAGAAGAGGCTGGAGGGATAGGGCGAGCCAAACAAAGAACCTCATCCAAAATGCTGCTGCAGGAGAGGTCCAGACTTCACCACCTCCCAAAGATACTGAACACCAGAGGAAGCGAGGACTTGGTTCTACTGCCCCATCAGCACTTTTGCTGGGTTCATTGGCCCACAGAACATACCAGGCCAGGTTGTTCACAGAGCAGCCACTATGAGGAGGTTCTGGGACATTGGTAGACAACTCTGAGTAGCCTGGGATGGTATCTAGCTAGGAAGACCTGGATGGGAGATACACAGCCCGCTGATGCCCCTTCGAACAGGCAGGAGGATGAGCTTTGTGGCCATTCTCAGACTCCACAAACCACTTGCCTCCATCCTGGGTGGTGCAGAAGCGTGTGCAGTCCAGAGGCTGTGGTGAGCATCTTTCAACTCTCACCTCCGATATCTCTGTCCTTATCTCCGTGGCATGGGACCTCATACGTGAGCCCACAAACCAGCTTGGCAGCGTGTTTAATTACAAGGTTCCCTCCTCTAGCTGTTGTTGGCCTGGGATCCTGCCAAGAGGCATGCTTCCCTTTGGGACAATGTCATGGGGGATGACACCAGAAGAAAACGTGGGGTGATCTGTCAGGTACCAGTTTTAAAGACTGGTACGGTTATTTATCAGGCAGGGGCTCAGGGGTTTCCCAGGTCTACAGAAGGGGCCTCTTCCTGTCCATGTCACTTTCATGTCACCATGACAGAGGCCTGAAGCAGTTTTAAAGGAGGGAGGATTGGTTTGGGCTCATGGGTTCAGAGGTTTGGGTCCAAGCATGGCTGGTTACACGCCTGTGGACCTGAGGTGAGGCAGAGCAAGATGGCGGGACCATGTGGTAAAACAAATCTGCTCAGTGGACAAAGTCAGAAAGGCAAGGCCCTGCCTCCTAAGCTTTCTCCCCCCCCTCCCCAATAGCACTGCTACCATCTAGGGCCAACATCTCTTACCTTATCTGTGGGGACACCTCACACTCAAAAACACGGTCACACACCCTATCCATCTGTGGTCCCAACACTCAGTCTCCGTGGTCTTCCTTCCTCCAGGAAAGGTCACAAGTGCAAAGGAGCCCACACCAGCTGACGGAGCCCTGGCTTTCCCTGTTTGCTCGCCCCTCCCCCAGCTTAGGCAAAATCAGCTATGCTCAGTGAGATCAGAGATGTCCCACTATCCCCAGCGTCCCCGAGAGAGTGGCAACGACTTGAGGTCTGCGGGGTATGGGAAGAGGCCAACATAGGAATAGGTGGCCCCTGGAGTCGTGAGAGCCTGGGTTCGGTGATAGGAAGTACACTAGGTGTTAACAGTGTCTGCACACAGAAAGGGTGACCTGTTGTCTGTCAGACTCAATGGAGAAACAGTGGCTTCAGGAGACCTTCCACAGCGGGAAAGAGCTGTGTGGCTTCAACCGTACAGCTCTCTCTTGTGTCCCACAGTGGTCTTGTGCCCACATGAGACCTGTCCTGACAATCCTCTAGGAGGGGAAAGTCTTAGGTTCATTCCTCAGACAGAGTCTGGCCTGGTCTCAGAATAGGCCCCCCTCCCTTGCAGGATGCTGGTCTGGTTCTCTCAGGAAACTGAAAACCTGGGAAGTGTATGAACTTGAAGCACTGAGTGTAGGTTGTAATGAGTGTGGTTTTAGTGTTGTTTCTGGAATAACTCTGTGCTGTTTAGATGCCATAGGTGGTGGCTTTAATAAGAACGGCCCCCTTAGGGTCATATAACATCAAAGAGTGGCACTGCTTAAGAAGGGTTAGGAGGTGTGGCCTTGTTGGAGGAAGCTTGTACTGGGGATGGGCTTTGAGGCCTCAGAAGCCAAGCCCAGCGTCGCCACTCTCTTTTCCATATTCAGACCTACAGATCTGGATATAGAACTCTCAGCTACTTCATGCTCCCTTCCATGATGATAATGGGCTAAACCTCTGAAACTGTAAGCAAGCCCCAGTTAACTATTTTTTTCTAAAAGAGCTGCTGTGGTCATGGTGTCTCTTCCCAGCAATAGAATACTAAAACAGTGTGTGGTGTGTATGTGTGCAACTGTATGTGTGCATGTGTGTATTTGTGTCTGCATCTATATGTAAGTTTGTATATATATGTGTATGTGCAACTATATGTGTGCATGTTCATATGTGTATGTGTCTGCATCTATGTATAAGTGTAAATAGAAGCATATATATATATATATATGTAGGTATATATGCATGTGTCTGTTTGTATATGCAAATAGTCATGTGTATCTGTATGTGAATTCTTATATACATTGGTATGCATATATGCATATGTGTGTGCATAAATTGTGTGTAGTGTATAGTTATGTGACTCACATGCATGTGTGTGTGCTTGAATAATGCATATTCATGTATGCTGCCATATTCTATGCGTGTGTGTAAACATATGTGCACATAAGTGTGCATGCACGCTCATTTGTGTGTGTGCATGTGGATGCATGTGTGTATTCACATATGTGCATTTGTTCCTATGTATGTGCATGTGTTTCTGTGAGCATATTGCACACCTATTGATGGCTAAGTATACCCACTCCCACATTGCTGAATTCTAGAGCTCTGCTTGGAGAAGAGAGATGAACACTATAAAGCCATGGCTGACCCAGGAAACTAGTGACCTGGCTGCTTCACCCTGGCAAGGTAGGCAGAGGTTTGGCCTAGGTCTGGCCTTCATTTCCTGTTCCTCAAGTCTAAGGGTGTATGGAGAAGGGGGCAGTGACCCCAAAACAACCACGAAAGACTGCACAGGAGAAGAGGGCCTCGCAAGAAGGAAAGAAGAAAAAGGGTTGGCAGGGAAGGCTGGTGTGAGGACAGTGAGTGGGCCTGGCCGGGAGGGTCTTCTAGAACCATCAATAAAGCTAACACAGAGCAGACATCTCCTATGTGTCAGATGCCATTCCTGGTCATCACTCTCTTCAATCCCCACACCAACCCCACAGTGTGGGCACTCACACTCCTCAGCTGTGGGAGGTGACTCTGAGGTCCAGAGAAGTTAAAAATGGGCAGAGGATCCTACATCAGGATTTGAACCAAGCACCCTGGCTCTGGCTCCTTGTCATTAGCCATTGTCCCTTGTTGTCCAAGCTGACACCCACATCTGTTATATTTCAGACACTGCCCTGAGCCTTTTAGACATGGATTCCTTATTACTAACCACACTGCACAGATAATGAAACTGAGACAAAGGAAGGTCACATGCTATCACTTGGTCACATGGAGAGCCATGGAGCCTGCACCAGACAGAGGAGGGCCTTGGACGTTCATTCCTAGAATAACATCCCCCACACACTGGGATTCTCATGAGCATCTGTGGCCTAACATGCAGCAGACACAGGAGATGCATATGTCTGGGTGTATTGCAGAGACTGCTCCGGACCAGGCTCTGGCTGGTGCAGGGCAGGGGGTGGGACTGCCTCTTCCATGGCTCCTGTGGCCTAGTTTCTAGGTGACTGCCAGGTAGTGGGACCTGGCAGGCAAGATATAAATATCCCTCAGTGACAGTCAGGCCCTCACTCTGCTGCCGCTGTGGATGAAGCACAGCTTCAAGGTCATTGACGTGGCTGTGGATTCCACTGCCCTAAAAGGTGTCCTGTAGAGAAGGAAATGGCACGGTACTGCTGGGATCCCGACTCTAAAGTCCAGCCAGCTCAGAGGGTAGCTTTTCCTTCTGTGGAAGTCAAGTGCTGCCTCCTGTACTTCTCTGTCTCCCACCAGTCTCTGTCTCGCCCGAGCCACCTGAAGCAGATTTTCTTAGTTCCTCTGGGCTCTGTGACCTCCAGGGCTGTATGTCTCTGGTAGGAGCAGACCTTGGCCTGGCTGCCTTCTGCATCAGTCAGCTTCACCCCCTCCCGCCCCCCGCACCTATCTCTGCCTCTGCCCTCCCTTCCTGAGTGACAGAGTTGGCCAATGATTTGGGGTTGACTTATTAAAGCTGTATGATGTGTCAAGTTCCTCTGGGATCCCTCTCTCTGGGTGAAGAATATCTGTGTCTGTGAAAGTGTGAGTGTGTGTGCATGCGTGTGTGTATGTGTGCATGCATGTATGTAGCATGTACATTTTGTGTACAAGACATTTAGAAAACCTCAGCACTCAGTCTGAGAAAGTGGCCTCGTCTGCAGAGTGTCTGCCTAGCATACATGAGGCCCTGGAATCAATCCCCAGTACTGTGGGAACCAGGCACGGTGAAGCATACCTTTAAGTATTGAGAGGTGGAGGCAGGAGGATCAGAAATTTAAGGTCATCCTTGGTTACATAACTAATTCAAAGACCGTGCCTGAGAACAAGGTTCTGTGGGATCACCCCCACATCAGCTAAAGGCTTTTCAAGTCAGCAGCACTCCAGGGCCAAGCCTCTCCAGGGACAGCCTTTTGTCTTCAGAGCAGGCTCATGTCAAGGAGCTTTGGAAACCGGGCAGAGCTGCCTTTGGGCTGGGAGGACCTCAGCTGAGTGAGCGATTGGAGGGTCAGTGCTGGGGCAGGCATATTCTCCCGCTCTGGCTGAAGGCAGATGGTCCTGCTGTCCAGGTAGCAGAGGCCATGGACCTGAGCAGTGAGGCCCAGAGGGACTCGCCCTGGGCTGAGAGCACAGGCCTGGTAGGGCTGGTCTGGCTGTGCCTGTGCCTGTGTTGTCTACCTGCTGTAAGTATCTGTTTCCACACCCCATGTACACACAGTCACAGAGCTTAAAGGAGAAATTAGCACTTCCCAGAGTCCATCACTGCTTGGGTTTCAGGCTGTGACTGTTTTTGCCACCCAGAGGCATTCTGGGAGCACAGGAAGATGGTGGGGAACTATTCTTTTATGAAGGAATCGTATGGGGGAAGGTTTCAGCTGGGGTGGTAATACAACAACTGGTATACCCATGGCCTTGTCACCCACTTACCGGCTCATGGCAGATGGGTGCCGCAAGGACTGTCGGGGACAGCAGCTGTCACCTAGCCTCAGGCTCACAGCTACGGAAATGTGGCTGAAGCTCAAAGCCCAGCACTGGTCTCCAGCACCCAAGTGTTTAGTCCCCTGGTCACAGGAGAACCCCATTGCCCTTGTCCCTTCTGACTGAGACAGAAATGCTGATTGCCATATTAGACACGGCAGAGACAGGTGGGTACCATACTGGACTCAGAGGTCAAGAAAGATGCTGAGCCCAATGTGATTTTTGAACCATGAGCTTAAGGTGTGTGCAGAATCAGGGAGCCCCCAACTCTCAGAGAATGAACTCCAACCAGGCCTCAGTGACCCAACATGGATGTTGAAGGAGGGCCTGGTGAACATCACACCTCCCTGTGAAGGTTACTCACAAGAAGCCTCGGGCTGAGGCCCTGCGGAAGGTGGGAGGAAGCGGTAAGCAGGGTCAGCCATTCAAGGAGGGAACATGAGCTGCGAAAACTTGAGACTGCCAAGATGGGATACTTCATGGGGAAACTTCCCTTGACTGTCTAGAATTCACAAGACCATCTCTACCAGTCCACACTCTTCACCTTGAAGGCCATAAGCTGTGGCCACCCACCAACTCCAACCAAGAAGGCTCAGAGAGGTCTTGTGCCTTGTCAGAGGAGGTCCCATGTCTGGTCCTGGAACGCAGGCCCACCAATATCTACATACAAGGCAGGGAGGAGCTGAGGCTACCTAGTCAGACACCCATGAGTTAGAATAGCAATGTTAAGAAGTGTTGGTGGCCAGAGAGATGGCTCAGTGGCTAGGGTGCTTGCTGCGTAAGCATGAGGACCTGAGTTCAACTCCGCAGCACCTACACAAATGCTGGGTGTGGTCGAGCATCTGTCATCTTAGGTTCGAAGGAACTGAATCGGATCCTCAGAGCACTCTGGCCAGCCAAGCTGGTGGGGACATCAAGCTCCAGATTCAGTAGGACCCCATCTTAGAAAGATAAAGGAAAATAAGGTAATGTGGGATATAGGGACACTCTTGTTTTTGACCCCCAAGCAGGCACCTACAGGACAACTGTACATACAGGTACATATGCATGCATACACACACGTATAAATATATTTATTTATTTAAGAAAGAGACTGAGGCGATTCAGAGCAACGGACCAGGTATGAGCTGAGCTGTGTTGGTCCTTGACTATTGGCAGAGGTATGTCTGGCTGATGAGGGCTGTGGACTATCCAGATCAGTCCGTCTCAGGAGTTATCATCACCCTAACATCATATCATGCCTGCGTTACAGATGAAGAACTGTCCAAGAAAAAAACATGTCTCCTCAGGATGGAGTGGAGTGACTGAGACTTGAACCCCATCTGCCTGTCTTAAAGCCAGGGGTTTAAGCACTTGTTCTGCAGACCTAAACAGGGTGGATGCATTCCGGGCCACCTTGAGAGCACGTGCACTGTCAGAGCTCTGCTTTGAGCCCGCTGCAGCTCCTCAAGTCCCCTCTGCCCTGCCCCACCTCTGACCTAGGCAAAGCAGGCAAGGAGGTAAGGCAGAGAGCCAGGGCTCCCCCTTCTCTCTTCTGGCCCAGCAGGCTCTGACTGCACCTTTTTTTTTTTTTTTACAAACATCTTTTTTCCCTTTGCTTTCAGTCTAAGCTGTAACTCCCAGGCTGATCTGACAGCATCCGCTGACTTTTCAGTCCCAATGCTTTCTAAATTCAGAAGAGAGATTGGCTGGTGCTGTGGGGAGGCGAAGTGGTGGGTGCCATCCGGGCTCTCTTTGCGAGGAACAGGGAAGAACAGGAAGGCCCTAAAATGATGGGAAGGGAAGATGGAGGATTGATGTCCCAACCACACTTAACCCTAGCCTACCATTACTCTCCGCCTGACAACTTTTGTCATGGTGATGACATGCCAAGGACCCATAACCGCTGGTTTTATTTGCCTGCGCCAACTCCGTACTTATCTCTTGTGTGTGCAAATGTGTGATTCAGCTTCCATCATTCTCTAGTAATTCCTGGTGTCGGTGACTCTGCAGGCTTTGGTGGTCCATGACCACTGTGATTCCCAGAATACTACCTGGGACTAGAGCCTTTCTTTCATGTGTTTGAGAATTTTTCCACTTACACGGATGAAACAAAAATTCGAAACACCCTGATTCATTAGCGAGCACTGAACATCCATATAAGCTATGCCGCCATAAATTCGCTGTTGCTGTGCTAACCACTATGGGTTAGGGCCATTACGGGCATTACTTCGTCTGCGCTGCCCATTAAGATAATTATGATCACTTTGCCTTTCTTGGTCCTTGCTATCTTGGAGGCCGATTAAACCCACTGGATTTAATTCATTCCACTGAGCAGCAGTGTCTCCAATCGTAAGATCTAGCTCAAGAAAAAGCGTGGCAATGAAACTCCTCAAATGTGCTGGTGCCCCTCTCATCATTTTGGGCCTAATAGGACTAGTGAAGGGCATGTCTTCTGGACCCTCCCACTGTGGAAGATTAGGTTTTACACAATACACCCACTCTAGCGTTGCAATTTCCCTGAGCCTTAAAATCCCTTCATCCACACTAAATCAAGAGATGCCAGGCATCTCCAACACCTTTCAGTAGGCCATCTTTTGACAAGTGGTTTGTCCAACTAATCAAACCAAATTTTGACACCTTTTTAAACTATTTGAGTTTCCATATTAAACCTAGAACTCCACTCAGTGGTACCAATTAATAAACTCAGCCTGATCCAGTTTTATTATGTTCCTTCCGCCATTATCCCACACCCTTAAATTCTGTTCCCACAGATTTTACTCAGATTTATATTTGAATGAATTAGTGAACTTGTTAAGCTCTTTAGTAGTGCAGTGCACCTCCTCATGGACTACGCTTTCTATCTCCCCTCTAGGAGCCTGCTTTGTCTCAATTCTGGTTTAGGTCTAGAGACAACTATTAGTGGTGGGCCCTGGGTGACTTCAGTATAGTCTTGACTGGCATCTCCTTCGGAGAAAGTCACTGCTGGTTTAGCAGACAATGAGGATTAATTTCCTCAGTCAAATGTGGAAAAGGCAGTATTTCAGAGGCTGAGACTGAGGGCAGAGTGACTACTTCAGGTGAGACAAACTCTTGAGGATCTGAGGGTGCAAAGTTCTCTGTTTCAATAGAGTCTTCCTACACATCCCCATCCCAAGATACAGGATCACATTCTTTACCAACTAGTGCCCTTACTTTAACTGCCAACACCCTCCAGCCCGGGACTTGGATTTTCACTGTAATTCAGCCAACCTTATAATGAGGGCTTCGGTTTGGTTTTCCATGACTTGACCTCTGTAAATGCTGTAGAGAAGAGTCTCTTCCAGGGCACAATAGAAACCTTTAGAGTGTTTATGCACATCTGGAGCTGGTCGATTTTATCACTGAGTTCCTTGTTGTCATATATATATATGGAATTTATTACAGGGAATGGTCCAGTTTATGCAATCATGGCTGACTGTGAACAAAATGCCCAACAATCCAGAAGTTGCTCGCTCTGAGGCTGGATGTCTCAGCTGGTCTCCAGTAGATGCTGCAGTGCAGAAGAAGCAGGCTCTAGGGCCAGTGAAGGAATGGACTTGCCAATGAGAGCAAGCAGGGAAAGAATAAAATCTTCCTTCCTCCACGTCTTTAGGTAGGATTCCAGGAGAATGTGTGATCCAGAGTTGAGGTGGGTTTTCCAGCTAGCTCAAATGACCTGGATTAAAAGTATCTATCCAACTCAGGATCTGGATTAGAGGGATATCTTTTCCCCAGCTCAAAAGATCTGGATTAAAGGCATTTATTCCTCCCTCAAAGATCCAGATTAGAATCAGATCTTCCCACTTCAAGCTAAGCAAATATAACTTACAGGTGTGTCCTCCATTTTGGGGTTTTAATTAATTCCAGATGTAGTCAAGTTGACAACCAAGAATAGCTATCACACATGTAAAAATAGTCAGGAACTCCAGTACCCCCAAAGCTGAACCTGGTAACCAGAACCCAGTGACATCACTTGCTCAAGACAGCAGGACTAGAACTCCAGGATGCCCACTGGGCAGTATATGAGCAGAGACGAAGAGCAATGCATTGTTGTCACATCTTCAGGACTGCTAGAGACACCACCTTGATGGGCGCTGCAGCTGGAGAATCTTTCTGCCCCGTCAGACTGGAAAGTCTCCCAGGATCCCCAACTGTGAACCAGAGACTAACATGAGAGACTGGACCCCACCTCTTGCTCTTTCCCTTCCGGACTTCTCACTCATTCCTCGTTAAATTTGGACCATTTCTCGGCATTGTCAAGGTCTTGATTTTCTAATTCCAGTCGGATTCTGACTCTGTCCATTACTGGATGTACCATCCTTTTGGTGTCTCGTCCATTTGACTCAAGCCCTTTCTGCCTAGCCGCTTGGTGAAGTCAGTCAGCATTTCCCACCAAGTAGCGTGCCTTCATGTGCATGTACTCTCAGTGGCCGAGGTGCTCGCTGTACACTATGTTGTGGACTTCATGCCAAAGTGTCTCCTGAGAACTCTGAGAAAGTCATTTTTGGAATTCTTTTGAAAAATAATCCATAAACTGCTATGTTTTTTTTCAAAGCCAGCAAGAGTTGTCTCTGAGATTCAGACATACAGTGGCACATAAAGCCATTCGCGCCTCGCTGCTTCTGGCACATCTGGCAGAACCAGCTACCATTCTTGCCGCCTCGCTGCTTCTGGCACATCTGGCAGAACTAGCTAAGCTTCAAGTCCTTTGGACCTGACTGTGTTGGCAATGGTTTTTGGGTTCAGAAAATCCATCTTGCCCATGGTGACCCAGAGAGCAGCAGAGGTGAAATGGATTCTAGTAGAGAACTTTATTGAATGTGGAGGCTAAGGCCAAGCCCAGCTCGCAAAGCAATCTGTCTGAGCAGCCTGGTCTCTGAATTCCCACTGGCTTTCTTCTCTACATCCTGCCCCGCCACGACCTTAGAAAATACTTCATGGTAAAACACCAATAGCAGCATAGGCAGCTGAGAATTTTATTTCCACAGCCGTTTTGTGGTGGAGCCTGCCTTTAATCCCAGCACTCTGGAAACAGAGGCAGGATTTCTGAGTTCTAGACCAACCTGGTCTGGTATACATAGCAAGTTCCAAGATAGCCCTGGCTATTAGTCTGTCTACTACTACTATTGCTACTACTAATCCTGTCAGGCTGAACTTATTCCTGTAGTTAATCAGATTACCCCATGCCCGCTGCTTCCTGCAATTAAACAGTTGCATAACTGGAAGCTTCACAGTCTCTGACTTTTGGGACCCTTTTCCTCCTACTGCATTGTCTCTTCCAGCTTTGATGTGAGACTTTGTACCTCATCTACTTGTAGCTTGTTATGTCATGTTCTGTTGGCAGTCAAGGGACATGGGAGGAATGGGTCTGGGGGAGAGCAGAGGTGGAGGGAGGACATAGAACATTGGATGGAGGGGAAACTGGTCATAATATAATGTATGGGAGAAGACAAAATAAGTAAACAAATAACTACATGTAAACTATGAGCACAGACTTGATTAAATAAATAAGAGTCTGCACTTTGCTGCAATCCTTCAATATACCTGCTACATGACACCCATGTGCCTCTAAGTCCAGTTCATCATTAAAATGCAAATTTGGGGTATAGGATCTACAAGCTGCTTTGTCCAAAGAACTTGTTAAGCTCGTCTGATGATCCATATTGTCCTTCTTCTGTGGATGGAGTTTGTCTGACCTCAAATAAAGATTTGTGGTTAGGTTTTGTCTTTGCTAGGGTTGTGAGGAGATACCATGGTCACAGCAACTCTTCTAAGGAAAACATCTAATTGAGAGGGCTCACTTATGGTTTCTGAGCTTCAGCCCATTATCATCATGTCTAGGAGCACGGCAGTGTGCTGGCAGATGTGCTGCTGGAAAAGTAGCTGGGAGTCTGTTGAAATAAGAATGGCCGGGGCTTCGTCCCCAACACCCCGGCCGCCTGCTCACTTATGCCCGAAATAACAACACACAAACTGTATTCCTTTAAACACTGCTTGCCCATTATATCTAGCCTCTTCTCGGCTAACTCTCGCACCTGGACTAGCCCATTTCTAATAAGGTGTGTAAGCACTCCAAGGTGCGCTTACCGGGAAGATTCTAGCCTACGTCCATCTTGGATTGGAGCTTCATCGCTCATGTCTGTCCGGGAGACTGGAGCATGGCTTCTCTGCTCCCGAGAGCAGAGCTGTCGAGTCTGAGCTCACTTCCTCTTCCTCCCAGTATGCTATTCTGTTTATTCCTCCCACCTATGTTTTAACCTATGAGGGCCAAGCAGTTCCTTTATTACTTAACCAATGAAATCAACAGATTGATATATGACACTCCCACATCAGGAGTCCTACGTCTTAAAGGCAACAGGAAGTTGATGAGACACTGGGTGGTATCTGAGCATAGGAAACCTCAAAGCCCACCCCCAAAATGACACACTCCTACCAACAACCTGTTGTAAGAGAGGAGTGGGCCTGCTTTTCGTCCTGGCCTCCCTGCTAGCTTACATCTAAAATAATCACACAAATTGTATTAATTAAATTACTGCCTGGCCATTAGCTCTAGCCTCTTATTGGCTAACTCTCTTGATTCAACCCATTTCTAATAATCTGTGTATTCCCACAAGGAAGTGGCTTACCAGGAAAGATTTAGCATGTCTTACTCTGGTGACTCCATGGCGGCCCTCCCTGCCTGCCTTCTTCCTCCCAGAATTCTGTTCTGTCTATCCTGCCTACTTGAGTTCCACCCTATCAACTAGGCTGAGGCAGTTTTCTTTATTCAACAAATGAAATCAACACAAATACAAAAGGACCTCTTACACCATTTCCCCCTTTTCTGTTTAAACAATGAAGAAAAGCTTTCATTTTAACATCGCTAAAATTACATATAACAAAACAGTTATCAAGCAAGAATTACAGTTACATTATCTGTATCTATTTTATCTTTAGCATAACAAAGGAAAACTATAACTATCTATCTATTCTTTAACTCCATCAAAGACTCTAGAAGGATATAATATTACCTAAGTAAACAAGAAGTAAGTAACTTCTAAAACTCTAGAAATGACAGAGACATCTTGCTGCCTGTACAGTCACCTAAAGTTCTTTTGTACCGTTGGGGCATCCATCTTCAGCCTTCAGGCCCATAGTATCCAGCAGACTTTTCCATGAAGTAGGAAATTTCAAAGACAGTTCAGTCACTTTCTTCTGTATCCTGCAGAATGTCTTGCAGACTCTTTCATGAATCAGGAACCTTGAAGGAACATCTCACCTTTAGGAAAGTTCAGCAGTCCTCTCTCTGTGGGTTCTTTGTGTCCAGTTTATGCAACAGTCCAGGCAAGAGCAGTTTCTTGCGCAAATGGTTATCAAACTCCATAAGGAGCCTCTTGGATGTCCATCTTCCTCTTGAAATAGATTGGTGCTGCCAGGAGCAGACGTGTCTCATTGTCATGAAAAACCCTAAGCTATTAAACATTAAATACCATATTCTGTAGTCTTTGAAAATATGAATAATGCCTATCTAAATGAAATATGTCTCTATATATCTAGAAAATCTAACTAACATGACTACAAGCTTGACTATTTTCGATGATTATCCATTAACAACCTATATTTCCTAATCATACATTACATTTTTAAATGAACTACACAATCATAATACCTTAATCAAGAGCAGAAATATACATATAACAAGACTGACCTTAAATTTATATCATTAAAGCAAAATCCATACCAATGCAAATTATCCATATCTATATCATATCTCCCTTTAAATGAAAAAGAACACTTATAAACAATATTTGGGAATATGGGCACAGTTTTTCTCTCCAAACTGCTTCCTGCTCTATGGGGGCACTATTAATCATGTCTTTTATGGTGTATCCTGTTTGCTAGGTTCCTCTCAGTCAGCAGTTGAGCAAAGTAATTTTTTGAGGGTGTGCACAGCATCCTTTCAGGAGGGCATGGTCTATCATACCATATTGGTCTAGAAGGAATCTACAGGGTCTCCTCCTCTGTGAAAACAAAAGAAGAACCTCTTTTCCAAAGCATCATATCCTTATACCCAAATTTCGAAGTCAAGATATCTTTATAACATATATGCTGGTTTAGTTTAGCAGACCACACAATGAAATGTCTCTGGGTCTTTAGTTCCTTCACAGTAAAAAAAAAAAAAGTTAAAGAAAACACAATAATACACAGAATCCAGGCTCTCTGTGAATTTTCCATTTTTACATTGCTTATATTTCTTTATTTCTTTTAATCTATAACTTTCTGTACTCTGTCTCTTTAAAGGCTTTACCCTTTTCTTAAAGTATTAACTTTACTTTATGACTTTTTAATACATTTTTTCTCTCTCCCAAACCTATATATGTCTATCTAACACTATGATCCATTTAGAAGTCTTTTATGTCTGAATCTGTCCTGTTGCATTGTCTTTAATTCTCTGTCTTGAAGAGCTTTTAAAATGCTAAGCAGCTTGGTTGCAGCTGCTCTGGATGTTAGTTCCACCTCTCTCCGATTTTAAAATGGTGGACATACCATTTCTGCTAGGTCTGGGGCCGCCAGCTAGGAGCCGCACTCAGCACTTTAACTCTGAGAATGAGCGTGCAGCATATAAACTCTTCCTTTCTGAGTTATACCCAAATCTGCCACACCAAGAACTGTGCAGCCTGGAAACATCTCTGTGTATGGCGGCAGGAATCCGCCATGCTCTCCTGCTTGTGCATGCCTAGTAAACCTGATTCTGCTGCCTGCCCAGGTAGGAAGAGCTGAGCCATGGGCATGGTCTCAGCTACTTTATTCCCAACCCCGAGTGGGCACACAAACATCTGAGCCCACGAATGCTCCATAGCCAGAGTTGCCCTGGCAGCAGGGCCCAAGAAACCTTGTTTTAAAACAGCGTGGATTTGTTTTCTTTTGGTACGGCTGCTGAGTCAGGAAATTCTCTCTGCGGCACGCCACCAACAAACAGCAAAAAGCTGTGTTTAACCCCCCCACACTCCTTTTTAAGCCCTCTCACGTTTTTAAGTGAATTTAGTCCATCACGTTGAGCGCCAATCTGTTTTAAGAGGTGCAAGCTGTGATTCGCTGCCCGGCTAGCTCAGCTGGTACCCGGCTAGCTTAAGCCTGAAATAAAAGACAAGTGGCAAGCTCTGTATCCTGTCGCCTGACTAGCTTACTCCAGAAATTGTATTAATTAGATTGCTGCCTGGTCCATTATTCACACCCATTCCAACAAACCCACACCTCCCAATAGTGCCCCTCTCTATGAGATTATGAAGGCTAGTTACAGTCAAACAACCATAGGTTGCATCAATCTGACACAAACTGGAGTCGTAATGAAAAAGAATCTCAGCTGAGGCATTGCCCCCATCAGATAGGCCTGTGGGTGTGTCTGTAGGATTTTTTCATGATAGATTGATGTGGAAGGGGCTCAGTGAATGGTGTCCCCTTGTGCTTATAGTCCTGGAATCTCTAAGCAAGCACGGTGAGCAAGCATAGTAAAGCAAACCTCTGGGGACGTCCCTAGCTTGTTAATGAGCTGTATTTAACCTTTGAAAACCATGTCTTCAGCTTGTCAGGCCAAGGCTCTTCATGAGATCTGTAGACCTTTATCTGACAGTTTAGTTTTTCTGTGGAAAGGTGTTGCAATCCTTGGCATTCACTCAGTTCATAATGGACCTTATTCGCTCGAAAGGACCCAAGGAGTCCAAAAAAGTGCTTTTCTGCTCCCGAGTGCTGTCCTAAGAAGCAACCCTTCACAGTTCCTGTGTTTTCTGCTCCTGTGTGCTGTCCTAAGGAGAAACCCTTCACAGTTCCTGTATTTTAGTTATGTTTCTGATCCCTGAAATCAAGAACTGACAAAAGAAACTTCTGGAAGGGTTTGTTTCAGCTTAGAGCTGGAGGTGATGGTCCTAACTAGGAAGGGCATGGGGCAAGATGATCTCATTGCTCTCACAGCTGAGCAACTCAGAGTGGTGAATATATCTCTGCTCAGCAGGTATGTGAGTCTGGAGTTCTGAACTACAGGCAGATGAGTCCCATTTCCCCACTGACACTTCACGAAGGCTGGAGGGTGACATCAACAGGATCTTCATGGCCCACAGAAGCACATTTGGGCTTTATCTTCTAGGAATGCCTCTGTAGGTCCCTACTGCCAATGGCTGGTTGCTTCTGTGTGCTGCAGCCATTGGAACTAAATCACCTAAATCCCTGGCAGGGAGATGGACATACAGCCCTGATTGATGTACAGTTTCACAAGATTGGGGCTGGAGAGATGGCTCAGAGCTTAAAAGCACTAACTGCTCTTCTAGAGGTCTTGAGTTCAATTCCCAGCAACCACATGGTGACTCACAACCATCTGTAATGAGATCTGGTGCCCTCTTCTGGCATGCAGGCATACATGGAGGCAGAACACTGTATACATAATAAATAAATAAAATCTTTTAAAAAAAAATCTCCCAATATCATGTTTGCATGTCCCAGAAGCTTCTCCTACAAACAGTAGCTTCCAGATCTTGGCTGCTAAGTGGACTTGCTTTTGCGTTCTAGCTAAAAGTATTAAATGTTTCTTTTCCCCTTCCTATCTCTTCTGTGGGCAGTGACTGAAATCCCACTACAAACAAGGGTGTACATACTGAAATGTCTAGACAGAGCAGGCTGGCAAACAACACAAAGTGATCCCTCCTTGACAATCGCCAACTTTGACCTATGTCTACCCTCAACTTCCTGGATCACACTAGTAAGGGGTAAGCATCATAATTTGCCACACTGGAATAAAATGTCAAGGGAAAAATCTTCTTTTACTTATGCATTTATCCAACTGAAGGTGGGAAGCTGAAAGTCTCCTCTACTGTCAGACTGTAGTGTAGACACTCCCAAGGCCCAGCTTTTCCACCATGGATGGAAGAAAGATTATGCCTGGAATGTAGAAGATCCTTGGATTCCCAACCTGTGGGTCATCACCCTTTTAGGGGGGTTCCCACATCAGATATCCTGCATATCAGATATTTACATTGTGATTCATAACAGCAAAATTATGGTTATGAATGAAGTAGCAATGAAATAATTTTATGGTTGGGGGTTACCACAACACAAGGAACTGTATTAAAGGTTCACAGCATTAGGGAGGTTGAGAACCATGGCTTTAGGTCAGTTCTTGGTGTTACCATGTCTGGTGATTAAAGTCAGTGGGAAACTTACAACAGCCTAATCCAGGCAGGATGACAAAGAGCACAGACCCATCAGGATTGAAGATATGGATCACTCTTCCAGAAAGAGTCAAGACCCCCTGACATGTTAGCCAAGGGTGGAGGAAATGCAGAATGAGTGGGAGAGGAAGGTAGTTATAAATACCAGCCAAGGCCATGTGACCAGTTGCAAAAAGAAATGATTATAGTTGATTGTTTCTGTTGAAATTTGTTAAGAATATGTTTGTACACATATTTTTGTTTTCTTTCCTCCATTCCTGGTACCCAACTTGCCTTCTTTTTTTTATTCAGCTTGGTACTCCAGCCCATGGGATGCTGTAGCTTACATACAATACAGTTTTCCATTTTCAGTTAATACACCCCAGAAACACCTTTATAGACACACCTAAAGGTGTGCCTCCTAGGTGACTCCAAATCACATCAGGTCGACAATGGAGATAAACCAACACACCTGTTTATCTTGTTGACAATTTACCACAAAATGGTACAACTTAGTTGCCCCCTAGTGGAAGAGATTTATGTAGGGTAAAGGATGTGGAAGAATGGGATACATGGCTTTCATGTCCTTCCATCCTGGGGTATGTTCACCAACCTGGGATGCTCTCCCAAACCACCCCTTTTGCTCTTTGCATCACCAAGGCCACTGGCATTAACAAAAGGAAAGTGTGGAGCAGCACTAGTCATAAGATGAGAAGAATCCATTCCATAGGTGCCTGATGGAGTCACTGGCCGTGTGCGATTGCTTTGTCTTCCGTGTCCTTTCTTCTCAGCAGAGGCTAGAACTGACAGTTTTATCCTTCTGAGCTCATGGCTGATTCCCTGGTGACCAACTCCTATTTTGAGGCAATCCTAGAGCATCAGACACCAGTTATTCATTAACAGCGCTGAAGACACTTAGACACTCCAAGAGCTTTAAGACCTGACTGTCAGCTAGCAGAGTATAAGAATAAACTATCTTACTTATGCTTGTACCTTTATCACAGATGGGAAAACAAAGGCTCAGGGCAGTGGAGTCCCTTGATCCGAGTCCTCACTAAGGACAAGTCCACTGATAGGAAGTCCCATACAGCCCTGCAATGGCATGTCTCCTTTGCTGGCAATATCCTACCCAACACTTATAGGCCTGTTGAATGGCCAGTCCTTGCCAGAGTCCTTGCTGGATTCAGAACTTCCTCTTACCCATTCTGAACGACAGAAGAGAAAAGAGTAACTACTAGAATACTTTTAACTCTAGCAGGTAGGTGCTGGAATCCTCCAACCAGCATATCCTGCAAGAAGCTCACCAGTTCCAGCCGGACAGCGGGGAAATCAGCATAGGACCAAACTAGTCCCTCTGAATGTGGGTGACAGTTGTATGGCTGGGACAGACTGTGGGGACACTGGCAGTGGCACTAGGATTTATCCCTACTACTTGTACTGGCTTTTTGGGAACCTATTCTCTTTGGATGGATACCTTGCTCGGCCTAGATATATTAGGGAGGGCCTTGGACCCTCCCCCAAAGCAATGTGCCTTGCCCTCTCTTTGGAGGGGATGGCAGGAGGGTAGAGGGAATGGGAGGAGGGGAGGGAGTGGGAACTGGAATTGATATGCAAAATGGAAAAAGATGGTTTGTTTTCTTTTTCAAAAAATAAAATAAAATAAACAAATAAAAAAAAAGGAGCCACCAGCACTTGCCAAGAGCTCTCTGGAGGCTAGGCTTTGTAACCACTAATCCTCCAAAGTGGCCAGATTTCATAGGTGCCTCAGAGAAGGGGAGGCCTTCTATTTACTTGGTGTGACAGGACTAACAAGTGCTAGCTCTAGCTCTATTGTGCTCTCCCTCCCTCCCTCCCTCCCTCCCTCCCTCCCTCCCTCCCTCCCTCCCTCCCTCCCTTCCTCCCTC
>JABTXL010006068.1:467793-480967 GCA_025134845.1 Neodon shergylaensis
TGGCTGTTGGGCTGTCCTCTGAGACGGCCTCCTCTTGCTGTCCCCTAGAGCCCAGAGGCTCATTTTGCTGTGTGCCAGTGAGGACTTGGCAGCTCATGAATCTAATTAAGAACAAGTAGGTGACAGGGCACCTTCACAAACACTGTCACCTGAGAAGGCTGGGAAACAGAAAAAACAAACATGCAAACAAGCTTCCGAGATGTTGTGCACGTGACTCCAACCCGGGGACATTTCATGTCTGCTGACCCCAAATTCTGTGCTTTTCCACTGAGCCTCATTGCGGTGGTTCCCAGCCAGGTGGAAAGAGAACGTGAGCTTTGGAAGGTGTTTCCGTGGAGACCCTGAAGTTATTTGCAAAATACTGTTAGAGGATCATGTGTGCAGAACAGCTGAAGGACAGGTTCTGTGCACTTCTGAGCTACAGCGATGGGGTGGAGATTCTGGGATCCATATGTCCAGTCCCATGGGACCAGAACCCCGCTAATGCCTGCCCATTTGTTCAGCAAACGTTTTCAGAACACCAAGTACCGTCGCAGAGTTTACTGAGTGTCAAGCACCATGCTTGGGGAAGAGAGGAGCAAGCAGCAGGCCATTGCCTTCCTTCAGCTGTCACTCCAGGTGAGTAACTGAAAGATGAGTGAGTCCTACACTATCAATGGGAGGGAAGTGTTTGGCTATGACTCTGGAACAGAGGACTCCCCCCCCCACACACACACCAGAGAAATTTCTGTCTCTTTCCAGCCCTGGCAGTCTCTACACTACCTTATCTGCTGAGAATAAAGAGCCAGAGAAGCTGAGGTCAGTCAGACCCTCTCCTGTTCCCCACAGCAGGCCCAGCTTCCTTCCTCCCACCAACAGCCCCACCCTCTAGAAAGAACCAGCAGCCCGGTCCATTTCCCCTTCGCAGCTGAGCGTGGAACCGAAATCAGTTGTTGCAATGGCCAACTAAATGATGGCCTGATACCCAGATCAATCTTCCTATGAAATAACTCATCATTTAGGCAGATCACAGGAGACGGAAGGAGTGAGACAGCCAGGACGGGAGCTGCTGCACCAAACAGCATGCAAAGAAGGCAGGGTTTGCTGCGATGATGGGACAGAGAGAGGGACTGAGCCCGGAAGGATGGGGAGAACGGTATCAGATCATTAGACCTCCTTTCCTTAGTCAGCAAAGAGGCTGGATCTGGGCATCATCTCTGCAGTAAAACCAGGCGAGCCAGCAGCAAACTCTGGGATCCAGAGAAGAAACCTTTCTGTAAGCAGGTCCTGTAGCTCCGAGCAGACAGTGAGCATGCACAAAAGTGTGGGCACGGCTCCCTGGGAAGACTTTAGCCTCAGAGAAGGACTTTGGGTCTGTGAAGACCAGTCTGTAGGAAATAATGAAATGGACTTTGTATGCAGAAAGGAGTAGAGCCAGGGAATGCACAGGGACCACAAGCAACTCTCATGGTGCCTGCATGTGTTTGCTTAGAAGAGCTCCTTAAGGCATGCTGTGGGCAGAGCAGCTCAGAGGGACCTCAGAAGAAGTCATGGTGTCCCAGAATTACATTAGGGTCCTCTAAAACAACAGAACTGACAGAATGCATTCATATATTAAAGGGGATTCATTAGCGTGCCTGATGGGATGTGGTCCAGGTGGTCCAACAAAGTCTGTCTCCCACTGGAAAGTCTGGGAATCGGGTAGCTGCTCATCTATAAGGCTGGATGCCTTAACAGTTCCAACCTGCCACTGGAGGATTCCTGGAGAGATGCTGGTCTTCAGTGGATACAGGAAGGCCAAAAAATGTCGCTCTAATGCCAGTGAAGGAACACTGTAGCAACAGGATAGATGAACTTGCCTGCGAGAGTGAGGGCAAGCAGACAAAAAAACAAAGATTCTTCTTCCATGTTCTTTCATCTGGGCTGCCACAGAAGGCACCATCTGGGTCTTCCAGCTTCAAAGAATCTGACCAAAGAAAACCCTTAAAAGAGTGCCCAGTGGTTTGCATTTTAGCTGCTTCCAGCTCCATTCAAGTTGACAAGCAAGATTAGCTGTAACAAGGTACTTCCCCCAACACGAATACTCATTCCTTTATGCACCATTCAACAGGCATCCAGCCATCCTTTACTGTGCTGTTCCCCTCTGTCTCAGCTATGCAGCAACAAAGGGAGTATCAGGACCAGGATCTAATCCTATGCTGGTCGTGTGGCTATGTGCCGTGAGACCACCTCCTCTATCTTTGTTTTGTTTTTGTTTTTGTTTTTGTTTTTTGGAGAATGTTACTGTTTATTTCTGTTAAAAATCTTTCTTTGTTCTTTCTTTTTCTTTTTTCTTTTTTTTTAATTAATTTATTTTTATTGAAAATTTCCACTTTCTTCCCTCCTCCCATTTCCCTCCCCTCCCCCCACTCCCTCTCCCCTTCCCTCTCTCTAGTCTAAGGAGCAGTCAGGGTTCCCTACCCTATAGGAAGTCCAAGGTTCTCCCTGCTCCCCCCAGGTCCAGGAAGGTGAGCATCCAAACAGACTAGGCTCCCACAAAGCCCATCCATGCAGTAGAATCAAAACCCAGCGACATTGTCCTTGGCTTCTCCATCAGCCTCCACTGTCAGCCACATTCAGAAAGTCCGATTTGATCACATGCTCCATCAGTCCCAGTCCAGCTGGCCTTGGTGATCTCCCATTAGATCAGTCCCACTGTCTCAGTGGGTGGACGCACCCTTCGCAGTCCTGATTTCCTTGCTCATGTTCTCCCTCCTTCTGGTCTTCATATGGACCTTGGGAGCTCAGTCCAGTGCTCCAATGTGGGTCTCTTTCTCTATCTCCATCTATCGCCAGATGAAGGTTCTATGGTGATGTGCAAGATATTCATCAGTGTGGCTATAGGATAAGGCCAGTTCAGGCACCCTCTCCTCTGATACCCAAGGAACAAGCTGGGGACATTTCCTTGGACACCTGGGAACCCCTCCAGAGTCAAGTCTTTTGCCAACATTAAAATGGCTCCCTTAATTAAGATATCTACTTCCCTGCTCCCTCATCCACCCCTCCTCCATCCCAACCATCCCATTCCCTCAAGCTCTCCCCATCCTCCCCTTCTCCCTTCTCTCTCCCCATCTTCCCTTATCCCCACCCCACCCCCACCCCTGTGCTCCCAACCCCCGTCCGGCAATCTTGTCCATTTCCAGTATCCAGGAGGATAACTATATGTTATTCTTTGGGTTCACCTTCTTATTTAGCTTCTCTAGAATCACGAATTATAGGTTCAATGTCCTTTATTAATGGCTAGAATCCACTTATGAGTGAGTACACACCATATTCATCTTTTTGGGTCTGGATTACCTCACTCAGGATAGTGTTTTCTATTTCCATCCATTTGCATGCAAAATTCAAGATGTCATTGTCTTTTACCGCTGAATAGAACTCTAAAGTGTATATATGCCACACCTTCTTTATCCATTCTTCTATTGAGGGGCACCTAGGTTGTTTCCAGGTTCTGGCTATTACAAATAGTGCTGCTATAAACATAGTTGAACAAATGCTTTTGTAATATGATAGGGCATCTCTTGGGTATATTCCCAAGAATGGTATTGCTGGGTCCTGAGGTAGGTTGACTCCCAGTTTCCTGAGAAACCGCCACACTGATTTCCAAAGTGGTTGCACAACTTTGCATTCCCACCAACAATGGATGAGTGTTCCCCTTACTCCACATCCTCTCCAGCATAGGCTATCATTGGTGTTTTTTATTTTAGCCATTCTGACAGGTGTAAGATGGTATCTCAGAGTTGTTTTGATTTGCATTTCCCTGATGGCTAAGGAGGTTGAGCATGACCTTAAGTATCTTTCGGTCATTTGAACTTCTTCTATTGAGAATTCTCTATTCAGTTCAGTACCCCGTTTTTTAAATTGGATTAATTAGAGTTTTAATGTCTAGTTTCTTGAGTTCTTTATATATTTTGGAGACCAGACCTTTGTCTGATGCAGGGTTGGTGAAGATCTTCTCCCAATCAGTAGGATGCCTTTTTGTTTTAATGAGAGTGTCCTTTGCTTTACAGAAGCACAGTGATCTTTCTTGACTTAATTGTGCTACAATCCAGGCAATAGAAACATCACTGGAGGCCTATTTTGGGAAGGTGGGGTTCTCGAATAGCATTCAGAGTAAAGTTCAAAGTTCAGGTTCATCGAAGATGTGTTCAGTGGTATAAGGTAGAGACTCTAAGAGCCACGATCTTTCCACTCCTATTCCAGGCCATTCCAGCATCTGAACCCCAAGATGTTCTATCTGTGATGTGGGCCCCAAAGCTCCACCAGGTAAGAGGATTGGGGGTCCCAGTTGTGGGGTAAGGGAACCAGAGGACAAAAAGCAGGTCTGCTATAGCATATGAGGTCCAGGAGAAGAAAATCCAGCAAAAAGACCACATGATGTGCTTGAAAGCTTGGGCCTATGACAGAGCAAGCTGGGTACCCCACGGCCGGGTCGGACACTCTGCGAAGCAAGAAAAGTCCCAGAAGTTGACTGCAAGACCCTTTCTCAGTGTAAACAGGGTTTTAAATGGGAGCCTGAGGCTCGGGAAGCAAAACAAAGCTATTCCACCAAATAAATGTTCTTGCATTAAAGCAGCCAGAAGAGCAATGAATTAAACATGAGGCCTGAGTAAAGGAAAAATGATGATTTATAATTGCTGGAAGCGTGAGACAGCCTAGAAGAGAGGCTGGGGCTCCATCGGGACCTGGTACCCCTATAGAGCTGCAGATGTGCGTGGAGGAGGTTGAAGAAACTGGGCGGACTCTTCGAGAAAAGAACATGCAGGAGAGAAGGGAGGTACCTGCTCTGTGTGAGCTTGGTTAAGTTGCCTGGTGTCTCTGGGCTCCTTTGGTGGAGGTGAGTGACCTGTGTCATCTCTCCTGGTTCTTGGGAGGATAAAGGAAGGTGAGGGAAAATCGAGAGATTGTCATCATGACCAGCGCTGCTCTGGCTGGCCTAGCATCTCCACTGCCAGAGGCTCCTGGCTTCCCCAAGTGTCTAGAGGAGGGGGAAGGAAGAGAGGGAGGAAAGCAGGACAGGGCCACAGGCTGCACTTGGAACAACTCTGCCCAGACAGACGCATCTTCTCATGGGCAGCTTAGGGTGGGCATCAGCTCCTAAGGGAAACGGGGAGGCTGGGGAGACGACTCAGCCACTGAAGTGCTTGCCATGCAGACCTGAGTCCAATCCACACAACCACTGTAAGAAAAGCTGCGGTGGTGGTTCACACTTGTTTGTTTTGTTTTTGTGTTTGTTTTCTTAATTCTCTTCCATTTATTTTACATACCAACCACAGTTTCCCCTCCTGTCCCCTCCCCCCACCTCCCACCAATTCCCCTTCCCATCCACTGCTCCTCCATTCAGAAAGGGGCAGGCCTCTTATGGGCTTGAACAAAACATGGTACATCAAGTTGAGGCAGAACCAAGCTCCTCCCCTGGCATCAAGACTGGGCAAGGCATCCCAGCATGGGGAACAAGTTCCCAAAAGCCAGCTCAATCACCAGGGACGGGTCCTGGTCTCACTGCTAGGAGTCTCCCAAACAGACCAAGCTACACAACTGTCACCCACATGCAGAGGGCCTAGGTTAGTCCCATGCAGGCTCCTTAGCTGCCCAGAGCTCTTGAGCTCCCATTAGCTCAGGTCAGCTTTTTTAGTGGGTCTCCCCATTATAATCTTGATCCCCAGTTGCTCATATAATCCCTCCTCCCTCTCTCTGACTGTACACCCAGAGCTCAGCCCAGTGCTTGACTGTGGACCACTGCATCTGCTTCCATCAGTTGCTGGATGAAAGTTCTCTGGTGACAATTAGGGTAGTTGCCAGTCTGACTTCACTACAGAAGACACCAGTTCAGGCACCCTCTCGACTATTGCTAGGAGTCTTAGCTGGAGTCATCCTTGTGGATTCCTGGGGGTTTCCCTGGCACCAGGTTTCTCTCTCACCCCAAAATGCCCCATCACGATATCTCTTTCATTCCGCTCCCCTTCCATCCTGCCCCCAACCTGCTCAGTTCAATCCTTCATGTCCCCATCCTCCATCCTTTCCTTCCCCCTCCCTCTAACCCCAGTTTACCCAGGAGATTTCATCTATTTCCCCTTCCTAGAGAAATTCGTGCATCTCTCTTAGGGCCCTCCTAGTTACCTAGCTTCTCTGGGGCTATGGATTGTAGACTGGTTTTCTATACTTTACTCCTAACATCCACTTTTGAGTGAGTACATTCCATGCTTGTCCTTCTGGGCCTGGATTACCTCACTCGGAATGATATTTTTCTAGTTCCATCCATTCACCTGCAAATTTCGTGAGGTCATTGTTTTTATGGTTTTGGTTTTTACAGCTGAGTAGTACTCCATTATGAAAATGTACCACATTTTCTTTATCCATCCTTTGGTTGAGAGACATCCAGGTTGTTTCCAGGTTCTGGCTATTACGAATAATGCTGCTATGAACATAATTGAACAGGTGTCCTTGTGATATGATTGAGCATCCTGTAATCTCAGCACGGGAGAGACCGAGACAGGTGGATCCCTGGGGTTTGCTGGTGAGTCAGTCTAGCTGAATCAGTGAATTCCAGGCCTGTGGGAGAACTCGTCTCAAAAACAAAACTAAAACAAAAAGAAGAGAACAAAAATATGCATGCACACCTATACGCCCAAACACACACACATACACACACACACACACACACACACGTGCACACATGTGCATGCCTAGGTTTGCTTACTTGAAGGTTAGCATATGTGCTCTGGCCAGTCCAGTAACTCTCTGTCTCTTTCTTTATCTTTAAAACAACCATGGCAACAGGAACTCCCCTCCTGGTGAATATAAGTTAAGTTCTGTTCCAGATGGTGCCTAGCACCTACAGTTGCTAGCTTTCTTAAGTCTCCAATAACACAGGTATCGGCAGAGTCTCTGGAAGAGAAACCAGGGGCTGGCTTTAGAGGAATCCCCAAGGGAGCTTGTTAAAATGCAGATTCTCAATCCCAGTGCTGTGGGCCGGAATTCTGTGCTCTCATAAGCACTCAGGGGATGCTGGGGCTGTGGTCTTGGACCACACGTTGCCTAGGGAAAGGTCAGGGGATGGTGCTGATTAGAATCCCTCTGTGGCATCTGCCACCCTCAGCCCAGATGCTCGGCTATTTCTGGAGAGTCTTGGGTCAGCAGGTTCCTTCCTTCCCCTCCACCCTCACCATCCACCCCCACAGAGCTGCTGCTAAGACCCAGAGCTTCTTTCTTGGGAAAAGAGACCATGCATCTATGAGAGGGATGAGCCTTGATTTTAACTGACAGGACTTTATCAGCTCACAGGGAAAACAGCAGAAAGGCTCGGGTGATCTGTCTTGCTGGGATTTCCCTGATGTATTAGAAATGATATGGAAATGCATCCCTTAAGGTCCCAGCAGCTGAGGCAGGGAGAAGGCTGCTGGGAGGGAAAGAGTAGGAAGGCGCAGGCAGGTATGGTCTTGGGTATCTATGCTGGACACCCCAGCTCCTGGCAGTCCCCTTGGAGCAGGGGGCCTGTTTTGCAGAGCCTGGTTTCCAGGGCAGCCTGAGAAATAGCCACTACACACACGGATTGGGTGTACATCAAAAGCTGTCCATGACTGACTGCCACGCGAGGGAAGCAAATCGCAGAAAAGCCTAATTCCATCTTTTAAAAGGTACAATCGTCTATATTTGCAAACTCCTGGGGAGGTTAGAAAAATCTCCCTCACACTGTTAGCAACAGTTATCTCAGGGACAGAGAAGTGGGATGAAAGATTTTTTTCCCACTTTCAATGTTGTAAATTTCTCTATTGTTTGAGTTTGAAAATAATGAGCATGTATTACTCTGGTAATGGGGAAAATGCCATTTTTAGAAAATCTATATTTGAAAGTGGCGAGTGTCAGCCCGACAGACCTCAGCAGGTTGCAGGGGACTTCAACACAGGCATTCCTTCCTTCATGCCGACCCAGGCCACAGGGTCCAGGGTCCGGGGCACGGGTGACACCTAGTACACACCTAGTGTTTGTTGCTTACCCTGCGTGACCCAGGGCATCCATTCTGCTGGGATGTTCCTGACGCGGCCAGGTTGGGAAGATGGCTCAGTTGATAGAGTACTTACTGTGCAAACACGAGGACCCGATGTGAGCCCCAGTGCCTGAGTAAAAGGCAGATGTGTCACTGCATGCTGTGCTTGCAGCAATGGGGAAGAAGAGACGGGGTCCCGGGGGCTCGCTCATCAGCCGGTCTAGCTGAATTAGTGAGCTCTAGCTTCAGTGGGAGGTCCTGCCTCAAATAAGCAGAGAGCAGAGCATTTAAAGAAGGTGCTCTTGTCAACCTCTGGTTTCTATCACACACATGAACATATACATGGACACGTGCACAGATGCACCCACACACATATACATGCACGGAGAAATAAATATTAGAAGTATCTGCAGATCTGCTGCTTTCTGAAGTGGTAGCAACCTGAGACAGGTCAGTGGACAGAGGGAGAATGGAGTGAGTGGTAGCATCCTCCCCAGAGAGTGGGCTGAAGGGTGCCCCAGACTCTACCATTCTCCCCAGAGGGCAGGCTGAAGGGTGCCCCAGACCCCTACCATCCTCCGCAGAGAATGGAATGAAGGATGCCCAGACCTCTACCATCCTCTACAGAGGGTGGGATCAAGGATGCCCCAGACCCCCCACCATCCTCCCCAGAGTGTGGGCTGAAGGATGCCCAGACCCCTACCATCCTCCACAGAGTGGACTGAAGGGTGCCCCAGACCCCTACCAGCCTTTGTAGGCTAACTCTGAAGCTCTCACTGAACTTCCTCAGACTTACAAAGAAGAGGGACGGAGCCTGGAGCCCCAGCGATGACACAGTTCTGTTCATTCTCCAATCTAATCTGAAAGCTGCCACCCCCTGAACTCTACACTGTATCCACACCTCTGCTCATTCTGTTCCCTTTCTCTAGGGCTCTTCCCCCCCTCACCTGCTCACTTGAAACTCACTCTTCAAGAATCCTCTAGAACACTTCTAGATCCCTAATGAATGTAGAACAGGTACCCCATTAGCAGGGGTACCCTTTACCCTTCCATCCTTGGTGTCTCCTTTGAGACAGAATGGCATGTGGGGTGAACAGACGGACAGGGCTCGCTCCTTTCTCAATTCCAGCCACCACCAAGCACATAGTTTATGTTTGTTTGAGGCAGGGTCCCATGTAGCTCAGGCTAGCTTCCACATGTTTGTTTGAGACAGAGTCCCATGTAGCTCAGACTAGCTTCCAACCTTATGCAGCTGAAGATGACCTTGAACTTCTGAACTTCCTGCCTCTTCCTCCACTTCAGGCTTATGCAGTGCTGGGATGGACCCCAGGCCACCCATTGGTAGCCAGACAACACTCTACCAACGAAGCTACACATCCAGCCTCTTGATCGTGTATTTTTATCTACTGTTTGGCTGGTCATACCTAGAACCTTGCTGGGATTCCCCACTTGGCTCCTTTCTGTCTACATTAAAGAAGGGTGGCAGTGAGGTCCCAGCACCCTCTAGTGACCAGGTGTAGGGTGACAAGAGCATCCCAGGGAGGCCCAGGAGCATCCTAGAGCCAAGCTGTAAATAAGCTTCCATGTGGATGCCTGAGGGCTGAAGGAAGCCCCAAACCTCTCCTCTAATGGAAAGCAAGGCTGTGCAGGACTGTGCCTTGCACTGGGAGCCCCCTTCTCCAGGGCTGGAGAAGGGACGCAGAGGTCCGAGAAAGGCAGGGCTATTAGGGGGTCCTGCTAGAGTCCTCCTGCTCACACTTCATAGGAGGCCAAAGATGCCAGAGGACCTGAATCTGGGGAGACTTGCCCTGCCTCCCCCCGACCTCACCGCTCTGCTCTGCCCTATAACTGGGTTCCCAGCAGGGTCTGAGATGCTGATGGGAAACCTTGTGGTGGCCTCTGCAATCTGGGGTGCACACATCTGTTTGCATGTGTCCTTCCTGAAGGCCGCCAGGGGGAAGGGCTGGATGGGAACAGCGAGGGAGGGACATTCAGTCCAGGAAGGTGCACGGGTACCAGCAGCTCAGAAAGTGTCCCTGTAGAACACTGAGTGGGATGAGCCACTTTAACATCCCCCACACCTCCCTGCTGACCTCCTCCCTTCTCTTCCCTCAGAACAGCAGAAAGCCCTGCATGTCTCCACATCCCTTCCCGTTCAAGAAACAGAAAGTCCATGTCTCTTTCTATCTTGCAGCCTAGGCCCCCACCCTCTGCCTCCTTATCTCTTCTGCTGCCCAGGAACCCAAGCCTCTCCCTCTGGGGATCAAACGTGGGCAATGAACCTAGGAAGCTTTGTGGTCAAGGCTGGCACTGGACTGGGTTGGCTCCCTGGCCCTCCCTGACACTTCTAATCCTCCAGCCATTCTAGAACTTTCTCTCACATGAGATGCTTCCAGGGGCAGGGGCGTCAAGGCATTGAGAAAATAGCAACACCAGAAGCCTGGCTCTTTCCACCTGAGGCTAGATGAGCCCTCAAACCCCAGAAGGTGTCTAATCTTTACCTTTATTTTAAAATTTCACAAAGGGACTGCAGAGATGGCTCAGTGATCAGGAACAGGTGCTGCTCTCGCAAAGGATCTGAGTTTAGTTCTCAGCATCCACATCAGGTGGCTCCTAACAGGTCCCATGCCCCTAATCTGTGTGTGTGTGTGTGTGTGTGTGTGTGTCAGTTTTTTTAAAAAAGAAGTTTACTATATAGGCAGACACTGGCCAGCCTCTCCTGCCTCATCTGATTCATGATCTATCAAATGCCCCTTGCCTTTGCACACATCCAGGGCCACACTTTCCTTCTTCTTGTGCCTGGCCTTTGATGGGGCTAAGGAAGGTCCAGATGTCCCATGAAAGTTCCACCAACTTTCACCAAACGTTTGCTTCCTAGAGTCTAGCTAAAATCTTTCTTGGTGCAGTGTAAAGCTATGTCCTCCAGTTCTACCACCCCCCCCCCCACACACACACACGAGAACTGAGAAGACCCCTGTCTCCTCTAGCCCTCTAAACTCCCACATCCCCTGGGCTTTTCCTATATCTTCTATTTAAAAAAAAAAAAAAACCTTTCATCATTTTTCTTATTGGCTCTGGCTCCCCTCCACAACCTCCAAATCCTTCTTAAATGTGACAGCTAAAATTAGCTTCAGGAGCTGGCCAAGTGCTTGTGGGATGCTCGATCCCCGCCTCGCATGCCTGATTTCCTCCTTTCTGGGTCCCATCCCAACACAGAACCGGCTGGCCTGGCCCTTATTATTCTGGGTTTTCTGTCCTCCTGGATATGAGAGGCCTGGGTTTAACCTCCAGAAGCTTTGCCCTGTGTTCTGAACAAGTGGTCTTCCCTTCTGATGACTCAGGACGAGCTGGACTAAGATGTCTCAACTGGTCTAGAGCTGCTCCCCTGGCTTCCCATGCACTGGGCCAGCAGATGTTTGTGTCTTTTTCTCCCCCTGGACCAGCTGGACTGATACCATTAAAGCAGCCCTGGGCTTCCATGAAGGTCTCAGTCCCAAAGAGGAAAGTGGACACCAAAGGAAGGCTGCCAAGGGGCCTGTGGGAGAACAAGAATGAGTCTTGTGGCTCCTGGAGAAATACTTGTAGCCCGGAGCAACTGTATGTGGGTAGTGCCGGTTGGCCATGCTGTTTAAATAACATTTGGTGGCTGGGGTGAGTTAAAAGAGTGCGTGCCTGGCACACAGGACGCTCAAGCTCTGCATCACCAACTCTTCATAAACCAGCTGTGGTGGTGCACACCTATAATCCCAGCACCCAGGAGGCAAAGACAGAAGGTCACAGGTTCAAGGTCACCTTTAGCTACCTAGCCTACATAAGTGTGAGACAAGCTTTGGCTATATAAGACTATTTCTCGAAAACATGGCTTCATCTAGAATCAAGTAGAAATGTCAGCTCCCAGCCATCCTTTGTGCCCTCCCCAGGGCACACAGGACGAGCTTTCCCAGCTGCCCCTGCAGTTTGTCCTGAGCCAGGTGGTCTATCAGGTAGAACTGAGACCTCAGAAGAGTGTCCTTTGGGAGCCTCCTACAGCCCAGCCCTGCAACAGAAAAACTCGTGGGTGAGGCTTTGGTACAGACAGCCTCTGCAGCACCCCACAAATCACCCAGGAAGGAAGCTGGCCTCTCTAGCCTGACAGGAGCCTGCTGCTATCCATCCAATCCAGGCCACTGGCTCCTGTGCCGCCTCGCTTGCTCAGGGCACCCGACACAAGCAGACAAGCAGTTTTCTGTATGCAGAAGAACAGCTCCAATTCCAGGGAATAAATAAAGTCAGAAACCATAAATAAACCTGCCCGCCTCACACTGGGTGAACAAGCAGCCCCTGGGGAGCTGGGCTCTGCTTCCAAGGAGGTGATTAAATTCCAACCCAAGCACTTTCCTTGCAGACACAGGGCCCTGACTTTGGGGTTTTAGGACTGGAACTGCCTGCAGAGGAAGAATCAGAAGTGTCAAACTGTAAAGAACCTATGGTCCTATGTAAGGACCATCTGCAGTGGTATTTTAAATAACAGGCCAGCAAGTCAGGTCCCTTCCTGCATGCAGGCCTTTGACTTAAAAGGCTGAGCAAGGTGCCCTTCCTGGATGAGTCCAGAGCCCAGGCCTCAGTTTACCAGCTCCAAGCTTAGCGACTAAGGAACAAAAAATGATGTATGTGTGAGTGTGTGTGTGTGTGTGTGTGTGTGAGCGTGTATGAGTATGTGTAGTGTGTGCTCATGTATGTGTGTGTGAATGTGTGCATGTATGAGTGTGTATGTGTGTGCATGTGTGTATGTATGTGTGTGTATGTGTGTTTCACGTGCATGTGTGTGTGAGAATGTGCGTGTATGTAGTGTGCGTATGTGTGTAGGCATTTGGATGTTAGGATGGACATGTGGCGATCAGAGGAGGCCCTGCAGGAGTCTGTTTTCTCCTTACTCCATGCAGGTACCAGATATTGAATTCAGGTTGCCTGACTTGGAGGCATCACCACCCTCTGAGTCATCTCGCTGGCCCAAGCTCAGAGGTTCTGACCGTGTGGCTTTCCCCACTCAAATAGAATGGCACCACTCCTACCAAAGCACCAAAGAAATCAAGATAATAAATAGAAAACTTTTCCTCTGAAATCCCTGCCCCAAAGACAGCTCCTCTCTCTCTCTCTCTCTCTCTCTCTCTCTCTCTCTCTCTCTCTCTC